>CM055265.1:49071241-49668741 GCA_029237695.1 Conchocele bisecta | reverse complement strand
TGAGATAAATATAGTTGATACGTCAGAGAGATATAATCAGATAAATATAGCTGCTATATAGGAGATAATGCTTAAATATAACTGGTATGTTAGACAGGGATAATCAGATAAATATAGCTGGCATATCAGGCAAAGATAATTATATAAATATAGCTGGTATTTCAGACCGAGATATTCAGATCAATATAGCTGGTATGTCAGACAGGGATAATCAGATAAATTAAGCTGGTATGTCAGACAGAGATAATCAGATAATGAGATAAATATAGCTGGTATGTCAGAGACATATAGCTGGTATGTCAGATAGATAATGAGATAACTATAGCTGGTATGTCTCAGATAAATATAGCTGGTATGTCAGAGAGAGATACTGAGATAAATATAGTTGATACGTCAGAGAGATATAATCAGATAAATATAGCTGCTATATAGGAGATAATGCTTAAATATAACTGGTATGTTAGACAGGGATAATCAGATAAATATAGCTGGCATATCAGGCAAAGATAATTATATAAATATAGCTGGTATTTCAGACCGAGATATTCAGATCAATATAGCTGGTATGTCAGACAGGGATAATCAGATAAATTAAGCTGGTATGTCAGACAGAGATAATCAGATAAATACAGACAGGGATAATGAGATAAATATAGCTGGCATGTCAGACAGGGATAATGATATAAATATAGCTGGTTTGTCAGACAGGGATAATGAGATAAATATATCTGGTTTGTCAGACAGGGATAATGAAATAAATATATCTGGTATGTCAGATAGGGAGAATGAGATAAATATAACTGGTTTGTCAGACAGGGATAATGAGATAAATATAGCTGATATGTCAGATAGGGATAATGAGATAATTATAGCTGGCATGTCATACAGAGATAGTCAGATAAATATAGCTGGTTTGTCAGACAGGGATAATGAGATAATTATAGCTGGTATATCAGACAGGGATAATGATATAAATATAACTGGTATGTCAGACAGGGATAATGAGATAAATATAGCTGGTTTGTCGGACAGGGATAATGAGATAAATATAGCTGATATGTCAGATAGGGATAATGAGATAAATATAGCTGGCATGTCAGACAGAGATAAATATAACTGGTTTGTCAGACAGGGATAATGAGATAAATATAGCTGGTATATCAGACAGGGATAATGAGATAAATATAGCTGGTATGTCAGACAAGGATAATGAGATAAATATAGCTGACATGTGAGGCAGATTTGTTAAAATGGAGGCCGTGGCATAACCAAAGATGGCCGCCGTCTAACAATAGCTTAACTTATTAGAACATCTTCATCTCACGAACCGCCAGACCGATTTCGACGACAATTTGTAGGAATCATCGATAGCATAATTATGCTCTTTTAAATTTGTTAAAATGATGACCCCGGGATAAAAAATGCGCGGAGCCCGGGTAGTCAATTTTTTTGACCGAGTATTTCCATGTACTATATCAAATCGAAGGTATCAACGAGACAATTGGTCTAGTGTAACAAAAATGTATACGCCCGTTTGAAAAAAAAACAAACCCCGGTACATATAGGCTGTATATTCACCTTGTATGGACGGGCGGGCTCAACTTGTCCACGTAATAACTAAGAGTTACACTAGCTGCACGTTTTCCGCTTTATAGGCAACATATTACACTATATCGGTACACCAAGCTACACAGCAAACATGTGCGTAATAGTATTTATGTTTCGCGCACTAAAATATAGAAAACACCTGCAAGGTTACTGTAACAGCTGACGTCCATACTTCGCTATATTGTTATTGAGAGACAATTATACAATATGATACACAAATATTACCATAAACTTACCTACTCGACGAATTAGGAAGATAGCAAAGAACTCTTCAAACGCACATTTGGAAAGACTACTCCGTCCGTCATAACGCTTATGTAATGAAGTGTAAAGAAATGCAATTTGAGTTATGTGCTCTGAACTAGAGTTCTACTTGACGCATCGTAACCAAATTCGGTATACATGTTCATCACGGCAAGAGGATGAAGCATATTGGTTTTCACATGTTTCCGATAACGTGTCTCCCCTTGGTGGCAATTTTTAGCTCGACTATTCGAAGAATAGTTAGAGCTTATGTTGTCACCCCGGCGTCGGCGTCGGCGTCGGCGTCGGCGTCGGCGTCGTCGGCGTCGGCGTCGGCGTTTTTAGTCAAGCTTGTATATACAATACTACTGGCCCTACACCCATCATACTTGGACAACTTCATCTCCTAGTGATGTACATCAATAACCCCTGATCTATATTTGACCTTGAACTACATTTAACCTTGAATTACTTAGTTAATTCCCCTTGGTTAAAGGTACATGCCCACGCAGTAGGCACAAACTGTTCTTTATAGGAATTAAATAAGTGTATAATTATGTCACTATTCCACCAGTTCTAAAAATTACGAGTGCCCGCTATACAAATATAATCATTTATTAATTATCAATTTACTGTTAGCGACGCGCGGCGGTAAGAGTCTATTTTGATAATGTGCGGGGACGACGACTTTCAAATCACGGCTTGCGATGCGCATGCGCAGTATACTACGCGCGCCAGTAGGCTTCCCAATATGTAAACAAGAATATCAACATGTCGGAACGTCCAGGACGGAAATTGTATGAAACGGCGTAGGCCAAAAAAAAGGCGAAATGTCTGAGGGACAGGCAGTACAGAGAGAGAGAGAGTTGTTAATATTGGCGACCAGATCACCAAATGGAAAGAGTTACGTGGAGATTTAGATTTGGACTCGAACAGAGATTTTTCTTCTCAACGTGACGCGTATTGGTAAAATAGGACGAGGTCGGAACATACCCTTTCTGGTCGCGGCATATAAAATGCGAATTAACACCAATTAACACGCGCCGTAATTGAAAATAACTCGTTAGTGGGTATACAAATGGCTCATATAAGGCATGACAGAAAATGAAAAGTAGTAGTACAATGTAACCTGCTGCGTGGGCATGTACCTTTAAGGTTTTTAGTCAACCTTGGTTAAGGTTTTTAGTCAAGCTTGTACATGGAATACTATTGTGCATACAGACACCATACTTGGACAACCTTTTCTCATATGGATGTACATTAATAACCCCTGACCTATATTTGACCTTGACCTACATTTAACCTTGAATTACTTAGTTAATTCCCATTGGTTAAGGTTTTTAGTCAACCTTGGTTAAGGTTTTTAGTCAAGCTTGTACATGGAATACTATTGTGCATAAAGACACCATACTTGGACAACCTTTTCTCATAGGGATGTACATCAATAACCCCTGACCTATATTTACCGTGACCTACATTTCCTCTTGAATTACTTAGTTAATTCCTATTGGTTAAGGTTTTTAGTCAAGCTGGTAGATGGAATAATCTTGGCCCTACACCAACCATACTTGGACAACTTCATCTCCTAGTGATGTACATCAACAACCCCTGACCTATATTTGACCTTGACATACATTTAACCTTGAATTACTTACTTAATTACCCTTGGTTAATGTTTTTAGTCAACCTTGGTTAAGGTTTTTAGTCAAGCTTGTACATGTAATACTATTGTGCATACAGACACCATACTTGGACAACCTTTTCTCATAGTGATGTACATCAATAACCCCTAATCTATATTTGACATTGACCTACATTTCCTCTTGAATTACTTTCTTAATTCTCCTTGGTTAAGGTTTTTAGTCAAGCTTGTAGATGGAATACTCCTGGCCCTACACCAACCATACTTGGACAGCTTCATCTCCTAGTGATGTACATCAACAATCCTTGACCTATATTTGACCTTGACCTACATTTAACCTTGACTTACTTACTTAATTCCCCTTGGTTAAGGTTTTTAGTCAACCTTGGTTAAGTTTTTTTAGTCAAGCTTGTACATGGAATACTATTGTGCATACAGACACCATACTTGGACAAACCTTTCTCATAGTGATGTACATCAATAACCCCTGATCTATATTTGACCTTGACCTACATTTCCTCTTGAATTACCTACTTAATTCTCCTTGGTTAAGGTTGTTAGTCAAGCTTGTAGATGTAATACTCCTGGCCCTACACCAACCATACTTGGACAACTTCATCTCCTAGTCATGTACATCAACAACCCCTGACCTATATTTTACCTTGACCTACATTTAACCTTGAATTACTTAGTTAATTTCCCTTGGTTAAGTTTTTTTTGTCAACCTTGGTTAAGGTTTTTAGTCAAGCTTGTACATGGAATACTATTGTGCATAAAGACACCATACTTGGATAAATTTTTCTCTTAGGGATGTACATCAATAACCCCTGACCTATATTTTACCTTCACCTACATTTAACCTTGAATTACTTACTTATTTCCACTTGGTTAAGGTTTGTACTCAAACTTGGTTAATGTTTTTAGTGAAGCTTCTATATGGAATAATCCTGGGCCTACAACAACCATACTTGGAAAACTTCATCTCCTAGTGATGTACATCAATAACCCCTGACCTATATCTGACATTGACCTACATTTAACCTTGAATTACTTACTTAATTTCCCTTGGTTAAGGTTTTTAGTCAACATTGGTTAAGGTTTTTATGCAGGCCGCGGCCACCTTGTTTGTCAAGCTATGTGTACATCGACAACCCTCGTAGTCGAGCTATGCTGTTCTCCTACAGCTCTTGTTATTTTTCGCAATTTGTATCCTTGTCTGCATAATAACTACTGTCTCTTCCACGTTTTGCTGTCAACGAACTTGTGGCTATTAAACACATTAAATCTCAGAAATATTTATTTTGTGAAAATAGGAATTTAACATGGGGCAAAAAGGAGGTAAAGAGAGACAATGAGGGTCGAAAAACGAAAAAAAAGAAGGAATTTGACTCCGAAACCTGGCTAGATAGCTTGGAAATGATGTAACTAAGAAAACGTAAGTTAGATTTTTGTTCGCAATAACATCAATATTTGATGGAATTTCGTCAAATAATATTTTTTGGGGAGAAGGTGATTTTTTTTGTTATTGACTACTACTTACATTTAAATATTTTTTAGATTTAATGTGTTTGATAGCCAGAAGTTCATCGGCAGAACAACGTGGAACAGACAGTAAACTTATACTTGGCGAATCATAATCAAGTTTAGCACATATGTTCATCATGGCAAGAGGAAAAAAACATATTGGTTTATCGCCTTGTCGAGTTATCTCCCTTGTTGACTGGCCTTGCCTCGACGGGCGTATGTTGTGACATTCGGCACTCTTGTTGTCGAAATCGGATGATTACGTCATCTAAGATGGCCGCCGAAAGATCATTCTTTTATTAGAGATTTCCAACCGCTTGATTGATGCTGGAGAAACTTCACATTATGGTCCTTGGGTGAAGCCGTTTCAGATTAATTTTGTTAAAATTGAGGTCGTCGCATTATCCAAGATGGCCACCGTTTAAAATAGCTTAAACCTGTATCCTATTTCACCAACATTGCAATGTATACTTATCTAGCAAAGTATACTTTGAGGGAGAACTTTTCAATTTAAGGATAAATTTATTAATTTATACGCCCGTCTGAAAAAACGGGACGTACTATGTATTCATCTTGTACGGGCACAGCTTGTCCACGCAATAACTAGAGTCTACTTGACGGATTGTAACCAAATTCGCTATACATGTTTGCCACGGCAAGACGGAGAAGTCTATTGATTTTTAAAAATGTCCGATGACTTATCGGCCATTTTTAATGTTCCCACTCTGTATCTTTGTCCAAGCAATAACTCAAGTTCTACCTCACCGATCGTAACTAAATTCGGCATACATGTTTATCACGGCCACACAAAGAAGTATGTTGATTTTGAAAAATTACCGATGACTTATCTACCCTTGGCGGCCAGTTTTAATTTTCGCACTCTGTATCCTTGTCCACGTAATTACTCAAGTTCCACTTCACCGATCGTACCCAAATTTGGTACACATATTTATCACGGCAAGACAAAGAATCATATTGATTTAAAATATTTCCAATGACTTATCTCCCCTTGGCGGCCATTTTTAATTTTCGCATTCTGTATCCTTGTCCACGCAATAACTCAAGTTCTACTTCACCAATCGTAACAAAACTCGTTATACATGTTTATCACGGCAAGATGAAGAAGCCTATTGCTTTTCAGTGAGTTATCTCCCCTTGTTGACTGGCTTTGACTCGACGGGCGTATATTGTGACCTTCGGAACTCTTGTTATTCTACTGAATTTATTACATTATCACAGCCATTTTGACTGTGACAATGTAATACATTCAGCATAATAATTCTGCATACTTTTAATCATCAAATATATGCAGTCGTTAGTTCTATATGAAATAATGCATTTCGGAAAAAATAAATGATTACTCCCTGAAAGTATACTTTGCGAGATAAGTATACTTTGCAATTTTGATGAAATCAGCTACTGGTCCCACATGTCAGGTTATAACGTTACGTGACACATATGCTTTCGATTATTCTTTAGATATGACATTTTTCGTGCAAAATGAACATTGATTTGCTAATTGACAGTATTATACGTTTTATATCAACGCGAATTGGCAGTTTGCTACCAAGGGCGATAACCGTGTTTTCTTACAATGATAACGGGAAAAACATTCCATGTATTTACTTTTTTAATGTACAGTGATCGTGCTTTATGATATGAGCCGCGTCGCCGACGCGAGAAAACCTGTCTTCGGGAGTCTGACGACGTCACAAGATATGACGTTCTGAACTTAGCTGACGTAATTTCAGCCGAGATTTCCAATTATCGACGTTTGTCAGACCGCCATGTTAGGTTTGTTCCGTGGTGTTAAAGTTATATAATGAACAGAACAACAACGCACCTCGGTGTTTTTATTATACTAA
Source organism: Conchocele bisecta (assembly GCA_029237695.1). Taxonomy (NCBI): domain Eukaryota; kingdom Metazoa; phylum Mollusca; class Bivalvia; order Lucinida; family Thyasiridae; genus Conchocele; species Conchocele bisecta. The sequence goes on along the minus strand of CM055265.1, from coordinate 49,661,859 downwards.
TGCATTTTACCAATGTGAGCGTTATAAATTCGTTTAAATTGTATTTGAACCTTTTGTACAGTGTAAGATACATTCCCAAATATATCTATAATCGGGCATTAACTGTTATCGACCACCATTTACAGGTGAAAAGTCTGTGTAAGCTACATTTTTTATTTACATACAGATGGTCGGTAGCATATTTGTAGACCGATGTAGCCTGGGCCCGGTTTCCCGCACAACTATATGTTTCAGATCTGGTTAACTCGACGCGAATTTTCAGTCTATTGCTCAATTCTTTCTTTCTAATATAAGGTACACAATTAAAATTTAGCGCAACCTTTACCGATTTTAAGAAAAGAATATCTCCTGCAAAAAAAACCAAATCCATGGATGTTACGATTAGTATAGCCACATATAAGTCCCATCTGTGCATATGGGCCGTCTGATCAGAACATACGATGTTCGCCAGTCAGTCACTGGGGAATCGTTTCTCGATTGCCGACAGGGTATGGGTCGCCGATCGTACATTTATTGCAGAGGTCCGGTTTTTTTCAGCAGGTGGTCCAAGTCCACGTGTATACGCGGGATGATGTCGAGAACATTAGACGTTTCTATTATCTGAATATGAAAAGGATCAATCAGAATGCACGCTAACATGTATGTCATGTTTATAAATAGATACGGTGGGATGATATTTCAAGGCAACATATGCTGGGGACATTAGTATCTTGGACCGTTAATGACAATCTGTCAAGTCGTGACAAATGCAATATAAATACAACAAATCAAGAACTAGACACTAAATGTGGGATTATATTTCAAGGCAACATGTTGGGGACATTAGAGTAATGAACTTCTAATATTGTTCGGCGATTATCAAGGATCTCTTTGACTTGGGGTCTTGTTATTATTTTATATCTTCCACCCTCTCATTTCTTTGGGACCCTCGCATTTTGAGTTGAGTCTCCAAAAGACAAACTGCTACCGTAACACTCCTAAAACAAACACAAGTCGGTGGTACGACAAGCTGATCACAAACTGTGGTCTCAAATGTCTGAAATATGTTGCCATAGCCATTTTGTCCATGTGGAAGACTCCCACGCGCTACCCTTAAAGGTGGTCTCCCAATAGGCGAGTGAGAGACTGCGATGGAGTAGAAACTACATGTAAGCGATACAGGCTTTTGCTCTCACGCTATTTGAGTGACAGTGAACTGTACATAGTGACTAACTCATGGATCAGACATGAACACTGCCTTTCAGAGAAAAAAGTTTTTTATACCTACTTTTTTTAAAAAACTAAATGGGTATATTGTTTTCGTCACGGGTGCCCGTCCGTCTGTCCGTCCGTAACGTTTCTTGTAAGAAGTAAAATGTTTTAACCGTAATAGGTAGGGATTTGAAACTTGGTGTGTGCCTTCCTTATGGTGAGTAGATGCGCTGTGAATTTCGATTTTTGATTCGACCCCCGGTCATGAATTATCTCCCCCTTTTCAACTTCGCATTTGGGAAACGTGGGTATATTGCGATGGAGCGCCATCGACTGTGCCCTCGTTTTAATGTAATTTAATGTTGAACGTATTGTTCTCCCCGTATGTATGTGTATTTCCATTTGTATAATTTAATGTTGAACGTATTGTTCTCCCCGTATGTATGTGTATTTCCATTTGTATAATTTAATGTTGAACGTATTGTTCTCCCCGTATGTATGTGTATTTCCATTTGTATATGTTGAACTAAACGGTCGTATATGTTGAACTAAACGGTCAACCAATCATTTAATCAATATACTTCCGTGGTATTCTACACTTATAAATTGTTAAAACGCTCAGTAAACACGTCAAAAAGAAGAAATCAGCATACCTAGTTCGATTATGTCAACTTTCAAACTGGTGTTACAAATGTTGGCCTATACTCTATGCGTAACGATAGATACTGTAATGTCATATAACGTCGCTTAAAGTCGCTTTTACGTGACGTGTATTTTGCTCAAACGACCTGCATAGTGGTGGTGTATAAACTATAATATGTTAATGAATATTGCAGATAGCATGATCAAATAAAAAGCGTTCAATTCATCATACAAATACCATTGTCATAGTAAGAAAATGTCATATTGACAAAAAAATTCCCGAATACAGGTTTTCGCGTGACGCGGCTCAATTATTATATCGATACAAATCATTGAGGTGACGCATTTAGTTGTTATAAACAATTAAAAAATATCCTGCGTCATTTGCATATGAACATGTCCTCATACCACCGCGAGTCGCTATCAGTAAATTAAAGATTACTAAATGATTATACATGTGTAGACATTTTTAAAACTGGTGGAATAGTTACACAATTATACACATATTTAATTTCCATAAAGAAAAGTTTGTACCTACTAGATGGGACCCCAGCTTTAAATTCTTAAACATTCTTCTTCTAACGAACCGTCCGACCGATTTCGACGAAACTTGGTATGAATGATCGACAATCGACGCTCTTTCAGATTTGTTAAAATGATGACCCCGAGACCGAAAATGGGCGGGGCCCGGAAGTCGAATGGGGGGTCAAATTCATTTTTGAAAGAACGTGTTCATGTCATATATCAAATTGAAGGTATCGACGAGACGATCGATCTGGTGTAATTTTTGTCAGGTGTTTCAGATTCGTTAAAATGGTGATCCCGAGATCATAACTTGGTGGGATCCGGGGTGGGGAGTGGTCAGATTTCATTTTTTACCAAATATGGTCATGTCGTATACTAATTTGAAGGTATCGACGAGGCGATCGCTCTGGTGCAATTTTTGTCAGGTGAGCGACTTAAGCTCATTTGGGTCTCTTGTTTGTCAAATCTGCGTTAACGTGTTTAAGTACTCAATATGTCCACACCCTCAAGTCCAATTGACTTGGAACCTCAAATACTTCTGTATCACAATACATACCAAGGGCGGATGCAGGGGGGGGGGGGGGGGGGGTGGGAGTGTGTGGCGGCGCGAACCCGGCGCGCCGAGCCCCCTTAAAATTCGCAGAGTAAAATTTTGTTTACAAGTTACAAGGCACGTTTCTACGTTGGCGTTGTGAATTTATTAGGTTTGAGGAATTTGATTCCTCAAACCTTTTGTTTTCGTTGGTTTTTTTTTTCTTTTTAGGTTTGAGGCGGCTTTCCGCTGCGCCGAAAACCTATTGTATTCGTTGGTTTTTTTTTTTTTTTTTTTTATTCAGCCCTTCAGTCTACAGCCCAAACCGCTGGTCGGATCGACTTCAAATTTTGTATACCGATTCGCATCAACAGTGAGACGAGAATAACGCAATTTTCAGAATTCTCATGACGTCACTTTTTACGAAACCGGAAGTGACGTCATATATCATATAATTCCCTATAACTTCCTTATTTTCCAACCGATTTCAAAAGTTCTTTTTGAATTGTAAAGCTGCGAGAATTCTCTATCTTCGCTTCGCTGAAAATGTTTGGCTATCTGCTCAAATGAGAGAGCTATAGACATGTGAAATTGAGAAAAATGAAAAAAATCAACAATTTCAGATTTTTATTTTATTTTAACGGGTGGTCTTTGAAAACAGTTTCCAATTTGTACAGTAATCTCATCAACATAATTTTTTGACAGCGTCACGCGGGACATTCATCCACACAGAAGATGATATTTTTCAGAGCAATGGCTTGAATAGTTCTGATTCTATTGTCTTTCAAACTTGGACGTTTTTTTTCAATTTTTCAAATTTGAAATGGTCATAACTTTTTTATTATCTAACCGATTTCAAATATTTTTTTTGCATTAAAAAGCCAACAAAATTCTCTATCTCCGTTTCGCTGGTAGTTTTTGGCTATCTGCCCAAATGAGAGAGTTGTAGGCATTTGAAGTTTTTAAAAAAAATTGAAATGGTCATAACTTCCTTATTATTCAACCGATTTCAAATATTTGTTTTGCATTAAAAAGCCAATAAAATTCTCTATCTCCGGTTCGCTGGTAGTTTTTAGCTATCTGCTCAAATGCGCGAGCTACATGCATTTGAATTTTTTGTTTTTTTTTCAATTTTTCAAATTTGAAATTGTTCTTAACTTTGTTCTTATTATCTAACCGATTTCAAATATTTTTTTTCCATAAAAAGACCAACACAATTCTCTATCTCCGTTTCGCTGGTAGTTTTTGGCTATCTGCCCAAATGAGAGAGTTGTAGGCATTTGAAGTTTGGTTCTTTCATTTTTTTATTTTCTTTGTTGTTCAACATAATCATGATAATTATACCGATGAAAGCCGAAACAGGCCGAATGCTCAACAATTTCAGATTTTTATTTTATTTTAACGGGTGGTCTTTGAAAACAGTTTCCAATTTGTACAGTAATCTCAGCAACATAATTTTTTGACAGCGTCACGCGGGACATTCATCCGCACAGAAGATGATATTTTTCGGAGCAATGGCTTGAATAGTTCTGATTCTATTGTCTTTCAAACTTGGACGTTTTTTTTCAATTTTTCAAATTTGAAATGGTCATAACTTTTTTATTATCTAACCGATTTCAAATATTTTTTTTGCATTAAAAAGCCAACAAAATTCTCTATCTCCGTTTCGCTGGTAGTTTTTGGCTATCTGCCCAAATGAGAGAGTTGTAGGCATTTGAAGTTTTTTAAAAAAAATTGAAATGGTCATAACTTCCTTATTATTCAACCGATTTCAAATATTTTTTTTGCATTAAAAAGCCAATAAAATTCTCTATCTCCAGTTCGCTGGTAGTTTTTAGCTATCTGCTCAAATGCGCGAGCTACATGCATTTGAAGTTTGAGAACGAGCATATAAACTTAGCCGCCTAGAACAGTGTGTACAGCTGACAAACTTCGATGTGGAGGCCAGACAGGTATGGTGGGCTGTATCAGACACTGGTTTTATATACGAACTGACATGCTGTGAGTGCTTTAGAATCGTCTCAACTTCAATGTCAGACTAGGGGGTTAACGGTACACATTTCGTAGAACGTTATATAATGAAAAATGCTTAGGATAGTCAAGCGATTCTGAAAATACAAAACTTTATTTTTTCAATTTCATTGGAATTGCATCAATTTTTTTTGAGTTTCATATGTTTTCGTCATTGGCAATGTCTTCTAATCACTTTGCCAGTGTACGTTTGTCAGTACATCAAGCCTCAAACCGTTGATGCAGCTTCAGCTGCTCTAGTTGTTTATTGTTGTTTTTTTTGCTCCAAAATGCGCCAGAACGCAGGAAATGCGATGTAGATTTCAACAAAATTCCGGGGGGGGGGGGGGGGGGTGTGAATGCCCCCGTACCCCCCTAGCGCGTTCCATAATATAGTCAAGGATTGCAAAATAGTTACGCCCCCCCCCCTAACCCGAAATCCTGGATAGTCAAGTATTGCAAAATAGTTACGCCCCCCCTAACCCGAAATCCTGGATCCGCGCCTGCATACGTTCATTCAATAGCACACACATACGATATACATGCTCAATGTCAAATTACTTTGCAATCAAATTGCGTTAAAGTTTTTTGACGCCATTTACGGAAAGTATTGTAAACATACTCGGGCGGGAAGACATTGATAGGTGCCAGTCAGTCAATGCTCTGTATTAATTCGTACACGAATAGATTCGCAAACTGGGGATCGCCTGTGGATTTAGCTAATTGTATCGGTATACCGATTTGTGGCTGTGACCGGAGAAATGGGGCTTATGGATTTTGCGACCAATGTTGCTCCTGATCAAATAGCACACCCGTGTAGCCTGCTAACGAACTATAGCTTGTTTGTTAGAAACATGGCATGTGTTTCATTGATGGAATGGCGAACAGTGCATATCCTGTTCAGACTGTGCGGATGCACATGCTGGTCTCGATCTACACTGGTTGCAAAACCTATACGCCTCATTTCTCCCGCCACAGCCACATTTACAAGTACCAACATTATTTCCAAACATTTACCATAATTTTCAGGTACTGTTGCCACTCATTTGGACCATCTACACGAGACGGTTCAAATGAATGTAAAAACATACACATGCATCGAGGTATTTATCCCACTGCACCAATATTCCCGCTATATACGGAGCTCCGCAGGGGATATGGATTTTTTTATTAATTCGTTCCCACGAAATAACAATTCGTTCCCTCAATTTAACAATTCATTCCCTCGAATTAACAATTGGTTCCCACGAAATGACAATTCATTCCCTCAATTTAACAATTCGTTCCCACGAAATAACAATTCGTTCCCTCGAATTAACTGTTTTGGCGCCCAGCTGGGCTCCGTTGATATACGAGTTCTGCACCCGGGTTATTAGACATGGCACGGGTGTGTGGTGGTATCAGTTACTTACAGCACGGTTGTCCGCATGTATGATCAATAATTCGCTCGATAAATCTCGCCGATTATCTCTCCGCACATGCGGATATAGCGTACTAAAAGGAAAATATTCAGATTTTAAAATGGTATATGGTATGCAATCAGCATCAAATGGGTCAAAACTATCATTAATCCAGATTCCAGAGTACAGCTGTGCACCCGTGTCCACAGGACTGGGGACCCATTCCGGGGGACCAGACACCAGTGACGCGGAACGGGAGTTAGTCAACGACCAGGGCGCGGACAGGGCTGAGTATGTGATGCCCAGGGACTATAAGACGCTCCTACAACCCACAAACGACACGGAGTTCCTCTTGCCCGACGACGACCACTTACAAGGAATGAGCGGCGGCCAGCTTCTGCAGTTATATTGGCGGTATAATATGAATATACAGTGTACACGTGATGTATTTGCACACACTTGTAAGTGCACACACGAACGAACACTACAGGTTGGTTCCAACCTGTCGTGTTCGTCCGTGTGTGCACTTACACGCTGACCCCACTGTATAGAGCCGGAGGAATATTAGTCGGTGTCAAAAAGTGAACCTGCTGAAATGTTTGCTATAGTCTTTGGAAATGTGTTTGTATGATAAGGTATGTGACATAGTAAAACAAACAAATTGGTACTATTTTTTTCCGTCACATGTGTGGCGGCCATCTTGAATTTCAAAATGGCTGCCATTCAAGACATATATACTCTTTTTGTCAATAGAATAAGCACATTTTCGACCACAAGTTAGAGAAATTATTTTATGGGATAAATACAAAAAAGAAATAGTAACATTTTTATTCAATGTCATTGTAAAATTCAAAATGGCCACCATGTTGTGATATTTTTAATTGAATACAAGCTATTTCAATGGCAAAATTGATACTTATCTACAGAATCATGCAGTAAATGAAATTTGGCATTTGAACATGTATCGTTATGCTGTTTATATAGATTTGTATTTCAAAATGGCCACCGTTATAATCAAACCGTTTTATCAGCAATACTTTGACGTTTTACAATTTTAAATAAGCAATATCATTATTTATGAAAACAAACAGAAAATGATAGAAATTAAGTTGACTATGCAATATTGACATTTATATGATAGTTAACCATGACAGCCAATGATCAACATAACACGTTGTATGACATATTTCTGTAGCATGTTCTTGTGACCACTACTCTGTTGGTCAACATTGCAATTGACAGACTTATAACATTCAATCTTTGATTTCCAGTGTCCTATATTGTTAATCATATAGTCTGCATTGCTGACGTTTGAACTTGGTATTGTTATTTTCATGTACGTCATTGGCATGCATTCCCCACTAACTCATAGTTGATGAAATATAAATTGCATAGGGCATGATTTTTAAAAGGGTAACTGTTTTCTTGATATTCAGATTTAAATTTAGGATTGCATACCTTTTCACATCAATGCATTTTTACAAAAGTGGTGAATACTTGATGTCGCGAAAATATTCATTACTTGCTATTCCTTATAATTGGTTCGTAGGTAAGTTAACAGTAAATTTATTAATTTATTTAATGGTGTATAGGGGCCTGTAAACATCTACTGTCATCGTAGACCGAGTTAACTGGATTGGTTAACGTATTTAACCTGTACAGATGGGATGTGTGCATGTGAACATTCCAATTGAATCGTGTCTTTACTATTAGTTGTGCCGTTGATTGATTGGAAGCATGCGAATGGTAAATAAACGATGGGGTTCATCCTTACCGGAATCTCGATATCCCTGGTTCGGTCCTCAGATACGTTTTTGGCTTTCCGAAACGTGAGAGTTATAATACAATCCGGTTATACCCATTACAAGAGTAGTTCGATTAATATTAATGCTATTTCTTTTGGGGGATGGGGCTAAGTGATTCAGGTGTGGATAAGACCTGGCATCGAATAGGGTTATTCTAATTCCAACGCTGAATGCTATTTCTTATGTAACTATTCTGTTCTGATTAGGTGAAATATGGCATTCGACCACAAAATATCACGGCCTAAAATGACCTTAGCTGCTTGCAGGCCGCTAAACAAATTATATAAATAAATTCAACACCATATGTAACGCATTCCACTTTATATCAACATGTTCGTTTTCTATTAATATCCTCAATAATGTTGTTAATATCTGTTTTTCATTTCAGTCTACAATTTTAATAAGTTGCATTTGGTTTAATTTTAAATTCCGTCGTATCACAACACACACATTCACTTATAGTTTAGTATGATGATGTGGGAGTTGTTTTCAGCTTCTACTCAGAAATCCGCTTGCTTGCGCATCTTTTATGACAGTGATAGTGGATTTTTCATGATGACAGCTAGCACCGCTGTTGACCTGGCTAAGTGTTCACTCTAGATGTATTTGACATACCTGTACTAAACTATCAACATATAGACTAACCACACTTGTGTATACCATGGACCAAATGCATGCCCGGATTGCATGAGTCTAATTATGTACGAGACATGTTTGACGATAATGTGGGACATATTGTTTGGAGTTCAAAATAATTAATTCACTTGAAATGCGAATAATTTGGACGATCTTGTTTTGACAACAACTGGTGTTTTATGACATCGCGTGAATAACGATTATTGTGTATTTAATTATTAATTGGCTTTTGCTATTGTGTTCACATGTTCGAATGTCACGCTTCAACCATTTTTGGGAGGGGTCAATGACGGTGCTGCTTATATCTGTTGATTAACATTCAGTATCTCCACTTAGGTTAAGTTATGTGTTTGGTTTGCATAGGCGTATGATACAACATAAAAACCTGCCAAAATAGTTCCTCCATTCCTCCGTTTTTGTTCCTCCATTCCTCCGTTTTAAGCCAGCCAATAAATAAAGACAAATGCCCATCTTTCTAAGTTTAAAGGAGCGAAAGACTCATACACACATTGTTTAATATAGTTTTTTATTGGCACAGCATGTTGAACTCCTAAATACTTACAAATTCATTCCAACGTGGAGCTTATCACGCCTGTACCAATGACCAATAATCAGAATAAGAACATACTTGCTTCACCACACTATCAATACTTCATCACCGTTATATGCACAACAGGTGTCATAAAACCATATGCATAACACCAATAGCAACACGTTTGGGTTATATAAACATCTGATGTAAAACATGAAAGCACCAATTCAAACTATTTCAATGGCATGCCATAATAAGTCTGAATTGTCTGCTACGGTAGGGATGTTGGGAGCATGTGCAGGGCAATTTAATGGTGAGTTTCATCCTTACTGGACTCCGAATATCCATTGTTTCAGTGGCCCTCATGTACATGTTTGGGCTTTCTTGTTACTTGATTGAATATCGTTATACCTAGTATAAATGTAGTAGGATTAGTACTAATCCTATTTCTTTCAGGGGTTTGGGGCTAAGTGACTGGTATAGTGAGGACCTGACACCATATCGGGTTATTCTAATTTTAAGGATGAATATATACTGTCCTGCCAATATTAAGGTCTGGCGTTGGGAACCCCTCCATCTGTATAGGTAGAATATAAGATTCGACCTTGTTAACCTAGTCTAAAATGACATTAGTTGTTGACACGCCGTAAACACTATTAATTAAATTAATAGTCTGTTAATGTAATCAATGTTTAAGCAAATTGAAGATATTATTTTTCAATAAATACAATAGTTGGGAGAATAGTTGCCGCAGACGGATATATTATGTACATTTTCTGTCATTTTCACTATGCTAGTGTGATTGCAATAAATAACACGAGGAAACGTATAACATGATGACATTTTGGCAGCCATATTGGAATTATTACTTGTTTATTGATTTAAACCGCTCAATGTTTCTCTTATCGTATTATTAAAGGTATCTAGTTCACATATGGTACATCAAACAACGAGATGACATATGCAATGATGAGTACCACAGTTTGAAATTTGACAGCAGATATATATGTGGTAAATATGGGCAGCCATATTAGATTTACACTATCCTATTTATGCCGGTCTATATTAAAGCGCTTATATATATATTATTGATTGATGACACATACAGATGCACTTGCAAACAACTTAAACATAATGTTTGAGCCATTTGAACATGCAGTAACTCTAAATAAAAACTTGTTTATATGGCGGCCATTTTTAATCTTTAAAGTATGCCATATTACCTATGTTTGTTATTTAGTAATAGATTTCATATATAATAATAATACGGGCGACGAAGTAGCCCGCTTTATGTTACGCGTATATGAAAACTTACCATTCAGTGAAATTAGGTTGAACATATGATTGAAAGTGTAAAATTTGTTTTACTGTAAACCAATCTGGAGCTAGGTGTTTTACGACAGGTGGTATTTTACTAATAAGGGCGACTAATAATTTGGCCCGAAGGGCCAAATGCTTCTAAAACAAAATGTAGATAAAATCGGAAAGTATACTGAATATAGCTTACGACGTTACTGCATTTCAAAATATTTGTGTTGTCGTTGAAGACTAAATTTGCTTTTATCACAACGCTGAAGAGAGTCCCCCAAGGGCGATAATTCAGCCGAAAAACCGCGGAACTGTGCGATTGGGCCGAATGCAGCGAAAGTAACGGAAGGCAGAAACAGTCGTTGTATCTGGGCTATTTTAGTTTTTAGCCCGATTTATGCTACGTCAGAAAACATGCTAAATATAGCAGGCGGACTATTCTAGTTATTAAATTAAAAATAGTTTGTGTTGTTGTCGTTAACACTCGAGAGACGCTTGAAAATATGAGTTTCAAATGATCCGAGTACAAATGCCTTAAATGCGCATTGAATATTTTATGAAAACAAAAAATTGCAACGAAATGGAGTTTCATTATGCCGTATTTATTTTAACACATCTTTCTCTCTCCCACACCCATGTCTCTCTGTGTCTCTCTATGTCTGTCTCTGTCTCCGTCTGTCTGCCTGTATGCCTTTCTCTCTTTCTCTCTCTATGTCTGTCTGTCTGACTCTGTCTCTCTCTCTTTCTTTTAACATCTCAACATCATTATATATAAACCATAATATTTCTCTCTCTATCTTTCAACATCATTAGATAGAAGGACAATATATCTCTGTCAACATCATTAGGTAGAATACCGCACCTGTTGTGATTTTGTTTGCAAGACATTGTCAAGCGATCCATGATACTCTGTGGACATGCCTAACAGAAACAAGTATACATTGCAACTGCTGTTTTATTGCGCCTGTTCGGTTGTGTCACGGCCTGTGCTGTATTCACAGTACATGACCCAAGTACCTCTTACCAACAGCTGAAGTGAAGCTGTATGTAAAAAGGACACCACTAATACGAAAAATAGTCAAAATGTGCCAAAGACCACCAGGGATCGAGAAAATAATAGCTTCACTGGAAGGACGCACCTGGATAATTTCTATAGCCGCCACGCTGCACTTAACTTCGCTGATGTGAGTTTAAAAATACAAGACATAATCAAGCGATCCGGGATAATTGGGGAACACGACTACCAGAACAAAGGATACATTGCAAGCGTGCGTCTAGTGCATCTGTTGCTGTAGTCCAGGATACAAACACATCTGACACAGCACTGGGTAAATCAAAAGTAAATGTAAATACAATTGATACAATGGGCAAAATGTGTATAACTCTCGAAGTGACAGTCGTGCTCAATGACGATTGAGATTGCACAATTTAGGAATAATATCACTGAAGATGCTTAGCCTTGTTATTATGATCGTAAATGTACTAAAACAGTTTCTATAATGCCTAGGCTATTAATGTACTATATATGAAAAGAAAATATCTAAATTGTATCATTGCTTCAAATAAGAGAAGTGCGCCAATAACACCATTTAATTATAATAGAGAAGCTGTAACACCGTGGTAGTTGCGAGAAGTAGCTCTGCAATACTACAATATACTACGGTACCGTTTATAGCATACTAACATCCTGGTAAAGCTATCAATTGGTAAATTTACTTTCATACACTAACATCGCCCGTCATAGGTAGTACCTATTTCATATTAATAACATAACTGGTATTTGTTTTGTTAGTCATATACAATTATGTACCATCATTGTAGTAGGAAGAGAAACACTAAATTATTTAATAACGTACCAATATATACTTATCTTGGCGGCCATTTTGAGATACCATATGGTAATCATTTGGCAGGCACTGGTTTTAATAGCAGATTATTTGCAAAATATAATCAAGTAGAATGGTGTTGAAAAATTAGTTCTATATCACAATAGTGAACAATGATATAGTAAAATATATTTTTGATTAGGTGGCCATTTTGAAATCCGAGATGGCGGCCGACTGTGCATTGGACAACATAGCAACATTTATTGTCCGATAACTGTTTCCATACACTATCCAAAAATGTGTAACTTAGTTATTTACACATTATCTCTCAAACACCCACTCATATGCAACATTATTGACAATAATGGTGGCCATTTTGAATTCAAGTTGGCGGCCAAGATAGTGATGGAAAAAATGGTACCAATTTTGATTTTTTGCTTTACTATGTCTCAGAATGAAAATAAGCACACAATTAAAGAATGTAGCAACAATTCAGCAAATGCATATTTTTTTTCACTTTCTGACACCGACTATATAGTGTTTGGACTGTGTGTCCATGTGTCTGTGTGTCCGTTAGTCCGTCCGTTCGTCAGTGTGTCCGGCACATTAAGAAGTTCACCGGAGAAATGGACAAATGCCATACATCCATGCTGCCCTGAATATGACATTGACCTTCACAACTGTGCTTATGAATACTTATCACTTTTGGTAAATTAACTTTGCCACCGTTTCTCCAATCTGCCACCGGGGGCATTCGTGTGCGAACATGCCACACTTTCTTGTTTTCTATATACATGTATACATATATATTATTGGTGACATGGAGTGTTACTTAATACATCCAGGTGCTTTTAGTGTTTCTGGGATGTTCAATTATTGTATTATACATGAAGCACCTTTCTAAACAATGTACACAATAATTCAAATGCAGTCGCATACAGTAGGATCAGCGTGTAAGTGCACTTACACGCTGACCCCACTGTATAGTACTCTCTGTAGTATAGCAGCAACTGATGTTGGGAGATACAGGTATCTTAGTTATATATTGTGTTCGCTATTTAGCAGATCTATGGTATGACATGTGTAGTTGTACTCACATGCGATGGAACTCCCTCCATCATTCCGCCATGTGGGTGCAACTGGGTCTGTTATACTATATAATAATAGACGTACAATGTCAGCTCAGATGGACCCGTCTGATGGCGGAATGGGGGAACTTCAGTCGCATGTGATGTAATACCATGTATTGTGCGGAGTCGTCATAAGAATCCAAGATGGCCGCAATACCTAAGCATTATCAGAACAGCATAGACAGAGTAGCACGAAGGTTATTTTGTATAGCTATGCACACAATTTATAAAGGCAAGCTCACCACCAAATACAGACCATGAAAGGTTTATATAAGTCTCATGAGAAATAAAAAATCCCTATGGAATATTATAAATTATATAATTATGTTTCATAGAAGTTAATATATTATATAATGTTCACATCTAACTGTACTTAGTTTTTATGAATATAATTGACCGACACGCATATTCAAAAGCCAACATGGCCGCCAAATATACATCATATAATACAACATTTATATTGCCTAAATAGTTTGTGACTTGCATGTATTTATAAACGAGCATAATCAACATTTATTTTCAAGTATCCATGGTGTTCATGCAGATATATCCAGACAATCCAGGTGCTATGCAGGAACCAGTTGAGGGTAGGACACATGAATGATGGGGGCAAGGAGGTGTGCATTGATGCCAACTATTACCCAAGAAAGCCCTGCTTAGTTTACTCCTTCGGGTGAGACACCGATTGTTAGTTTAGCGTATATTTGGCTGTGACTGAAGAAATTGTGCTTCTTGGTTTGCGACTAGCGTACCTCCTGACCAAACAGCATACTCAAGTAGCCTGATAATTTTTTTTTTATATATATTGCTTGCTACAATTATGACAGGTGTTTCATTGATGCAATGGCGAACAGTGCAGATCCTGATCAGACTGTGCGGATGCACAGGCTGATCTGGTTCTGCACTGGTCGCCAAACCCATAAGCTTCATTTCACCAGTCCGTGCCACACATGTGGGGCTGAATTATGTGTGAAGTATCATCGATTGGGGCCGCACTGTCGGCATTGTTAAGCTTGACTGTTGTTTGGATTTAGACCCTTTATGAATTGCCATGGAACCTCTCTAAATCGGCGCCGGTTTCCTGACAAATTCCAATTCTCCTACCAGCAGAAGATACTGCACATTAAGCACATTTTCGTCTAGTAATAGGGCGCAAGAAATTTGCGCGGTTACTTGACGAAACAAAATGTGTTTATGCAATATATAAAAGTAGAGCTGAGTGGTATCTTGTCCGGACAACTATGCATGCGGAGTGCAACACCAGCGATCCTATATCATGTATATCGTTGTATCATGTTTCAGAATCAACTTCCAGTTTGACTTTGATCTTGACATCGTCAAACAATTCGACTGTGAGGTTCATGGGTTCGACCCAAGGTAAGATTGTTGTTGTATACATAACTTCACAGTGTTTGATCCAATTCATTAGAGCGTTCTATATCTTTGCGATGTACATGTATACGAACACATCAGAGGTAGATATTTTTTGGATTCAAAATGGCCACCAGTTAAAATACATTTTCATCTATAGTTGTCATATGAACACTAGTCAAGTGTATATACCTATATTATTTGTATCAGTGATACAGATGGTTTAATTAAAAGTATTACAAGATAGATACATTTATGAAGTTCAAGATGGCCACGTTAAAATTTGCAGATGCTTATATGGACATAACTCGTGTACCAGAAAAGGAAAACGATAATACAACTTTTACAAATGTTTAAATCAATTGACATTGACTTTGGACATGGGTTCGTTAGAATGAAAACAAATTATATATATGGTACTTAACCTTTACACCGCTATCTTAATGTTTTGTCGTCTGCTGTTTATGTTCTATTTTCCTTTTTTTTTTCATCAAAAACATGCTTTGACAGCACTTTAGAATAATTTACAACATGCTTTGACAGCACTTCAGAATAATTTCCATTGGAATGATTCTGAAGTGCTGTCAAAATATGATTTTATTGAGAAATAAGGCAAGATATAAAAGCATCAGCAGACTACAATTGGTGTGTGTAGCGGTCTAAGGGTTAACACAAACGCTATCGGCTGACAAATAGACATAAACCTCCATCATATTTCTGTCAATTGTCCCTGCAATAGATGCCATATAGTATGATAATTAATTCCCGGAAGCTCTACATATTGTCAGCAAATATAACACATGTGCTCCCGCACACATGCACAAACTTGAAAATATAGCCACATAACACATTGATATGTCCCCGATAGTTCTGCGTATCATTATGCAAGTTCATTTCTCATAAATGTAACTTCATATAGCCACAAAATGCATACCTTCATACGGAAAATATCTACATATTACAACAAAGCATAGTGTGCGTTGCAATATGCTATGTTGTCATATATAGATGTGTCCCGAATGAAGTAATATACTATGTCTATGTCCCTGAAGCACAATCATATGACCACGCAGGTTTGGTTCCTCAAACACATACATGTATTGTACCATATATTAGTACCCCCTCGCCGATAGGGAACATAGCGTTAGTCCATGTACGTACATACGTACGTGTGTACGAGGGGATTAGCTTCGTTTAACGATGCCAGTTCTTGTTTAGATATTGAATCACACATTGTCACCTACACATCTATATATTATTAGTTTGTGAATGTGATCCTGTATTTTCCAGCATGGATTTGAGTAAGGGTAAAGTTCCCAATGAAATTAACTTCCACTTAGAAGGACTTGGAAACAGAACAGGGATCCATGATACGTGGAAACTGAAGACTTTGCAGGATTTCATGAACAGTCTTGGGCATGAAAATGTATGTAGTTTAATATTAAGTATTTTGTATTGCAGCATCCAATGATGCAACATGTTTACTTTATAATTTAGTGAGTAAGCTATGAGTGAATATATAGTGAAATATAGCGAGTAAGTTTGTGTGACTACATTATATACACACATGATGGGTATATAAGACTCCGTCGGGGGATACTATGTATTTGACAGCGCGCCGCGTCCGCGTCCGCGTCCGCCGTCCGCGTCCGCCGCAGACACTTCTTGTCCGGAGCATAACTCGAACATCCTTTGGAATATTTTCATGAAACTTCACACATGCATAGACCACGACCCAAAGGTGTGTCGCGCACAAGAATGACAACTCTTGCATAGCTAATTTTTTAGTTATCTCCCTTTTTTGTTTCTCGCACTGATTTCGTGTCCGGAGCATAACTCCACCACCCTTTCGAATATTTTCATGAAACTTCACACATGCATAGACCACGACCCGAAGGTGTGTCGCGCCCAAGAATGACAACTCTTGCATAGCTAGTTTTTTAGTTATCTCCATTTTTTGTTTCGCGCACTGATTGACCATAACTCGACCACCCTTTGGAATATTTTTATGAAACTTCACATATTCAATTAGACCACGAACCGAAGGTGTGTCGTGCACAAGAATGACAACTCTTGCATAGCTAATTTTTTAGTTATCTTCCTTTTTTGTTTTCGCGCACTGATTTACTGTCCGGAGCATAACTCGACCACCCTTTGGAATATTTTCATGAAACTTCACACATGCATAGACCACGACCGGAGGTGTGTCGCGCACAAGAATGACAACTCTTGCGTAGCTAATTTTTGAGTTATCTCCCTTTTTTGTTTTGCGCACTCTACAAACTGGACAATAATGCATGAAGACCCGTTTTCTCGTCTGCTCTGTACACCTTACCTGTAGAGAGAACAATAGAGACTGGGAGAACCATTCACCTGTCCATGTGCTGCATGTGCTAACATGTGCAGATGTCCAGTCTTGACCACAGGTAATTTATACAGGTAAATTACTACATTGGATATTACATTTCCGTAAACTGTGTTGAAAATATTGTGGCATTATGTGGACCTGTGCAGATATATGTAGATAAATATAGGACTATCAAACAAAAATTCTGGGCTCCAGTAGCAAGCATTATTATTTTTAAACTTTTTTTTTCCATTTTTTTAAAAACATTTTTTTTTTAATTATTTTTCAATTTTTGTCTAGTAGCATAAGGTCGTAAGTGCTATATACAGACTATTCACCTGTGCATTTTCTAGCATGTGCAACTGACCACTGACCACTTACAGGCAATTTATACAGGTAAATGATTATATTACATTTCCGTAAACTGTGTTGACAATTTTTTTTTTTTTTTTTTATTTAATTTTTTTTTCCATTTTTTTTTTACATTATTTTTCAATTTTTTAACTGACCACTAACTTATTACAGGTAATTTATACAGGTACATTATTACATCCGTAAACTGTGTTGACAATATTGTGGCAGTATGTGGACCTGTGCAGGTATATGTAGATACATATAGGACTATTAACAAAAATTCTGGACTCCAGTAGCGAGCATTATTATTTTATTTTTTTTGTATATTACATTTCAGTAAACTGTGTTGAAAATATTGTGGCATTATGCGGACCTGTGCAGATATATGTAGATAAATATAGGACTATTAGAAAAAAAATTCTGGGCTCCAGTAGCAAGCATTATTATTTTTAATTTTTAAACTATTTTTTTCCATTTTTTGTTCATTTCTTTTTTCAAATTCTTTTTAAATTTTTGTCTAATAGCATAAGGTCGTAAGTGCTATATACAGACTATTATCATATAATAAAACAATTATTGACTAGTGAGCGATAGAATATAATCTGATATTCTGTGGCTCACTAGTCAATAATTGTATAATATGTTCAGGCCAGTGAAAATTGCTTTCGGGCCCAGGCTCGAGGTCAAGGCGGGACAAGGCGAGGCATCTGATTCCGCCGAATTCTTGTCTACTTATCTCCCTTTGTTGTTTCGTGCTCTGATTTTGTATCCAGAGCATAACTCGAACACCCTTTGGAATATTTTTATGCCTCACCACGATAGTTGGGTACTCTTGTTGGGTATTTTTTATGCAGTAAAAACACAACAAGTATTCATTCGTAGGAACGTGCATCCCGTCCGTCCGTCCGTCCGTCCGTCCATCCGTCCGTCTTGTCCGTCCGTCCGTCCGTCGTCCGTCCGTCCGTCCGTCCGTCCGTCCGTCCGTCGACCGTCCGTCCGTCCAACATCGGGAGGGGGTTTAGGAGCTTAGGGTAAGGGTTAGTAACAAAGGATTCCTTTGTTATAGTCGGTAAGCTCCTAATTCCATTGATCTTCAGGAGCTAATCCTTTGATCTTTTAAAGAACAAATAGCTCATAACTCTCAAATGTTTGAACGTCCGTCCGTCCGTCCGTCCGTCCGTCCGTCCGTCCGTCCGTCCGTCCGGGCCAACATCGGGGGTTTAGGAGCTTAGGGTAAGGGTTAGTAACAAAGGATTCCTTTGTTATAGTCGGTTAGCTCATAATTCCATTGATCTTTAGGAGCTAATCCTTTGATCTTTTAAAGAACAAATAGCTCATAACTCCCAAATGTCCGTCCGTCCGTCCGTCCCGTCCGTCCGTCCGTCCGTCCGTCCGTCCGTCCGTCAGTCCGGGCCAACATCGGGGGTTTAGGAGCTTAGGGTAAGGGTTAGTACCTTTGATCTCTTTGATATTGTCGGTGCCTCGTAAATTTAGGAGCTAACTCTTTGACATTTAGGAGCTAACCCTTTGATCTTTTATATAGCGGTGCCTCATAACTCCCAAATGTTTGAACTCCGTCCGCCGTCCGTCCGTCCGTCCGTCACAAAACTTTAACACTCGGGTAAATGTCTCATAGTTTCTTCATCCTTCGACCGATCTGCTTCATATTTCATATACACATTGCTCTGATGGTTCACTACCGCCCTGTGCCAAATCCACGTTCGTCCTGCCCCCGCCAAGCCCTGGGTCAAGGTCACATACTTGGTGCTTCAAAAACTTTAACGCTCGGGTAAATATCTTATAATTTCTGTTTTCTTTCACGGATCAGCTTCATATTTCATATACACATTGCTCTAATGGTCCTCTACCGCCCTGTGCCAAATCCACGTTCGTCCTCCCCCCCGACCCCCGCCAAGCCCAGGGTCAAGGTCACATACTTAGTGCTTCAAAAACTTTAACGCTCGGGTAAATATCTTATACTTTCTGTTTTCTTTCATGGATCATCTTCATATTTCATATACGCATTGCTCTAATGATCCTCTACCGCCCTGTGCCAAATCCACGTTCGTCCTGCCCCCGCCAAGCCCAGGGTCAAGGTCACATACTTAGTGCTTCAAAAACTTTAACGCTCAGGTAAATATCTTATAATTTTTCTTTCCATTCACGGATTAACTTCATATTTCACATACGCGTTGCTCTAATGGTCCTCTACCGCCCTGTGCCAAATCCACGTTCGTCCTGCCCCCGCCAAGCCCAGGGTCAACGTCACATACTTAGTGCTTAAAAACCTTTAACGCTCAGGTAAATATCTTATACTTTCTGTTTTCTTTCATGGATCATCTTCATATTTCATATACGCATTGCTCTAATGGTCCACTACCGCCCTGTGCCAAATCCACGTTCGTCCTGCCCCCGCCAAGCCCAGGGTCAAGGTCACATACTTGGTGCTTCAAAAACTGTAACGCTCAGGTAAAAGAAAATTTTGACTTGGAATTTGGCCTCATTTATTATCAAAGCGATATGTGGGACATCCGTGTTCTATGAACACATTTTCTAGTTTATTAAACTTCACACATGCATAGAAGACGACCCAAAGGTGTGTCGCACGTAAGAATGACAACTCTTGCGTCGTTAATTGTTTAGTTATCTTCCTTTGTTGTTTCGTGCACTGATTTCGTGTCCGGAGCATAACTCGAACACCCTTTGGAATATTTTCATGAAACTTCACACATGCGTAGACCACAACCCTAAAGGTGTGTCACGCAAGAATGACAACTCTTGAATCACTAATTTTTTAGTTATCTCCCTTTGTTTGTTCCGTCACCGATTTTGTCTCCGGAGCATAACTCGAACACCCTTTTTTCAAACTATTTGTGTATCTGGGGAGGGCGATACACATGCGCTTGTCGACAAGCGTCCATTTCTAGTTTTATAACAGTTCCTATCGTGAATTTGCACTTTAGTGTTACATTCCATGAATGACCTGCGAGGTGAGACTAAAGTGTGTGTGCCCTCATTGACATCAATTGCAGTTCGTATTTTTTTTATGGAAACTGCACTTATTTTGATATACTAGTATACATTGCAAGCCAAATTGCGGCTTTATGTAGAGAAATGTAGTTATGAATTACAAGGATTCATGGTTCAAACTTCAATCGTATATAACAAACCTTTTCATACATAACACACTTTTCTCGAGATACTTTAAGAGCTGACACATATACTTTCTGAACACTTGAATTTGATAATGTGCTCTTTAGCTTCCATTTTTCTCCACGAAATCATGCATTGGCAGTAGATTAGAACCATCTCCAATGGAAACAAGAGCATCGTTATTACTAAGAGAATCCCCTCTCTGGCAGCCTTGGTAATAATAACAAACAAGACAAGGTGAACTCAAGTCCTCATTGACCTTGCACTTGGTGTTCAGACGCGGGGTGTGTGCGAAACAAAGTACCGTTCCTAGACACACATTGTGGCCAAATATTAAAATTGATGAATGGGTTATACAGTTAGATATATTTTGGTGCGCATGCAATAAAGCACCATCCATAGACACACATTGTGGCGAAATGTTATTAACATGGGTGAAGGGGTTAATCAGTTATTTAGAAAACTAAAAACAGTTGTTAAAGTGGTTCATAAGTGGTTCAAACGAATGTGAAAGGCGTTTCTAATGCGCATACACATGTACATGGGCTATCGCTATTTCCCTTCCTGCCTCTCGGGGAGGGGATAATGATTTTAAGTGCTGACAAAACCTGTATTTATTTATAAGTAAGACAACATAAGAAGCAACAACAGAGGATATTCATTTCCCACCTGCCAAGGGTCGATCAGCTCTAGTTTGTCTGCCATTGAACGCATGCTCGGTCGGCAAAGTTCGAAAGCTAAATTTACATGCATGTTCTTGTTTCATTTCAGAGAACACTTGCCATTTTGAAAATGGACATAGAGGGGGCTGAATGGCTGAGTTTACCAGAGATGATAACCACTGGAACGATACATAAAGTGAAACAGCTACTGATAGAAACCCATTATGGCATACGAGGAGTGATAAAGAGGCCATTTGGCGATACTATACCAGCAAAGCAACTCGGTATTCTGCGACAATTACATGAAGTAGGGTTCAGAATATTTATGCACGAGCGGAATCTTATCAGTATACGGCGACACCTAGTTTTAGGTAGTTACACATACATGAATGAAATATCATTACTGAATACGAAATATTACAATTAGCGCCCACATGTACTGTACATCGTACATGTGACAAGCCTGCTTGTCCAGTAGCCTATTTCACCAACATTGCAAAGTATACTTTTCTAGCAAAGTATACTTTGAAGGAGAAATTTTCAATTTAAGGATAAATTTATTAATTTTTATTATACTGAATTTATTACATTATCACAGCCATTTTGGCTGTGATAATGTAATACATGCAGTATAATAATTCAGATTACTTTTAATCATAAAATATATGCAGTCGTTAAATGATTACCTCCTCAACGTATACTTTGCTAGAAAAGTATACTTTGCAATGTTGGTGAAATATGCTACAGATAGATACAATGATAAAAATAGTCCTCTGGGCCCTTGCTTAAAAACCCTTCCAAGCATATATTCCATTCACATGTTCAAAATCAGGAAGTTTGATTGTTGAGGCTGAGCTGTGCTCAATCTCAGTCAATCAAACTGCCAGATGTTTGTGAAAATGCACAATACGTCTTTTCAGCAGGATCACAGGTACCAGTGTGTGCATCTGACATTTTAGAATTTAACTTTGTTGATGTTCTTTCTCGAGTGATAAATGCAAATGCGTGACAAAGCCTTTCAAGGAATATTTGCCTTGTGGCAGTGTATGTTCAGTAGACCAATAAATAGGCCCTAATATTTAAGAATAATTGCTAATATCTTGTAATTGTGTTGGAACTATTTTCTTCATAGAAAATATTTTTTGTGTGATCCGTCCGGTATGACCTGCTCAACCAGCTTGCAATCCGGTACGATTTTCAACTAGACTCGATAAAGTTTCCAAAACAGTAAAGGAGTGCATTAGAAATAGGTTAACCGCATTGTAATTTTGAAATTTGCGGCGTATATCAGAAAATGATAGGTCGGAAAACATGTTTAAAGGCTCCGCGCTATATACGCCGCAAATTTCAAAATTACAATGCAATTAACCCTATATTTATATTCTCTAAATTACGCTCAACAAAAATTACTAAATGCTGAATCCTACTAGGAATCACACCTACTGTCTGTTTCACTGTCTGTTAAATTTTAAGAATGAGCCTTATTAACAATTCGTTCCCACACATTAACAATTCGTTCCCGTGGGAACGAATTGTTATTTCGTTGGAACGAATTTCTTTTTATTTTGTGAAATTTGGTTGCAGATTGGAGAAACTGTGGCAAAGTTAATTAACCAAATTGATAAGTCTTCACAAGCACATTTATGAAGGTAATATTAAGGGCAATGTTGATGTGTGGCATTTGTCCACAAGTATGATGTATTGAAATATTAAAGTAATCCATCTAGGGATATAGAAGTTATGACTGCATAAAAAACAATTTCCCCGTGTTAAATCCCCAGAGTGGAGATGTATGGTGTCTTAACATGGGGAAATGTTTCTAATTTCAAAAATAGTGGACCGATTTTCAAAATTCAACTTTTGTTTTCTTAGTTAGAAAATTTCCAAGCTATATAGCCAAGTTTCTGAGTCAATTTCCAAAATATTTCGTCCCACATCTCCTCTACCTTTCCCCCATGTTAAATTCACATAGGCAAATAATATTTTCTAATAAAATCAATATTTGATCAAATTTCACGAAATAAAATGAAGGCTCACTCTTAAATGTTGATATTTTGAATTTAATATTATCGAAAAAAAATATTGTTTTTCCATTATTTATATATCCGTAAAATTTGGACAGGTTTCGTGAAACAGACAGAAGAGCTAAGTGATCAAGTATCACAAGCGTGCATGGCACAAGATCAGTTCAATGCTGAACATAAAATGGTACTCCCCCATACAGGTGCATTCTCGACTTTACATGACATTGCTTTGAACTGACATAAAACCCCAATCAATCAACAAAATGATTTATGATTGGCTGTTACTTGAACGTCATTTGGTAACAGTCATGCAGAGAATGAACAGTTTTTTTTCTTCAAATATATATTGTAGGTAGCTGTAATACCCCAGTCATAGTATGACCCCAGTCATAGTAAACACGTTTAGACCTAATATCTTACATTGCGCATGTGCCGAAAGTTAATTTCCCCGTGAGTTTTAAATTTGCGACAAACAGTTCAGAGAGTAGTGTCAATGCGAATTAAATCGTTTTCCATAGAACAACATAAGTATGTAAACCAAGACTTGCATAAATATGATGCAATATGTACAGTGTATAAGCACAAATATATACTAAACATGTGGGTATGGATTATTTGTGTAAATGACTTTTGGGTTTTGAGTTAGATTTTGAGTTAGATTTCCATTGACTTTACATGGGTTTCCCATAAGGGCACACCTACCTTAAATTGAGTTTTCGTTTCAGTCTGTGCTATGAAGTGTTTGTGTCATGAGCTGTGACAATATTGACAGTGTCCGTGACAGACATGAGCAGGTGAAATAAAACCGCTATTACAATAATACAATACCTTTATTCACCCAAAAGACACACACGTGGCACATAAGGTCACGTGTACACGAGGACATATATAATGAGGTTTTATTTTATAAAAGAACTGATGTCCAAATTGATTTTGAAGCATATGTTTGAATTTGAATAAGTTTTCGACGATAGTAAAGGGATTTATGTATAGTTTTCTTGCATCCTCATAGTGCCGACACTCGAACATGAAATGAAACTCATCGCCGACAGCACCACTGTTACATTTGTCGCACGTTCTGTATGCACTCGGTGTCCTTGACCATCTTCCATTTTCGACTGCCAGCCTATGTTCACTTTGACATATATTGTTGTTAACCCCTAGCCTGCGGGAAACGTAAATACTCGTCTGCTGTTGTTTCATGTTTTTGTCTTCTTTTTCAATAAAACATGGCATGGCAGCACTTTAGAATCATTTCCATTGGAAATGATTCTAAAGTGTTGTCAAAACATGTATTTGATGAAGAAAATGGAAAAATGCAGACGACAAAGTTTGAGTCAACATTGTAAGGGTTATAAAATTTGAGACAAGTGTAGATCCAGATCAGCTTGTACTTCCGAGCAGTCTGAACAGGGTTAACACTGTGTGCCCTTCAGTCGGCGAACACATGTCATGCATCTAGTTCTAACAATTGCACTATTAGATTTATAATAGAATATCTGGAAGTTGGCTTGACGTATCAATTTTCGTTTAAACATAGTTTATTGCATATAAATACAATAGACTCGGGCTACAAGTTCTCTCAACATTAGTTACAGCCCTCACCTAAGTGTTACAAAGTACAATAATTCAACAGCAATGGCGATACATGAATACATGTATACATGCATATAAACACGGATACAAACCAATAATCAAGCGATAAATATATGTTTACATAATGTACGGAAAGAAAACGGACAGAAAGGTAGAGAAGAGGTGGATAGTGAGATATGAGATTTGGAGAAAGAATAAAAGTTGTTTTTGTTGCCAAGTACATATACTACATGAGCAAATCCATCAATGTATTAGTGCTAGTTGCAATAAATTTCAGTGATCATTAATAACCGGTGGTTGTGGATGATGCTGGCAAATCGAATGGAATACATCGGATATGGATTACGTTACATACATCTATCAACGAAGTTACTCAAATCGTTTTGTAGTTTTAATATAATTTTGTACAGAATTGAAGATAATAATATTGTTTTCATTGTTTTGTTCAGGTATGCCGTTCAAAAGCATGTGCGCGTTCAGGTTATGAAATCGTTGCAGTGACTGGCGTAGAATGAGACGCTGTGCATGATATTTGTTGCATTCAAAGAAGTAATGTTCAGCGTCTTCTACAATTTCGCTACACTCGCAGTAGGGAGTTTCTCTGATATGGTTATTGCAAAGATCGGAATTGAGACTGCTACATTTATTACGAAGTCTTGCATGCATAACTGACGAAAACCTGTATCCCACTAAGTAATATGGTGGTATTTCATATTGAGTGTATAATTGTTTGGCACATGCTGTTTTAAAGTGTCTAAGACTATCTACATTTCTCATTGAAGGATCAGTTTCATTCCAAAGTTGTACCACAGATGGTATAAATGATTGTTTGTATACTTCCAGTCGAGTAGTCGAGACATTTATATCAAATTGGTTTCTAAGGTTGTAACGAGATACGTTATTAACAGTGGGAGGAATCAGGTTGGAGATATAACTAGGTACTTGATTGTTGGTTGCTTTGTACATGATCGAAAGCTTTTGAATAATACGTCGAACAGATAAAAGTTGCCATCCAACTTCTTTCCTTAAATTTTCAAGTGACACTGATCGTGTTAAACCGGTTACTATTCTCGCAGCTTCATTCTGAATTTTTTCCAATGAATCTTTTTCGTATTCTGTACATCCATCCCAGACCGACGAAGCATATTCGAGTATAGGTCTCATATAAGATATATATATTTGGTTTAAAGACTGTCTGCTTATCTTAAATTTTAGGTTTCGCATTATTCCCAACACTCTCGCAGTCGAATTAATTATATTTTGTATATGTGTATGCCATTTCCAGTTATTGCTCAGCGTTAAACCGAGATGTTTATGGTCGTCGACAAAGGTTATAGGCGTGTTTTGAAAGATTAGGTTTACAGGTCGATCGAGTAGTCTTAGGGTTAAAAGCATCGCTTCAGTCTTGTTAGGATTGAAACTGACCAACCATTGTTTAGCCCAGTCAGCAATAGTTAGCAGGTCATAATTTATTATGCCTTAATATCTAATATCTTAATATCACTAGTCACGTGACCCAATATGTTTGGGGGTTACTCGATACATTTTGCACTAAAATACATCATTTTTTATGCCAGAATATTTCACATTTAGAACTACGAAAATACTAAATGGTGATAAGAATATTTTGTAATGGCCATGTAAAAAGATTTAGCGATTGGAATTTAGTTGTTTGAAGCGTTCAAAAATGATTACATTATATAGAAAACAGTTCAAATTCCCCCCTGCGCTCCTCCGCAGGGGAGATAATTATAATATGCAGGTGCGCGAAATTGAGGAAGTCCGACTTCCAGAATCAGGTTCCAACTGTTAGTTGCTGCCAGTAACTCTGCCAAACTCCCGTACCGTCCGTAGCATATGTTGCAGAGTTATTGCCTCCTACTATCTACATGTGTGCCAGTAGATTAGGTGAGCGACTGACCACAAATGTCGTAAACCACAGCCACATTTGCATCTGTTAACCCTTTCAACTCCACAGGCCTAGTATAGTGGTTTTTGGCACAAAGTGTAGATCCAGGTGAGCCGGCTCGTGACGAGCCGTCTCATCAGGATCTGCACTTTTTGCTAGTAATTTTCATATTTTTTCAGAACAAAATCACCCACTTTTCATAAATGGACTAGTCTAAAAATCATTTTGTGATAGTGAAGATTAAATTATCGCAATCCATTTCACTTACTTAGGGGTGAAAGGGTTAACGAAAATATTTCATGTTCAGAAACGCAAGTTCATTGAGTGGGGTGACCATTCCTAGCCCGGGCCAATTCTTCTTTCCCGCCCCGGGATGCGTATTCCGATCGTGCATGAATAGTCTAAACCCAGATTCGTATATCTGCCTCAACACACCGAGATTCGTGTGACTGACGCGTTTGCCGTCAAAATGAAACTCTATCTGCATCTGTTTGACCCGATCGAGCACGCCATCAGCGATCATGTTTGGTACTGTTATCCACTCGTCGCCTTCTATGTCCATTTTCAATAAGTCCACTGTCCTCTGAAAATGTCAAGAAAGAAAACGGTATCACTAAATTTCCCCGCTCCATGTGACTGCTATAATAATTATTATCACAGTTGAAAGACTCGGACCAAGGACCCAGAAAATGTCCGATGCAAAAAGGTTACCCAGCTACTAACTTCTATAGACTATACACAGTACGTGGTACCAATAATAGAACTATAATACATGGAGATATGATAGCCACGGCAGTTTTGAAAACGGGGTTAAACGTTCAACTGTGAAGCTACCAAAATCTGTAATGTTGCTTCACAGCCTCGGCACGTTTTTGATTTCCACAAGCCAAATGCTGCATTTGGATATATCTGGACAACAACTAGCTCCTCGGCAAACCGTGTTTGGTCAATTTCAGAAGCGTATTTCTGAAGATTGGCATATTACGCATACGCGTTTGGCATCGCTTGACTCTGTTTCGTTTATAGGGCATTTGAATACTAGTAATATAGTGTCTGCTCATTCACGCACTGAAAATGGTTATCGCGGACCTCATTTATATAAAAAGAAATCCTGCTGGCTCCAACAAAGGGGTGGAGGGGGGGGGGGGGGTGTCGTGTGAACCCATCGAACCTCCACTGACAACGCCCTTGATATCAATTGCATGTACGGTGAAACCTCTCTATTCCGGACACCCTGTGTTGAGGTCCACAAGGTGTCCGGGTTAGAGAGGTTTCACTGTAAATCATGCATTTGATCATTTTGAGATATATTTGTGTGTTATGCGATCACGAACAGACATTATCACCTGAGATAAATGACCAAGAAACTCATCAAAAATAAGATCACGTGTGTTTTCATGGTGTCCGGTTTAGAGAGGGTCCACTTAACTGTAGTTCATGCAGCAGTGTAATTCAACGGGACTTACATTTTCATGCAACAAGGATTTCATAAAATACTTCAGCGTGTTGACCTTCCAGCCATTAGCTGTCGTTTCTGCTTTGTTTGACAATCCTTCTTTGTGGAATTGCACTTCCGACGGCGTCTTCCTATTATCTGTGTTCATACTGAAAGGAAATGACATATTGACACTCGTTTGTATGGAGCCCCGCAGGGGACGTAGAATTGTGTTTATTAATTCGTTCCTACGAAATAATAATTCGTTCCCTCAATTTAACAATTTGTTCCCACGAAATAACAATTCGTTCCTACGGGAACGAATTGTTAATTCGTGGCAACGAATTGTTAATTCGAGGGAACGAATTGTTAAATTGAGGGAACGAATTATTATTTCTAGGGAACGAATTGTTAAATTGAGGGAACGAATTTTCATTTCGTGGGAACGAATTGTTCATTCGAGGGAACGAATTGTTAAATTGAGGGAACGAATCATTAATTCTAGGGAACGAATTGTTAAATGGAGGGAACGAATTGTCATTTCGTGGGAACGAATTGTTAATTCGAGGGAACAACGAATTGTTAATTCGAGGGAACGAACGAATTGTTATTTCGTGGGAACGAATTAATAAAAAAATCCATGTCCCCCCCCCCCCCTGCGGGTCTCCGTACGTTTATAACTGTGACTGGATAAATGTGGCTTATGGGATTTGTAACCTGTGTAGTTCTTGAACAAATATCACACTCTTTTATCCTGATAACGATCTGTATTGCTTGTTCGAAGCTAACCCGAATTCTCTGTCTGTAACGCAGGGCGATTTGTAAGTCAGCCTGAGTACAGACATATATTTCGGGTCACGACGCATGAGTGGTGTTGATGGAGTGGCGCCAGTGCAGATCATGATCAGACTGTGCGGCGGATGTACAGGCATATCTGGATCTAGACTGGTCACAAAGCCGCACTTCTTCAGTCACAGCCACATATACGTGTATACTGTTAATATCCAACCTAGAAATATTCTGCTTTCTTTTCTAAATTTAAATATAACATATTATGGATCTAGCCGGGCAGAAATGTACGGAGACCCGCAGGGGACGTAGGGAACGAATTGTTAATTAGTTGGAACGAATTGTTATATCGTGGGAACGAATTGTTAATTCGAGGGAACGAATTGTTATATCGTGGGAACGAATTGTTAAATTGAGGGAACGAATTGTAATTTCGTGGAAACGAACAGTTAATTCGAGGGAACGAATTGTTATATCCATGTTATATCAATGTCCCCTGCGGGGCTCCTTGGAAATGAAATACGTTCATAATTGACAAGCATACCTTGGGTCAAAACAGTGAATTTCACATCCAAACTCCTTTTCCGCTGCCAGGTCGAAATCAAACTGCCAATTTATTCTGTAATTATATAAAGGATATATACGTTTAAATGATATTTGTCAATTCCTGTAACATTAAATATTAACCCCGTTGAAAAATGACGCACGAGTTAACTTTTCAACGGATGAGTGATCATCGATTTAATGTTGAAAACTGACCCCGACCGTTAATTAATGATCCACCCACACGTGAAGAATGGACCCTCTTTAAATCTGATCACCAACAGTTCAGTTCAGTTCAATTGTTTATTTACGCCTCATCAACTGTACATCATAAAATACATAACAATAAGACAATACAGGTACATGTACAATTACCATTCTGTAATAATTATAAGAGACGGCTCATTTAATGAGCAGCTATAATTACATTTCAGCATATACATAAAATACATTACTTGAATAACATGTTTCTATTGAAACTTTAAAAGGGCTACACACCAATATGCAACAGAGCTTAAAAGGGATAAACAATTGTAATAAGAAATAGTTGCATTATTTACACGTAAACTAATTCACACATTGTACTATAATTGTATTATTTGTACAACAGTGCAGATCTTCGATTTAAAATATAGCAAAGGGTTTTGGCACAAAATCGTATTATATTGCAGTTCGAGAAAAGAAAAACAAATTTGGAATCATCAGTCATTTCAGCGAACAGTGGTTCAATATAACATGCTTTTTCGTATAGCGCAATTCGTATGTCGTTGTATATAGCGTAGCTAAACAGTACGTGGTACTCATCTTCTACTTGAGGCATACAAAAAGGGCAAACCCTATTGCCAATAGACAGTTGTTCATAACGACCAGTTTCCAACCGTAAGAGGGCTCCGCCGCATCTAAACTTAGCGAAAGCAGATCTGTGTGTTCGAGGCAACACAAGATTACAGTATGTTTCCACCCCACATGTCTGCTTAAACAGTTTATAACGCCTAAGTTTGTTACCCCCATATCCCCGTAAACTAGTCATTCTATTCACATGTTCACAGTGGAATACCATTTGGTGCCTGTATAACTTTCCATTAGTCGCTTAACAATTTCGTTGACTAATACATTTCTAGAAAGGGTATGTACAGTATCAGGAGCCAAACCAAGATTAACCCACTTACATTGAACAATGTAGCACCAATTTTTGCACCTTGTGTTGCCTTGTACCGAACCCCATGCAAATACCTTGTACGCAATTTTAGAAAAATCAATATGGGTTAGCCGGTACCAGTGAAGTGCAATACATTTCCATTGCTTTATGATAGGTGGTTCCCATCCCATGTCACCTGCAACTCCAGCCGAAGGGGTGTATTTACCTGTTCCTAGAAATAATCTCATTGCACGGTTCTGTACAGCATCGATGCATGAGTATGGTTTAGTACCCCACATTGCAGCTCCATATGATATAACAGACCATACAAGAGAGTCATATAATTTCGAATAAACTCTGTATGGCATTCCACCCATTCTCTTAAACTTTGCAATCAGAAGACCCAAAGACATACGAGCGTCCTGTGCTACCATTTTAGCGGTGATATTATAATCGAGAAATTCATTCAAAATCAAGCCAAGATATTTGTACTTGTCAATAACATCAACAGTGTGATCTCCGCATTTAAATACTGTCCGCGTTCTGGGTATAGCATTATGTCTAAAATGAACGACATTACTT
The DNA here is from genome assembly GCA_029237695.1 of Conchocele bisecta. Lineage (NCBI taxonomy): Eukaryota > Metazoa > Mollusca > Bivalvia > Lucinida > Thyasiridae > Conchocele > Conchocele bisecta. The sequence continues at coordinate 49,630,419 of CM055265.1, read as the reverse complement.
TTGCCATGATTTATGTTCATATTGTTCGTGCTACACCAACCATTTAACTCACACAACATGTATTGTAGATCAACTTCACTATCTGCAATAATGACAACGTCATCAGCATATAATAACACAGATATTCTTGTATTACCGATATGTATACCTTTTCCGAGGGCATTAATCCGTAGTGCCAAGTCATTGATAAACATATTGAACAGGAGTGATGATAACGAACAACCCTAACGCAAACCGGAAGTTACACTAAACCAGTAACTTACAAACCCATTAACCCGTACGCAGGCTGACACACATGAATATAAAGATTTGACTGCATTAAAATATTGCCAGTTAAACCAATATTGATCAACTTTTTCCATAAAATGTTCCTATCTATACAGCCATATGCTTTTCTGAAGTCAATGAAAGCGCAGAACGTTGACAGACGTTTCTTTGTGCGTGTTTCAATGATTGTTGTAAGTGTAGACAAATGATCAATCGTACTGCGCTTTTTCCTAAACCCATTTTGGTATTCCGTTAACTTCTCATTTGCGTCAGCCCAATTAGTCAACCGCTCGCTTAAAATCGAAGCATACAGTTTATACAATGTAGAGGATAGAGCAACATATGACAGTCGGATCACATTGAAAAAGAACCCCGGGTCAATTTTAAACTATTGTCGACCGTTAATTAATGACCCACCTACGTGAAAAATTGACCCTGATCATAATTCAACTTTGAAAAGTGACCCAGGGTCAATTTTGAACAATTGTCGACCTAAAAAATGATCATGGTTAACATCTGATCACCTGGCAACAGACGGATAATATTTCAACATCGAAAATTGACCCCAATAGTCGGACCACATGTAGTGAAAACTGCCATTATATTTTTGGAAGTTCTCGTGGATACAAGTGTCACGGTACGTAGCTCACTATGGAGAGAAAATGTGTATTCGTGCACGGCTAGCTCAGTCGGTTAGAGCGATGGTACAGTAAACCAGAGGTCCCGGGTTCGAGCCCCGGGCTGAGGCACATTGTTCTCACCCTGTGACATTTGGCGCCCAACGAGGGACCGTGACTGATAAATTCTGCCCAAAATGTACCAAAAATATGTATTTCAGAGACGAATTAAATATATAATTCGTGGACGAATTCCAATTTGGCGGGGGAGTATGTCACGGTACGTAACTCACTATGGGGAGAAAATGTGTATTCGTGCCCGGCTAGCTCAGACGGTTAGAGCGATGGCGATGGTACGGTAAACCAGAGGTCCCGGGTTCGAGCCCCTCGCCGGAGCACATTTTTCTCACCCTGTGACATAAGGAATGTGAATTATAACCGGAAAATGTGGAGACGATTCTAATGCGCTGTCAAACCTTGTTTTTGTAGAGAAATAATAATTCACTGTTGAACCATACTTCTTAACAAAACATGTTGGTAGCACATTATAATCGTCTCTTATGGAGACGATTCTTTATTGAGACGATTCTTATGTACTGTCAAATCATGTTTTTGTGGATAAATAATGCTAATTTCGAAAAACATCAGATGACAATATTTGTTTCCAGCACAGTAAATTTAAATAACCGTTATAAATGGACACAATGTTCGGTGGGTTGTGGTGGGTGATACACGAATGAAGTTGTGTCCAAGTACCATGAACATGATAGGCCATGGGGTTGTTGAGAAAATGACTCGAATGTATAGTTTATGAAGAGTATAACATGTGCGCCGTGTTATTTTCCCATTCATTCATTAGAGCCATACCAAGTTCTTACTAGTCTATGTTAAGTGTTCTCGTGCGGGCAGGTTTGAAAGTGGTTCTTAAAAAAAAAAAAACCACACTGTGTATGCTATTTCAAACTGTTTACTGGTGAAGTAAACGGAAAATTGATTGCGGACTTGTCCAAGTTTTAAATCCGTTCATGAATTTACGTTACATGCCCACTCAGTAGGCACTAACTGTTCTTTATAGGAATTAAGTAAGTGTATAATTGTGTCACTATTCCACCAGTTCTAAAAATTACGAGTGCCCGCTATACATATATAATCATTTAGTAATATTTATTTTACTGATAGCGACTCACGTTGGTATCAGGCCATTTTCATATGCAAATGAGGCATGATAGTTTTAATTATTTATACTAAAGTTATTAAATGAAAACTATGTGCAATGGGAGAAAACTAGCTACGATCCCTCATCGACATGGCCTTATGGCAGGAAGACTCTGCACAAGGTTGAGGACGTTTTTAACATAAATTTACCATGGTTTCTTTTCTACAAATTTTAACTGATACTTAAGTAGTTTTTAGCCACCTGGGTGGACGCTAAACAGAGCAAAAATGACATGGCCTGATGGCAGGAATGTACAGTGAAACCTCTCTAAACCGGACAAAGTGTGAGGTCCCCAGGACGTCCGGATTATAGACGTTTCACTGTAAATCGGCTATTCGATCATTCTGAGCCATAGGTGTGTGCTATGCGATCACGAACGGACAAAATAACTTGAGATAAATGACCAAGAAACCCATCAAAAATAAGATCACATGTGTTTTATTGGCGTCCGGTTTAGAGAGGTTCCACTATATATTTCGTACGCTGCTTACCCGAATGAATAAATCAAGCAAGGTGATGACGGACGATAATGGCGGTCAATGCACACTTCCTTTCCGCCATCGTCTAAAGACCCAATTCTCATCTGGTTTCTACACAGTACTTGCAATGTGTTAATATATCTGTAAAGAAAATTGCATGTGCGGATCCAGTCGGGGACGTGTCCGGCGCACGCCCCCTAAAATGTATCGAGTTTAAATTTTAACCCATCTTTTGCATGGAAAGATCTAATTATTTCCTAATTCATCATCCAAAGTGTATGTTGTTACCACTCAGTTGAACCGTCGAGACGATTCAATTGAGTGGTAACAATATATACTTTTGATGAGAAATAAGAAAAAAAGGCAGAAATTATTCTGAATTTCATGAAAATTGACGTTCATATCTGTCTCATTTGAAATCCACGCCCCTCTAGACATAAATCCTTCATCCGCCCCTGAATCTGTCATCTGTGTGTATTTGAATTTGAGCAACATTTTATTTATTGAACAGAACAGAACGCATCCTTTATTTCGGCATCAATCTCAGACCACGCAGTGGTCTATGAATGCATACATGTACAGTGGGGTCAGTTGGTTCCAACCTGTCGTGTTCGTTCGTGTGTGCACTTACACGCTGACCCCACTGTATACATACATGTATAATAACTTGTATTTTCAACAACAACATGACGGACGGCATACACGTATATGTGGGGGCTTGTTAATTACAGGTGCAATACATAGATTTCGTTAAATAAACAGCAGACGACAAAAAAATAAGATAGCTGTGTAAGGGTTAATGATGTATACAGATCAATCCACAAAAGAAATAAACGGTCAAATATACGAGGGCGGGGACATCGGCAGGTGTAGCTATTCAATTTTGCACAAACTTTGGTTGCATGTATTTATCCTAAACGGTATATCGCATTGCCGAACTCGACTATTAGTCAAAACACGCCTTCAGTTTCCATCCATTTGCAAATTTCGTCTACAATACAGATAGTTATACTAACGGCTGTGTTCTTTTCAATATCGATCAATCAGTTAAACATAGTATTAGACATAAAATCGCCAACGATCGGGAAAAAAAAGCCAAAGCTGATTTTTGTCCCGCCTGCTTTAGCAGAAGCGGGACATAGGCATAGCTTTTCCGTCGGCGTCGTCGACGCGCGGCGGCGGCGGCGGCGGCGGCGGCGGCGGCGGCGGCGGCGGCGGCGGCAAATATTTCACGTTAAGTTTTTGCGTTTAGCTCAGTTTCCAGAAAACTATAACTCCTACGACCTCCATACTTGGTATACATCAACACTGTGGTGTAACCATCTCACACAGAGGGAACACATGTGACCTTCACCTACTTTTCATGGTTCATTGACATACTTTTCACATGCATTCAATGTTAAGTTTTTGCGTTTAGCTCTGTTTCTAAAACTTAGCGCTCAGGTTAATTCATTGTAACTTCTGTTCCCCTCAATGGAATGCTTTAATATTCCATACATGCATTTGTAACAACATCTCGCATCATTCTACACAAATCCCATTGTGCCCGCTAACCCCAAAGGTCAAGGTCACTGACTTAGAAATATCCGTGTTTGGAAAAGTTAACGCTCGGTTTAATGTATTACAACTCCTGTTTCCCTTGATGGAATGCTTCGGTATAAATCAACACTGTGGTGTAACCATCTCACACAGAGGGAGCCCATGTGACATTGACCTAGTTTGTATGGTTGATTGACCTACTTTTCACATGCATTCAACGTTAAGTTTTTGCGTTTAGCTCTGTTTCTAAAACTTAACGCTCAGGTTAATTCATTGTAACTTCTGTTTCCCTCAATGGAATGCTTTAATATTTCATACATGCATTTGTAACAACATCCCGCATCATTCTACAGAAAGCCCATGATGCCCGCTAACGCCAAAGGTCAAGGTCACTGACTTAGAAATTTCCGTGTTTGGAAAAGTTAACGCTCAGTTTATGCTTTAATATTCCATACATGCATTTGTAACAACATCCCGCATCATTCTACAGAAAGCCCATGATGCCCTCTAACCCCAAAGGTCAAGGTCGCTGACTTAGAAATTTCCGTGTTTGGGAAAGTTAATGCTCAGTTTATGCTTTAATATTCCATACATGCATTTGTAACAACATCCTGCATCATTCTACAGAAAGCCCATGGTGCCCGCAAACCCCAAAGGTCAAGGTCACTGACTTAGAAATTTCCGTGTTTGGAAAAGTTAACGCTCAGTTTATGCTTTAATATTCCATACATGCATTTGTAACAACGTCCCGCATCATTCTACAGAAAGCCCATGGTGCCCGCAAACCGCAAAGGTCAAGGTCGCTGACTTAGAAATTTCCGTGTTTGGAAAAGTTAACGCTCAGTTTATGCTTTAATATTCCATACATGCATTTGTAACAACATCCCGCATCATTCTACAGAAAGCCCATGATGCCCTCTAACGCCAAAGGTCAAGGTCACTGACTTAGAGAAATGTTCGTGTTTGGAAAAGTTAACGCTCAGTTTATGCTTTAATATTCCATACATGCATTTGTAACAACATCCCGCATCATTCTGCAGAAAGCCCATGGTGCCCCCTAACCCCAAAGGTCAAGGTCACCGACTTAGAAATTTCCGTGTTTGGAAAAGTTAACGCTCAGTTTATGCTTTAATATTACATACATGCATTTGTAACAACATCCCGCATCATTCTACAGAAATCCCATGGTGCCTGCTAACCCCAAAGGTCAAGGTCACTGAATTAGAAATTTGCGTGTTTGCAAAAGTTAGCGCTCAGTTTATGCTTTAATATTCCATACATGTATTTGTAACAACATCCCGCATCATTCTACAGAAAGCCCATGGTGCCCGCAAACCCCAAAGGTCAAGGTCGCTGACTTAGAAATTTCCGTGTTTGGAAAAGTTAACGCTCAGTTTTAGCGCTCAGTTTATGCTTTAATATGCCAAATATGCATTTGTAACAACATCCCGCATCATTATACAGAAAGCCCATGGTGCCCGCTAACCCCAAAGGTCAAGGTCACTGAAATAGAAATTTCCGTGTTTGGAAAAGTTAATGCTCAGTTCATGCTTTAATATTCCATACATGCATTTGTAACAACATCCTGCATCATTCTACAGAAAGCCCATCATTCTACAGAAAGCCCATGGTGCCCGCTAACCCCAAAGGTCAAGGTCACTGACTTAGAAATTTACGTGTTTGGAAAAATTAACGCTCAGTTTATGCTTTAATATTCCATACATGCATTTGTAACATCCCGCATCATTCTACAGAAAGCCCATCATTCTACAGAAAGCCCATGGTGCCCGCTAACCCCAAAGGTCAAGGTCACCGACTTAGAAATGTACGTGTTTGGAAAAATTAACGCTCAGTTTATGCTTTAATATTCCATACATGCATTTGTAGCAACATCCCGCATCATTCTACAGAAAGCCCATGGTGCCCGCTAACCCCAAAGGTCAAGGTCACTGATTTAGAAATGTCCGTGTTTGGAAAAGTTAACGCTCAGTTTATGCTTTAATATTCCATACATGCATTTGTAACAACATCCCGCATCGTTCTACAGAAAGCCCATGGTGCTCACTAACCCCAAGGTTTTTACAAGCTCCTTATATACTATCAAACTGCGCCAGGCGGGATATTTTGCTCCGCGGAGCTCTTGTTTTAGTGTAGGTCCGGACTAGCATTAGGAAAACCCGGAAACCCCAATATGAAATGGCATGAAATCACTGGAGCTATAGAGGAGAAACAATATTCGAAATCCCACATTAATTGAAACTGGAAACCCCATGAATCCCACTGGAGCTTAATTAGGAGAAACAATATCGAAATCCCCATGAATCCCATGGAGCTTATGGAGAAACCCATATGAAATCCCCTGAATCCCACTGGAGCATAATTAGGAGAAACATATGGAAACTCCCCCTGAATCCCAAAAACTGGGCCCATAAAAATTAGGAGAAACATATCTAAACTCCAAAGATAGTGGAAACTGCCCATGAATCCCACCCCTGGAAGCTTCAACTTAGGAAAACAAAACGAAACCCACCCCATGAATCCCACAGGAGCTTAAATTATGGAGAAACATAAGGAAACTCCCCATGAATCCCAAACTGGAGCCCCCATAATTAGGAGAAACAAATAAACCTCCCCATGAATCCCACTGGAGCTTAATTAGGAGAAAACATATTCGGAAAACTCCACCATGAATCCCACCCTGGAGCATAAATTATGAGGGAAACATATGTAAACTCCCATAATTCCCAACTTGGAGCTTAATTAGGAAAAACTATCGAAACTCCCCATGAAATCCCAAACTGGGCCCCTTAATTAGGAAAACATAATCCCGAAACTCCCCAATGAATCCCACTGGACTTAATTTAAAGGAGAAACATTTCGAAACTCCCCATGGAATCCCACTGGAGCTTAATTAGGGAGGAAACATATGAAATCATTGAATCCCACTGGAAAAGCTTAATAGGGAAAAAAACTATGGAAAATCCCCAGAATCCCACTGGAGCTTAATTAGGAGAAACATATGGAAACTCCCATGAATCCCACTGGGGCTTAATTAGGAGAAACTTATTGGAACTCCCCATGAATCCCACTGGAGGCTTATTAGGAGAAACATATGGAAAAAGATAAACTCCCATGAATCCCACTGGAGCTTAATTAGGAGAAACATATGGAAACTCCCCATGAATCCCACCTGGGAGGCTTAATAGGAGAAACATTAAAATTCCCGAACTTCCCCATGGAAATCCATGATACTTAATTAGGAGGAAAATATCGAAACTCCCATGATTCCACTGGAGCTTAATTAGGAGCCCAAAAAATATGGAAACTCATGAATCCCACTGGAGCTTAATTAGGGAAAATTATCGAAACTCCCCATGAATCCCACTGGAGCCTTAATTAGGACGAAACATTACGAAAACTCCCCATGAATCCCACTGGAGCTTAATTAGGAGAAACATATCGAAACTGCCCATGAATCCCACTAGAGCTTAATTAGGAGAAACATATCGAAACTCCCCATGAATCCCACTGGAGCTTAATTAGGAGAAACATATCGAAACTCCCCATGAATCCCACTGGATCTTAATTAGGAGAAGCATATCGAAACTTCCCATGAATCCCACTGGAGCTTAATTAGGAGAAATATATCGAAACTCCCCATGAATCCCACTGGAGCTTAATTAGGAGAAACATATCGAAACTCCCCATGAATCCCACTGGAGCTTAATCCAGGATTCAAGATGCCGCCCAAGATGACTGCCATAAATTTATTAAACACATGAAGGTGACTATAATGAACATATTCACACATAGGGTGGCAGCATAGCACTGCCAAATACATATATTAACATTTCCAATAAGGATAAGTCACGTAACCTTTCAAATATCCAAGATAGCTGCCAAGATTGCCAACAAAATATGTAAAAGTTACATTTTCTTCACACCATAATTATTATATGAATTGATTTTTAATTGTCTTGGAGTTACATTTGCTTCAATAAGTTTCAAGCTTCATTAAGTTTAAGAGACGGTCGCAGCCCGCATGTTGGGTCCGCCTGATTGTTGCTAGTCCGAGGGTGTAGTGATAGTCCCAATGTTTAGTGATCGTATCAGGGTGTATATATGTGGTTAGATATACATGTATATGGTACTTAAAACCTATAATTCAAAATTCGTTAAACCGTTAACACAATGTAAGTTGACATTGACCTTGTAGGAAGGCCAGTGGATGGTCTACGGAATGAAAGTACATGTATGGATGGTAACAAAAAACAACCTTTGACGTTTCAAGTTGACGCAACTTAGTGTTGCAGATCTACGTAAAATGTCCCACGGCCGGACGTACATATGTCATCATGATCACTATGTTTGTCTTTCCACGATAAACAATTACGTATGTGTCTTTCTTATGAAATTAATTCACATTAACTATACATTTTATAAAATAAAATAAAGCATATTGCCATACATTATGTAAAATCTATGCCATTCAAGGTGGCCACCAATATGACTGACAAATCCTGCTAATTTGTATAATATATTGATCAGTAACCAAATGAGTATAATAAGTTATATATTTTTTTGTAATACATATGGATTCCAAGGCATTGCATACATTCTATAAGTACACACTTTTAGAATCATACAAGACTGAATGTTCCTTTATATGGAAGCATGTAACACACTGCCCATGTATCATTCCCTTGACTTTTAATGTTGACAACAGACGTATACAGAGTATCTGTCCTTGGGTACATGTTTACACTAATTGACATGCTGTGGGCGGTTGGCTGGGAGCATGAGACGGGTTAGCGGTGCGAGTCATCTTTACCAGAATCATGATATCCCTGAGTTGGCCCTCAGTTACAATTGGGCTTTCTTGTATGTGAGTGTTGAAGCCTGTTATCCCAAGTGTACGTGTAGTAAGATTAGTGTACTCCGATTACGTTTAGGGGCTGGGACTAAGTGACTATATTGTGCATTGAGGACCTGGCATCAGATCCGGGTATTATAAATTTAGAGCTGAATATATATTTTCTTAATGTAAATATTCACTTCTGATTTTGGGATTCCTCTTTACAGATGAAATACGGGATTTACCCAGTTGATCGGTGCCTAAAATAACCATAACTGCCCGTTAAACACAATTACTCCAAATATATCTAGCATTCTAGCGGTCCAAAAACATTAGTTTAATGTTACATAATACTTATACTGATTTTCTTTTCACTTCGGTGTACCATAAAGTCATACGTCAAGGTTTATGCATACCGGAACGATTTGAAATATGTCCCATCTGATACATGTAATATGGCATAGTAAATTACAAAGAAAGCAGTATGAATCAAATCGATTCAATCATCGCTCTAGACACGGGATACACCTATCAATCAGTATAAATGGTTACATGAAAATTATGCATGGGAATAATATGATGGTGGTATGCATATGTTATACCAGTTCCTTGTGTGAATGTCACACACATTAGAATGTGAATCTTGCATATATATGTACGTTTAAATTATTGTTGATTTGGTAAATATGGTCATAATGAGTGCAGTATATTCAAATAAATGAATATTTCAAACTCTATCGATCAATTGTGTTTATCCGCTCGAATGAAACTACCAATATATATTATAATATAGCTGCTGCTATCACCTCACGTATGAAAATGAAAGTAGAGTGTAAAGTAGAAATGATAGGGAATTAGATACAATAATATAGAACAAATGGCTAAGTTAAAAAGGTGATATTTTTGTGAAAATATGTTTTCGGCATAAAAACACCAAGGTGCACATCTTCAATATGTGTAGAAGACGTGTGTATAGTTTCAGAACGATCGACTGAATGGTTTCGGAGGAGTTGTGTACACAAACTCTGTACCCTATATAGAATTGTATAGAAAAATGTAGAAAAAATGGCTAAGTTAAAAAGGTGATATCTTTGTTAAAAAATATTTTTTCGGCATAAAAACACCAAGCTGCACATCTTCAATATGTGTAGAAGACGTGTGTATAGTTTCAGAACGATCGACTGAACTGTTTCGGAGGAGTGGTGTACATAAACTCTGTACCGTATATAGAATTGTATAGAAAAATGTAGAATATATGGCTAAGTTAAAAAGGAGATATTTTTGTTAAATAATATTTTTCGGCATAAAAACACCAAGGTGCACATCTTCAATATGTGTAGAAGATTTGTGCATAGTTTCAGATCGATCGACAGAACGGTTTCGGAGGAGTTGTGTACACAATCTCTGTACCGTATATAGAACTGAATAGAAAAATGTAGAAAAAATGGCTAAGTTAAAAAAGGTGATATTTTTGTTAATATTTTTTCGGCATAAAACCACCAAGGTTCACATCTTCAATATGTGTAGAAGACGTGTGTATAGTTTCAGATCGATCGACTGAACGGTTTCGGAGGAGTTGTGTACACGAACTATGCACTTTTTCTTCAGCCGCCCGCCCGCCCTGCGGTAAAACATAATACGTACCGTTTTTAAATGTACATGCCCACGCAGCAGGTTACACTGTACTACTACTTTTCATTTTCTGTCATGCCTTATATGAGCCATTTGCATACCCACTAACGAGTTATTTTTAATTACGGCGCGTGTTAATTGGTGTTAAATCGCATTGTATATGCCTCGACCAGAAAGGGTATTTTCCGACCTCGTGTTATTTTTACCAACACGCGTCACGTGACACGGTCAATCATATCACACATTTGACATGCGCAGTGAAGTATCGGAAGTTGAGAAGAAAAATCTCTGTTCGAGTCCAAATCTAAATCTCCAGGTAACTTTCCATTTGGTGATCTGGTCGCCAATATTAACCACTCTCTCTCTCTCTCTCTGTATTGCCTGTCCCTCAGACATTTCGCCTTTTTTTTTGGCCGACGCCGTTTCATACAATTTCCGTCCTGGACGTTTCGACTTGTTTACATATTGGGAAGCCTACTGGCGCGCGTAGTATACTGCGCATGCGCACCGCAAGCCGTGATGTGAAAGTTGTCGTCCCCGCACATTATCAAAATAAACTGTTACCACCGCGTATCGCTAACAGTACATTGATAATTAATAAATGATTATATTTGTATAGCGGGAACTCTTAATTTTTAGAACTGGTGGAATAGTGACATAATTATACACTTATTTAATTCCTATAAAGAACATTTTGTGCCTACTGCGTGGGCATGTACCTTTAAAAACGGTCGCATAAAAATCGTTTCCTAAAATAATGAGAATCGTCTCGCGTTTTCGCGATCTCGCCTTCCGCTTTTGAAAAATTCGGATTCGTTTTGCTCATGCATGTGCGGCTTGTTTGCAAAACGCGAGATTGAATACGATAGAATTTCGCGTTTTCGTCTCGAAAGCTCGAAAACGCGAGGTTGCCACATGTCCCTAATAGGACAGGTAAACATTGTATTAGGAGACGATTCTCATGTGCTGCAAAAACATGTTAACGTTTTTATTAAGAAATAAAACAAATGTGGACAAACATCTATATTTCTTGACAACAAAAACATAATTTGACAAAAAATGATACTCGTCGACGATTCTAATGTGCTGCCAATACACGTTTATTAAGCAAAAAAAAAAAACATATTACGATACGTGTTATTGGTTAGGCTACTGCATTGCATCGTCGACCTATACACAAGATCGTGAAAACGCGAGACCAAATCGCGAGGCGAAAACGTGAGATTCTATTGTATTTATTCTCGCGTTTTCGCCTGGCTATCTCGCGTTTTCGAGACCGCGATGTCGCGTTTTCGCCTCGGCCTTTTCACGATGTCGCCTTCCGCTTTTGGAAATACGTTTGTTCATGTCATTATATGTGTGTAGAATGCATACGTGTTGAAATTGAGTTTTGCGCATACATTACATGTACGTACGTACGTAGAATGCAATTCGAACTAGCATGATTTATATGCGTGTACGTACGTAAAACCAAATCCAACACGCATGCTGTCTACACATGCAAGGGCAAATCGTATTTCCAAAAGCGGAAGGCGAGATCGAGATCTCAAAAACGCGAGATTGTAACCTAAAACAAATATGGCCGTACCCACCCATCCCCAATTAGCACATTTGCGACACATCATTTTCGGTCTAGCTGCACACCTGATGGTGTTTACAATCATCAGTCGGTAATCCAGTTTCACGTGCAAAGTGTGACTGACCTTTAGAATTCGGTGGAAACAAACATACCAAAACCACGCTATGTAGTCGCTCACGTCATCGCATCGCCGATGGATTGATAATTACGCATCAGCTTGTGCATTTTCACATTTGTTATTAGCCGATCTATTTATAGATCGGCTAATATATTGGTTATCCATCGAATTCTGAAAAGTTTGTAGCAACCCTTTTCTCCGCTATTCGGTAATCTACGAACGCGAATTTTTCTGTATCACTTCCAAATTGCATCAACCGATAAAGTTTGCATTTTTGGCAATTATCTCCGTTTAAAACTTTACTTATAGCCAAATAACACAATTTTGAATACGTAATGAGCTGAATGCCGGAAGAGATTTAACCCGGAAGTTATTGTTGTTGAAGTCCATAGTTGGCTCTAATGGCCATATACGCCAACATACGCCGATTATTGGGCTAATTTAAAGCTTTTATTTATTAAACAGAACAAGTTTCAGCCACGTATAATCGCGTGAAATGTGTTTATTCGGCTAATTTATAATCGACCTCTGCTCAAAATCTCCTTACTAGCAACCCCAGCATTTTCGGGTTTATCCCAGCATCTCGGGTTTATCCCATTGGATAGCGTATGCGCGTCATTTGACGCTAGTTAATATTCACAAAATTTTCCACCAATCAAAACGAAGAATTGCCCTTCATAGCCAACTTTGATTTGTTTACGTATCATGCAGGGATGGCAGGGATGCATCCAGCACGCGCGATTGCGGCAATCCCCCTTAATTATTGTCAATGCCACAAATTATTGATTGTCTTGCGCCCGACATCGCGCAAAAAATCACGGATGGGACACATTAGGCCAATCTGGGCATGTGCCTGAATACGCAGGAGCTTGCGTCTATTTTTAGATGACACTGTAACCGCTAGATATATATAGCCCTGGTAGCTCCGCCCACTCGCATGCTGCCACAGAATTCGGACAAACACACAGTGACTACAACTTTGTGTATTGCGGAGTGTAATTTGTAGATAAATAGAGCATACAGTACAGGTGTTACGCTGGAATATTTCGCAACATAATGGTGACAACAAAACATTGCTGCTATAGCATTGCTGCTATTGGATGGATTTGGGAACGGGTTTCCAAAACCTGCATAAAATCGAGAAAAATGTCAACGCTGGGTACAGAACTGTGGTCGAAAATAGTTTACCATTGACAATGTTACCAGAGACACCTACATATGTTCGATGCACTTTACCATGATTTGATCGGCTAATAACATCATGCTCTGCATGACTTTTCATTTGATTTCTTGATAAAACCAAGATTTGGCAGCACATGAGAATCGTTTCCTAAGACGATTCTCAAATGTTGTCAAAATATGTTTTTGTAAAGAAATATCAATGTATTCGGGTTTTATTTTCACATTTGTCCGATGTCTTAATAAAACATGTTTTGGCAACACATGAGAATTGTCTCCTTAGGCGATTCTAATATTTTGTAAAAAGAATTGTCACATTTGTTTGATTTCTTAGACCGTACAAACAATTGACAAATTCAGAAATCCACAACTTAATTTGTATTTCTCGAGTCGGGTTTCATATGGTGGCGAGGAAATACGATCGATTACACACCGTCAAAATCTTGTTGGAACTTAAATGTCAATTGTAACGTAGGCCATTTCAGTTTACCGCGCGTTACGTCAGCTGTTATTCTAAGTACGTATGGTCGCTCGTTAGGAGCATTTCTTTCCTTCGTGTATAAGGTATGGGTTGTGGCCTAGGGCTTAGAACACCGACTTCCAATCTGGAGGTTGTGGGTTACAGGCCCGTAGCGGTGTGTACAATAATGCCACGGCAGCCTTTTTAGCGGGAAAAATTCCACTTAGACCCTCAAAATTGGATGTTCAACGCATGAAGATGACGAACAAACAAAAGATAAACAGGCCAAAATAATGCCACGGCAGCCGCTGCGGCCCTGGGGTTCAAACATCGCCTTGGGAATCAAACATACCTTCATAGTATGTCCATCCGATTCAATTTCACTTTTTCCTTCGTTTAATTAAAATCGACTTGTCCCGGGCGTCGGGCGTTCCAATTTGTACAGCCCTGAATTATACCACTGGTGATTTGTTTAAAGTTACTGATAACTTTGCTAATTTAGCAGGTTATTCCATTTAGTTATGCAGTTACAAACATGATTGTGCTTAATAATGCTGCAATGAAGTAAGTCTGCCAATTTGAGACGACATTTTCAAGCATACATAACAATACATTTTTTTTTCATTTCCCTGTGCTGATTTGCCGTATATAGATGTACTGTACATATATGTTATTTTGCGATAATTCTCAACATTTGGTGGCCATCTTGAATATCATTTTGCATAATATAATAACTAAAGTATGCATTAAATGTACTGCATAGTTCAAATGTATCCAAACGACCCATATAACAAATTCAAATATAGTAATTAGGGTAAATGTTATATATGTTAAAAACAAATTTACGTCATTTGCGACATATCAGCCATCTTGAATACCATTTTACATACCATTATATATAAAATATGTATTAAATATACAGGATTAACAAGATGGCGGACAGTGATAGTTAGCTTCAAATTGCTCCGCGCATTTCTATAAAATATAATATATACATTAGTGTTGGGAACTTATCGAGTATATAGAAGTGACCTAAGGTGAATATCTTTAGGATTGTGGAGTTCGGTCATGGCTACATCGATGGATTATTCGATAGTTACCGAAAATCGTTTCGCGCCAGTGAGTGACTTTGAAACTGAAAATGAAGATGGCGTTTACAACATTGCCAAAATTCAGTAGACATTGACATATGTTTAGACAATATTGGTGACATTTTTGAGAATGCATGTTCCGATTTTAAACGAACATTACACAAAACATCAAATGATGCGAGTAAATGTGATAGAGGAAATAATAATAATACATGGTTTGATAACGAGTGTGATAATAAAAGAATAATGTTTTATCAAAAATTAAAAACATATCGTGCTAGTCAATCTGATGCAGATAGAATTGAAATGATAAAAGCACGATCAGAATATAAATATTCTATTAGGACATGTAAGTATCGCCAAGATAAACATAATACTATGAAATTAGAAAGCGCGCGTTTAAAGAATGCAAAATTATATTGGACAATGTTAAAAGAATCGAAAGGGATAAATTCACCAACGATTCCTTTAAGTGCCTTCGCTACATATTTTAAAGCAGTAAATAATCCAGAGGATCCGTTTTTTCAACCGGATGAAGATGTTTTATATTTTAATGAAAGGTTTCAAAATAATGAACTACATATAATGTTTGCCGAGCTTGATACCGACATAACAAGTTCTGAGATAATATTAGCTGTCAAACAACTAAAGACGGGTCGCAGTGGAGGTCCAGATTTACTATTGAACGAATTCTTTGTATATGGTGGGCAGGCATTGCTCCCGGTCTTGACCAAATTATTTAATACAATTTTTAATAACGGATATTTTCCAACTTCCTGGTCTGAAGGACATATTATTCCGTTGCATAAAAAGGGCAATATAAATGAAGTTGACAATTATCGAGGAATCACACTGTTGAGTACATTGGGCAAATTGTTTACCAGAATTTTGAATAATAGACTATCATCATGGGCTGAGAATTATAATATTTACATAGAAGCACAAGCGGGGTTTCGTAAAGAAATGGGAACACATGATAATATATTTGTACTTCATGGTTTAATAACCCACATGCTAAATACGGGGAAGAAGCTATATTGCGCTTTTGTAGATTTCTCTAAAGCTTTTGATTACGTAACTTATGGCTGAAACTTATAAAGATAGGTGTTAGAGGTAAAATGTTACACATTATTAAATCAATGTACTGCAATGTGAAATCACGGGTTAAGGGCAAAAATATGCTAAGTGATGAATTTTCTTGTTTACTGGGCGTGCGTCAGGGTGATTGTTTATCGCCATTTTTGTTTAGTATGTACATTAATGATATGGAAATAGAATTTGAAACAAACGGTATAGCTGGAATAGACATAGGTATGTTAAAGTTATTTATTTTATTATACGCAGATGATATAGTAATTTTTGCAGACTCCGAGAATGAAATGCAACATGCTCTCAATTTCCTTTCTGAGTACTGCCACAAAATGGAAGTTGAAGTTAATACAACAAAAAAACCAACCAAGATAGTAATTTTTCGTAAAGGTGGCATGCTTCCTAGAAATTTACATTTTTACTTCAATGGAAGTGAAATAGAAATTGTTACAAAATTTACGTATTTAGGTATTGTTTTTACACCCGGTGGTTCCTTTAAGGAAACACAGTCTCTTCTTGCTGGACAGGCACAAAAGGCTATTTTTAAACTAAATTCATACCTATATAAATTCACAGACATTACACCTTTGCATAGATTACAATTGTTCGATAAACTTATAAGTCCGATATTGAGTTATGGATCAGAAATATGGGGCTTTGTTGCAGGACAGCAAATTGAAAAAGTACACTTACAATTTTGCAAATCCTTATTAGGCGTAAAGAAAAGTACACAAAATGATTTTATATATGGGGAACTTGGCCGTACACCACTTATTATAGCAAGACATATACATATAATTAAATACTGGTTTAAAATCATTGAAACGCCGATAAATAAGTACAGAAAACAAATTTATAATATGATGTTAACCGATATTATTGACTTGCCTACCAAAAGTAACTGGGCTTCTTTAGTAAGAGCTTTATTATCAAACTACGGTTTTTATCATGTCTGGTTAAACCAAGGAGTCGGCAATGTACATGCATTTCTTTCTACTTTAAGCAACGTGTATCCGATATTTTTGTTCAGCAATGGCAATCCAGAATAAACAACTCAAGTAGAGCATTATTTTACAAAAACGTTTGTGAGTTTAAACTGCAGTACTATTTAAAAGATATAACAGTTGTGAAGTTCAGGACTGCTTTTGCTCGACTTAAGGTATCATCGCATCGATTGGCGATTGAATCCGGTAGATGGAATGGAATTCAAGTTGAACTAGAAAATGCGAAGTATGTGCCAGATTAGAAGATGAATACCACTTTATATTAGAATGTGTCATGTATGCAGAAATCAGGAAAAAATATATACGTATGTATTACAGACACAGACCTAATATGGTAAAATTTTTAGAATTGATAAAGTCCGAAAATTCTGAAATAGTACGAAATTTAGGAATGTATATTTATAAAGCTTTTGAAATAAGGAACGCTAATCTGTATAACCATTAGTATGTTACCTTCTCCAATATCTTCAGCAATACAGAACCGATACAGTAAGTGGTCTTCTTGTATTCAAAATGGCACATATATGTACATATATGTACCTAAGTTTAAAGTTGAAATATTACTATGTTCATACCTATTAAACAGGACAGTAACATAATTCTCACACAGCTAGTACATATTCGTATACGCTCATGTTGTAGTATGTCTGTCTTTTGAATATTCCATTCGAAAGCCCGAACTAGTACATCATAGCAGCATAATACGAAATACAACCGAACTAGTAAGTGAAACAACATACTATTTATTTTGCAGTAAATGAGAATCAAACATGTAACTATAAAGCTGAGTGAGATAGTTCCTATCCTGTCTGCTGTCTTGTTAAACACACTTGTATACTGTATTTTGTCTTGCTTCATGGGCCATATGGCTTAAAGCTATTGTTAATAAACACACATTTATTTATTACATATTGTATATACATATAGTTGGAATATCTCCTAATAACCCCAATAATCCACATGTTTGCTCAGATGAGAGAGTTAAGAGATGTTGGTGGCCATCTTCTACCCCATTTTTGATTGTATTACATTTCACAATTTGCCTTATTATGATTCGTTAGCCATATTCAGTACGTTTCGGCACATTTTTTTCCTAATTGGTTTAGTGGATTTTGCACTAGTTATGGTTTTTGTCATTTTGAGGGCCATTTTGGACGCCATCTTGATTCCTGGATTAAGCTCCAGTGGGATTCATGGGGAATTTTGATATGTTATTACTACTGATATTGTGGTCATTTTCTGAAAAAATCAGCTTTGGCTTATTTTTTTCCGATCTCAAACCTAATACCCTTCGCCTTGTTCATCTGGGGGCCGCTTTACTAAACTTCGTACGACTAACATGTTCGTAAGTGCAAAATTATGTCTGAAATAATGTTTTCTTACAAACAATTATTGGATTTACATTTATTGAGCATAGGCTGCATGCAGCCTATGCTCAATAAATGTAAATCCATAAATTGAAATTTCCAGACGATCCTAAATTTGCACTTACGAACATTTTAGTCGTACGAAGTTTAGTGAAACGGGTCCCTGCTCGATATGCATTGAAACCATGCAAGCTAACTGGTTGAGTATCAGTAATGCTCATGCTTGGTTAATTATCCATGACGAATTTGGAGAATTACAGTAGAGTATAACATTTATTGAGCTTTTAGTGTACCTGGATGTGGATTGGGACTGATACACATCCCACCCGCACCCACCCAACCACACCCCGAGCATGTCATCTGCAATAATTTACGCCCACACACCTTCCCGAATACGTATCTCAGATAAACTTAGCCTTTTCACTCCTAAGTAACTGGAATGGATCCAATCCAATCATCACAAAATGATTTTCAGACTCGTCAATTTATGACAAGGGAATATTTTTTGTTCTCAAACATATGAAAATTACTTTCAAAAAGTGGTGCAGATCCTGATGAGACGGATCTGCACTGTTTGCATAAAGCGCTATAGCGGGCTTTCGGGTTCAAAGGGTTAATACACGCAGATGGTGTTTTATTTTCAAACGAAATCTTTCAACATGAGGGGTAGCAGGGTGGGGACCCATTATTCTACATTCAGTCGAGAATTATTATTCAAACGAAAGGTCAATTGTACGGAGCCTCGCAGGGGACATGGATTTTTTGTTATTAATTCGTTCCCAAATAACAATTCGTTCACTCAATTCAACAATTCGTTCCATCGAATTAACAATTCGTTCCCACGATATAACAATTCGTTCCCTCGAAAAACAATTCGTTCCCTCAATTTAACAAGTCGTTCCCTCGAATTAACAATTCGTTCCCACAAAATAACAATTCGGTCCAACGAATTAACAATTCGTTCCCGTGGGAACGAATTGTTATTTCGTGGGAACGAATTATTAAATTGAGGGAACGAATTGTTATTTCGTCGGAAGGAATTAATAATAAAAAGAATTTAATTTCCTTGCGGGGCTCCGTACAAATGTACAGTTGAGTCTAAAGACATTATATCCAATTGAAGTCTACTTGTGTATTACCGCCAGTAATTAGTAAACAGTTGATCCTTCGACAGTCTACTTAGAACCGCTGAGTTTGGTATCAGAACGATGGGTTCCTCCGCCGGTACGCTATCCACACTTGTCTGAAATAGTTTATGAACATGCATTAGTGCTGCAGTATTCGTCGGCGTAAATTGTTTCACGTCGAAAAATGCACCCATTTCCTGACGAAATGCCACTCAGCTCTACTTAATGCTATCGCATAAACGTATTTTAAATTTATTGCGCCGGTTACTAGACGAAAATGTATTATGCAGTAGTATCTTCTGCACGTAGCTAAATGGGAATTCGTCAGGAACCCGGCGCGTATTTCGACGAACATCTTACTCCGGTGAGGAGTGTAACACAAGTGGAAATCGTTTATAAAATTGGAATCTCTCTAAAATTATATATACACTGTAACATCATTACACAATAAAACAACAATTTGCTCATGGGCGTCACCAGCATTTTTGAAAAGGGGGTTCGACTTTCAGCTGTGAAACAATCGAAATATGTAAGGGGTACAGGCGTTGCCCCTGGACCTGTTACAGATTTCGGTTGCTTCACAGCCCCGGAAAGTTTTTGATTTCTAGAAGCCAAATGCTGCATTCGGGCATGTGTGGACAACAACTAGCTCCTGGGCAAAGAGTGTTGGGTCAATTTAAGAAGCGTATTTCTGAACATTGACAATGCAATACGTTTGACATCGCTTGACTGTGCTTTGTTAGTAGTGCATTTGAATAATATATTATCTGCTTATTCAGGCACTGGAAATGCTTGTCGCGGATATACATAAACTACTATTTCGCGGATGTGTTGACAGCGATTTTGAAACATATTGGTTAATTATACCATTAAGGACCCGTTCTATACCTGCTTCGTAAATGTGATAGAATATATGTATAACATATATGTGAATATTGCCTCGTTACTGTATCCTATACGGCACATGGAGTGGCCAAGTCGGCCATCTGTGTGTGTTCCAGCCATCAGCCAGTTTCACATGTTCTGCCGTTTGACAAAAAACTCAAAATGCGAAGTAGAATATAATGGTATAATGTAGCTAATCACATGTAGAAAAGCCAAGAGAACGGAATCCTATCAGTTATATTACACCAAACTGTAAAATATGTCAGTTTTCTGGGCAGGTTTGTGCCTGTAATTTTAACAACATAAACCATTATAGATAGCCTCATACACAGACAATCGCACAGTATATCACTTTTACCTGTACAACCACACACCACATACCATATATGCCCACTACTATACTCTGTTATTAGCTATCAGCTCCAGTGACATGTAAGCAGTTACCTGAGTGTATTTTCCCCGGTGTCTACTCGCCTACTATGTGAGTAAGTATGGCTTTACCTATGGGTATCGTGTACACTAACATAGGCTGTGCATCACATTGAAACGTTTATACATCAAAATTTATTTTGAGATTGATGGGAGAAATGCTCAGATATCTCGTCTTTTGTATAGTTTGCTGGCATAATGTTTGTAGCTTGCCGTCGTCATATCTGTCTTGTATGTATTGCACCAAATTATATTTGGTTTACTGTCATATTATTTGCTGTATGTGTCAAACGCACGAAATTGTGAAACTGTACGATGGCATGTACATACAAAGATGGCGGAGATGACAATTCAATGTATTATATAGTATACAGTAACAAGACAATATTCACTTATGTTATATTCATATATCACATCACTCTTATGAAGTAATTATCATAGAAGCCAATTGTATCTATCAATGACCTACTACCTTAAATCAGTACACACCTGTATAAGCCTAAGACTGGGAAAGTTTGATGCGAAATTCTAAGTGAACATTTGGTTTGATAAAACTATTTCTGGTAGTTCAATGCTAGTTACAAAGGGAAATGACCGGTAGGCGACCACGTTTCATGGTTTGAATATCTATGTTCAGATCTTCATTAAACATGCCAATAATGCTTATCCGGACCGCAAGTGGTTTCAATTTCTTCAGGCCATCCACAACTTTCGTCATTTTGTTTAGTTTTTAGATCATTCGAGAAAACTGCCGGATATCTGTGGGCGTGTTTGGTAACCGCGGTGGAGGGAACGTTGTAACAGCATGCTATGGAAGTTTGCTGGGAATCTGCAAGGTTTCGATTTTCGGGGGTTATGTACATGTACGGTGATTTCGCGCGCCCGGTGATTTCGCGCATCTGTTTAATTAGCCTTGTCAACCTCTCGCTACCTGGTGTCGGTATTTTAGAAGTCAACCTTTTCATAAACTATACAACTTCTGACGATATTTGGCCAGTCTAAGTATATTTGGTGAGTACAAGTTTATTTGTTGTGTCAGTTTTACTCTTCATATCCTATTACATGCATATGTTTTTTTTTCTCAAAAATAGATCACATTTTTCAGAAGACATCGTCTGCCAACGCCATGTTTACTTCTGTTTTGTGAATGAAATAGTTGGCCCTGGATCGAGTATATTAAAACATACAAATGACGTCACTGAGGAAAACGCTGACACAATTTTCAATGTATGGAAGCCCAAATGGTTAGAATTTATTTTTTGTCGTATTTTGAGTACTTGGATGTGTTATACTGTCATTAATGTGTTCCCTGCCTGCAATTTATCACTTACTGGCTTATTGACCCTCTTCCCTGAACGTAGAATTGACTCTCATGTTGGCGTGTATTGGCCACCACAGACAAATAAATGCCTATAATGGCTGGTGCTGCACTCCCCGCCGGTGTAAAATGTTGCACTTTGGAAAAAGGCACCAGTGTCCTCTTGGACAAAAGGCACCAGTCTCCTCAAGATATGTCACTCAGCTTAGAGCTATCGCATTTTTCTTCTATCGCATTTTATTTAGAATATTACTTGTTACATGCATAGCTATTGTGTCACATCTGTTTCGTGTTATACATACCTCATGTTGTCATATCTATATGACCTGAGTGATAATGTAATGATCGTAATTACCTTGTATTGCATATCCTGTTGTGCACCCGATGGTACATGCACATACATTATATGGCCATTAACGTATAGGTATGCCGTCAGCAACAGAATAACAATTACACCAGCCTTAATGCATATCCCGAAAACCTTTCGATATCCACTTGTAACGTTCTGCATATTGTATTTGGCCTGGAAAGGAAAAAGCAAGACATTATCATGAACTTTTAAAGTGACCTTAACCATCTTAACACATACATGTATATTATTGTCGGCGGAAAATTTCCACTATATTTTACTTTGCTGGAATGGTATCCATCTCTATCGATATATATCCATCTTAACACATTGGTGGGGGATAGGTAGATATCCATCTTAACACATTGGTGTGGGAGATGTAGATATCCATCTTAACACATTGGTGGGGGAGAGGTTTGGATATCAATCTTAACACATTGGTGGGGGTGGGGGTGGGGAGATTTTATATCTATGTTAACATATTGGTAGGGGGAGAAGTTGATATTCATCTTAACACATTTGTGGGGGAGAGGTAGATATCCATCTTAACGCATTGATGGTGGAGAATTAGATATCCATCTTAACGTATTGGTGGTGGAGAGGTAGATATCAATCTTAACGCATTGGTGGGTGAGGGGGAGATGTAGATATCCATCTTAACACATTGGTGTGGGAGAGGTAGATATCCACCTTAACACATTGGTGGGGGAGATGTAGATATCCATCTTAACGCATTGGTGGTTGAGAGGTAGATATCCATCTTAACACATTGGTGGGGGAGATGTAGATATCCATCTTAACGCATTGGTGGGGGAGAGGTGTAGATATCCATCTTAACACATTGGTGGGGGAGAGGTAGATATCCATCTTAACACATTGGTGGGGGAGAGGTGTAGATATCCATCTTAACGCATTGGTGGGGGAGGGGGAGATGTAGATATCCATCTTAACACATTGGTGTGGGAGAGGTAGATATCCATCTTAACACATTGGTGGGGAGAGGTGTAGATATCCATCGTAACACATTGGTGGGGGAGAGGTGTAGATATCCATCTTAACGCATTATATATCCATATTAACACATTGGTGGGGGAGATGTAGATATCCATCTTAACGCATTGGTGGGGGAGAGGTAGATATCCATCTTAACACATTTGTGGGGAAGGGTGAGATGCAGATATCTATATTAACACATTGGTGGGGGAGCGGTAGATATCCACTTTAACACATTGGTGCGGGAGAGGTAGATATCCGCCTTAACACATTGGTGGAGATAGGTAGATATCCATCTTAACACAGATCCATCTTAACACATTGGTGGGGAAGATGTAGATATCCATCTAACACATTGGTAGGTGAGAGGTAGATATCCATCTTAACGCATTGATGGAGGAGAGGTAGATATCGATATTAACACATTGGTGGGGGAGATGTAGATATCCATCTTAACACATTGGTGGAGGAGAGGTAGATATCCATCTTAATCTTAACACATTGGTGGGGGAGAGGTGTAGATATCCATCTTAACACATTGATGGAGGAGGGAGAGGTGGACAAGGATACAGAGTGCGGAAATTACAAATGGCCGCCGAGGGTAGATAAGTCATCGGGAATTTTTCAAAATCAATAGGCTTCTTTGTGTTGCCGCGATAAACATGTATGCCGAATTTGGTTACGATCAGTGAAGTAGAACTTGAGTTATTGCGTGGACAAGGATACAGAGTGGGAAAATTAAAAATGGCCGCCAAGGGGAGATAAGTCATCGGAAATTTTTAAAAATCAACCTGCTTCTTCGTCTTGCCGAGATAAACATGTATACCGAGTTTTGTTTCGATCGGTGAAGTAGAACTTGAGTTATTGCGTGGACAAGGATACACAATGAGAAAATTAAAAATGGCCGCCAAGGGGAGATAAGTCATTGAAACTCTTTCAAAATCAATTTACTTCTTCGTCATGTCGTGTTAAACATGTATGCCGAATTTGGTTACAATCCGTCAAGTAGACTCTAGTTATTGCGTGGACAAGCTGTGCCCGCCCGCCCGCCGCCCGCCGCCCGCCGCCCGCCGCCCGCCGCCCGTACAAGATAAATACATAATACGTCCCGTTTTTTCAAACGGGCGTATAAAAAGGGTGTGCTTTTTTTCTAAAACTGAGCAAATTACTTGCAAAAAAATGCAGATCCTGATGATACGGCTCGTCGCGAGCCGGCTCATCTGCATCTACACCGTTTTAAACATTGCTAAAGAGGTTTGCATTGTTGAACGGGTTAAATATATATACACTTACAACAGTGAACGAGAGGCTGAACATGGTCCATTTTATATCGCATTAATTAGCGCGATTCTTTCAAAAAAAAGTAAAGGATAAATAAGCTAAAATATACTAGGTTAAAAATACGCGAAAATTAGGTTAAAACAGGCAAACCTTTGCCTTTCGTATCATAGTCTTGTTCAGAAATTGTATATTGTTTATATTGACATGCCAATATTATTTTATCGTCCCATTCCACCTAAATGTATTACTCCGTTTGGTAATAATAGTTTGGTAAAATTCAAACAAATAGTTCTTAAATCCAGCTGCCACGTGTATTTTCCCTATTGTATACGAACATACGCCACAGCCGGTATAACATAAAATTCTTCAGCCCAGTAAAGGTTTCAGTCCGCGCATGCGCAGACGGAACAATAACAATCGGGGCCAAGGCTGTGTAAAGTTTAAGTCATCGATTATATTTCAAGATTTAATGAGATTAACCTACGTCTAAGCATAAAAATGGTCCCAAATGTAAAAATTAGGTATTTTCCCGTTTTCCCGTCCGGGGATGTTATGAATGTGTATTTTCGAGCTCCGTGTCGCACTTTAGTGGCCATACTATTCTGCTGATACATCGAGATGCTATCGGACACCTGTTTGGCGATATGTGGGCGGTAAAGAGCGGAGGTCATATATGATTCATACCGTTTTTACACCACTGTTCACGTCACTACCAACAAAACATTACGGAATTAATCTCATATAACATTTAAAATTTAAAATACATAAATTGCAATGATTTGGTAATAATATTTAGTTGCGAACACGTAAACTGCTGCGGTGTCTGGTCAAGTCGGACCATGGTCATCTCGGCCCACATTTCAATCTCGGCCCAGATCGCTGGTCAAGTCGGCCCAGATCCACTGGTCATCTCTGCCCACATTTTTTGGTCATCTCGGCCCATATTATATATTTTTGTATATGACATAAAATTTTTTTTATTACAAATGGTGATTCAAGAATATTTTGAGAAACAGATTGCAAAGAACCTGATGAAATTTAATTTAAAATGAGAAAATATTATTTTTTCCGTGGTCATCTCGGCCCATATCATATTGTTCGTATATGACATATAAATTTATTAGAAATGGTGATTTAACAAGAAACATGATATATATTTAAAAAGATTCTATTTTAATTAAAAAAATATATATTTATTTATGAAAAAAATATTTATTTAGATACCATTTATTTAGTTGACCATACATCTGATCTGAGATCGTGGGCCGACTTGACCAGACACGTGGGCCGACTTGACCAGACATGTGGGCCGACTTGACCAGACATGTGGGCCGACTTGACCAGACATGTGGGCCGACTTGATCGACACATGGGCCGACTTGACCATGGGCCGAGATTATTGATTATGTTATATACGTTTTCAACAATATATCATTAGTATATCATACAATAAGCACATTTTGACCGAAAAAATGGAAGAATAAAGCACATATTTCCGCGGGAAAGCGATTAATATACATGTATCATTATTATAAAGGAGACTAATGTGATCGAGACTCATTCATTATGTCTCAGTTGTCTAACTTTAAGTTGCCATCGATCATGATTTCATATGGCACATATAATAGTCCAACTGTCTAAGTAACCGTCACCTCCATAGCATTGCAATATTTATTTCGCTGAGTAATTATACGCCAACATCTTTTTGAAATAGTTAAAAACAAAGTATAATGCATTGAATGAATGTTTTTATTAGCACAAATGACTTCTGTGCATAGTTTAGTTATTGCAATTTAATTTACGGAGTTGCTATATATATATATATATATATATATATATATATAATATATATATATATATATATATATATATATATATATAAATATTCTTAATATTCATATATAATAACAATAATAAACGATCTTGTATTAAAGAACATTGATGAAAATGAACCATAATATGCATGCAATATATATATTTTTAAATTTGTGTATGGTTTGTATATCTTGTCAAATAGCTTGAATGTTTTTCACACCTCTATGTAGACAAAGCCCAATATTATATTGTATTGACCAGAACACAGTGTATTTTAGTGGGGTAGCTCGTTATATATAGTCGATTATGTACAATATGGGAAACTGTGTAGATCCTGATTAGATTGTGAATGCATATTTCCCCTACAGGTATAGCCTCAACAAGTGGTTATGCATAAAATGGGTAACCGGGTAGACCCTGATTCAGACTGTGATTGCAAATTTCCCTAGAATGTATAGCCTCAACAAAGTGATTGTTATAAAGATGCTACACGTCCTGGCGGGCGACACGCGGCTGCTTCTTTGTTATGGTATACAGTGATTATGACAGATGGAAAACAGTGTAGAACCCTGATCAGACTGTGATTGCAAATTTTCCCTAGAGTATAGCCTCAACAAGTGATTATGTACAAGATGGCTACACGTTCCCCTGGCGGCGAAAACGGCCAGTATACGGTCGACACATTCACTTACTGTCTCCTTGTATGTCAACATTAGAGAGGTTCTACAGTTTTGTATTTGTATTTCAATTAAAAATAATAATTCCCATTTAGCATGTTTAGCCATTATAAAGTGGATTATCTTCCTTGGCTTCCTAGTATTAAGTTTATCGCGATACTCTCCCTTTATTTCATATACAAATATTGCCATTTTGCATCAAAACATTAAAATGGGCCCTGGTATGAGCAAATTAATGACATACATTATGTAAGTACAGTCCAAACATCGTTAGTATGATGTGTATAGCTTATTTGTATGACACATATAGTAATTTATATAAGATTTGGGTAGATTTTGGGTAAGGGTAAGATTTGGGTAGATTTGGGTAAATCGTGCCACCCTTTTTTTCTTACTATTTGCCGTAGAAAACTCCCGAATTTATATAATGTGATCATTTGGGTTCTGGTCAAAACCTACCCGGTCAAAACAAAATGGTGAAAACGTACCACACTGGGATGTGAAATAGTGAAATTTATCGTTGTGTATGATTTACTCATGATATGATTTTGCTATACGAAAGAATTTAACATAACGGACCTAGGTATATAAATACATTAAATATGCATAAGATATACCTAAAAAATCATCCATAAGTGGAAAAAAATGACCACCCAAATATTTCATTAAATGTAGATAATGTGGCCATTTTTGTTCACTTATGAATTATTTTAGGTATATCTAATGTATATTTAATGTGTTTATATGCCTAGGTCCGTTCGTTGTGGGAATCGGGTTGTAAACCTTCCATACCCAGACTTGTCGCCGAAGCCTAGATCACATTTTTGTTTTGGGTGGTAGGAGGGAGCAGCGAAGGGTAATTTAACGATCGGCATTCATACTTACCGAAGTTTATTTATTCGGTGAATTCCCATATTATGTGATATATAATCATCAATGAGCATCTGAAATGAGAGTAAGCATGCAGATTTCCCATCGGACCCGACAGTGCCCATGATCAGGTAAGTTCACGGGGCTTGCAAAAACTACGATTAAAATTATCATGGCCGGTTTGCTTTTTCTGCATATATTGCCCTGTTTTGTTTGAGTTTACGGACAGGCTGAAACTCTCATGCCGGGTGCTTTTGTCCCCACCGTGAAAATTGAAATAATTCCCATATATTTCACGTTTTCTTTGCCTTATATTGGAACATATTGCATACTATCATTATTAATAGGCACATTGGGTATATACCAATACATGGGTATGAAAAAATACCGATGTGTTCTCTATATATCAAGTTTACGGACAGGCTGAAACTTCTCATGGGCGGGTGCTTTTGTCCCCGCCGTGGAAAATTGAAATCAGTCCCATATATTTCACGTTTTTTTGGCCTTATATTGGAACGTATTGCATAATATCATTATTAATAGGCACATTGGGTATATACCAACAAAGGGTTGTGAAAAACTACCGATGTGTTCTCTATATATCGAGTTTACGGACAGGCTGAAACTTCTCATGGCCGGGTGCTTTTGTCCCCGCCGTGAAAATTGAATCAGTCACATATTTCACGTTTTCTTTGCCTTATATTGGAACGTATAGCATAATATCATTATTAATAGGCACATTGGGTATATACAACAAAGGGGTTGTGACTACCGATGTGTTCTCTATATACCAAGTTTACGGACAGGCTGAAACTTCTCATGGCCGGTGCTTTTGTCCCCGCCGTGAAAATTGAAATCAGTCCAATATATTTCAAGTTTCTTTGCCTTATATTGGAACATATTGCATAATATCATTATTAATAGGCACATTGGGTATATACCAACACAGGGGTGTGAGAAAATACCGATGTGTTCTCTATATATCGAGTTTACGGACAGGCTGAAACTTCTCATGGGCGGGTGCTTTTGTCCCCGCCGTGAAAATATTTAAATCAGTCCCATATATTTCACGTTTTTTTGCCTTATGTTGGAATATATTGCATACTATCATTATTAATAGGCACATTGGGTATATACCAACAAAGGGTTGTGAAATACTACCGATGTGTTCTCTATATATCAAATTTACGGACAGGCTGAAACTTCTCATGGCCGGGTGCTTTTGTCCCCGCCGTGAAAATTGAATCAGTCACATATATTTCACGTTTTCTTTGCCTTATATTGGAACGTATTGCATAATATCATTATTAATAGGCACATTGGGTATATACCAACAAAGGGTTGTGAAAAACTACCGATGTGTTCTCTATATAGCAAGTTTACGGACAGGCTGAAACTTCTCATGGCCGGGTGCTTTTGTCCCCGCCGTGAAAATTGAAATCAGTCACATATATTTCAAGTTTTTTGCCTTATATTGGAACATATTGCATAATATCATTATTAATACGCACATTGGGTATATACCAACACAGGGGTGTGAGAAAATACCTATGTGTTCTCTATATATCAAGTTTACGGACAGGCTGAAACTTCTCATGGCCGGTGCTTTTGTCCCCGCCGTGAAAATTGAAATCATTCCCATATTTCACGTTTTTGTTTGCCTTATATTGGACTATTGATAATTAATCATTATTAAAAAATTAAGCACATTGTATATACCACGAAAGCAAATTGTTATATACAATACAGGGGAAAAGTGAGAAAATACCGATGTGCTTCTATATATCAAGTTTACGGACAGGCTGAAACTTCTCATGGCCGTGCTTTTGTCCCCACGCCGTGAAAATTGAAATCTGTCCCATATATTTCACGTTTTTTTTGCCTTATATTGGAACATATTGCATAATATATTATTAATAGGCACATTGGGTATATACCAACACAGGGGTGTGAAAAAATACCGATGTGTTCTCTATGTATCAAGTTTACGGACAGCTGAAACTTCTCTGGCCGGGTGCTTTTGTCCCCGCCGTGAAAATGGAAATCGACTTTTTTTTCCTATTGGAACGTATTGCATATATCATTATTAAATAGGCACCATTGGGTATATCCAACAAAGGGTTGTGAAAAACTACCGATGTGTTCTCTATACGAGTTAGGACTGGCTGAAACTTCTCATGGCCGGGTGCTTTTGTCCCCGCCGTGATTGAAATGAACGGACATCATTGCATGGCCATATTGGCATATAATACATTATTAATAGGCACATTGGGATATACCAACACAGGGGTGTGAAAAAATACCGATGTGTTCTCTATGTATCAAGTTTACGGACAGGCTGAAACTTCTCATGGCCGGGTGCTTTTGTCCCCGCCGTGAAAAAATGAAATCATTCTCCCATATATTTCACGTTTTTGTTTGCCTTATATTGGATCTTATTGCACAATATCATTATTAATAGGCACATTGGGTATATACCAATACATGGGTGTGAGAAAATACCGATGTGTTCTCTATATATCAAGGTTACGGACAGGCTGAAACTTCTCATGGGCGGGTGCTTTTGTCCCCGCCGTGAAAATTGAAATCATTCCCATATATTTCACGTTTTTTTTGCCTTATATTGGTACATATTGCAAAATATCATTATTAATAGGCACATTGGGTATATACCAACAAAGGGGTTTGTTTGCAAAGCCACCGATTATAGATTTAGTTTACAGACAGGCTTCAACTTTTCACGGTCGGTTACATATCGGCACATTCATATAAATATACGCCATTTGGTAGAAGAACTACGGTACGCGGTGTGCATATTGCGTAATATCATCGTGACCATTCATATTGTGTATATACCAACACATTGGTTTCCACGGGCTTAAAGTTCTCACCCCCCAGCGTGAGCCCTTTAATCCGCTATGACTAGGCTGAAGGTTTTCACGGACTTAAGGGGCTCACACCCCCAGTGTGAGCCCCTTAAGCCGCTTGGCTAGGCTGAAGGTTTTCACGGACTTAAGGGGCTCACGTTACACCGGCGCTAATCTAGTCAATAAAACCAAATGCAATGCACCGTATCTCTGCAAACACTATAAATGTAGGGGCGGATCCAGCATTTGGGGAACGGGGGTTTGTCTAGTTGCGAAGGTAATTCTTGCAATCTACTCCCGTACCGTCCGATGCGAGAGTTACCATTCGCAACTAGGGGGTTGTCTTATTTTCGAGCTCTTCGAAATGCACTTTCCTGTGCTTTACGACATTTAAATTCAGACTCCAACTGGTGGTAAACTGTGATCTATGTAAACTCTGTGGCTTAACGGGAGGGGGGGGTGTGCAACCCGGCCTCCCCCTCTAGATTCGCCCCTGAAATGCATACCCCGATCGGGCACATATGCAGTGAATACGGGGCGCCAAGTGGGACATGGCTCAACAAAATTCAATTTTGTGCCACAAAATTCAATTCTATGTCACAAAAATTCACTTTTGTGCCACAAAACTCAATTCTGTGTCACAAAATTCAATTCTGTGTCACAAAATTCACTCATTTTGTGCCACAAAACTCAATTCTGTGTCACAAAATTCAATTCTGTGTCACACATTTCAATTCTGTGTAACGAAATTCAATTCTGTGTACAAAAATTCAATGCTGTGTCACAAAATTCAATTCTGTCAATTCTGTGTAACAAAATTCAATTCTGTGTCACAAAATTCAATTCTGCACACGCATGTAAGAAGGACTACCATTGGTCAGAAACTGCACTGGAGAAATGGGTCACGGTCGCCGATCTACACATTCAATGTCGATGATTAATTTCTCATTCTGCCGATGATTCATTTCTCATTATGCCATCTTGCTTCAACTATCTCCAAACAGTCAAACGTTGACAAACTCATTCGTATTTAAACTCATTTGCGTTATAATTGTACACATAATTCATGTACATGTAGATCTCCCGCGAGTACTGACGTCATTTATTGTGTATCGCAAGGTACATCTGTCCCAGTTAAATCAATAATACACGCGCTGTGGCCTGTGCTCTGACTGCTGTCTGTGTTTATAAACAGAATGTGTGTATTGGGCCATTTGAGGAAACCATTTGTAGTATTTGTGTAGATACCATGGATACTAAGATGGTGTATACTGTAAATAATGCATGTAGACACATAGTTTCGAACACGT
Source organism: Conchocele bisecta (assembly GCA_029237695.1). Lineage (NCBI taxonomy): Eukaryota > Metazoa > Mollusca > Bivalvia > Lucinida > Thyasiridae > Conchocele > Conchocele bisecta. Next base: position 49,598,006 of record CM055265.1, on the reverse strand, counting down.
AACTTCGCAACTAGTAGACACAGATCCAATACCATTTGTTTCACAAGGTTAGATCTACTGTTAGAATATTAGAATACGACGTCATCTAATGTCATTTTAGAGCATAAAACGTTACCTGATAAATAGAATACCAGGCTAGTGTATTTTAATATCAAGTTTATCAGGCTCGGCTCGGAAACGGTAGGAATTCCTCGGCAAGCCTCGGAATTCCTACGCGTTTCCCAGCCTTGCCTGATAAAACTTGATATCAAAATACACTAGCCTGGTATTCCTCTATATATGGGCATGCTCTTAGGTCTAGCTATGTCCCGGCTACTTTATGTTTGACCCTGTTTACATAATTGAGGGAAAATTCTGAATATTGTTCTTATTTCTCCTTCAAAGTATATATGCTTATATGGTGTGATCACTCATTTGTAATCATAATATAACCAAAATAACTGTCCATAAAGAAGTATATATTGATATATTGGGTTATATTTTCGCATTGAAATATTTAAACCTGCAAGTGTACTCCACCATCTAGTAAATGAACTAAGACCGATCTCAACCAATCAACGTAGAGATGACATAGACTATCCTACGCAAACTAATGTTTGTGGACAAAACTGAATTTTGTGGACAAAACTGAATTCTGTCCCACAAAACTGAATTTTGTTCACAAAACTCAATTCTGTCTTACAAAATTGAATCCTTTATAACAAAAATGAATTTTGTATATCAGAATTTTACATAATTGGATTTTGTGATTTTTAGTGTTACAAAACTCAATTTTGTCTGGACAAAATTGGTTTTTGTATCAGAATTTTACATAATTGGATTTTGTGATTTTTAGTGTTACAAAACTCAATTTTGTACACATAATTGACCTGTCCTGCATGGCGCCCCGTAGTGAATGTTATTAGTATGCATGCAATTCAACACATTTATACGGAAGCTTAAAAGGGACATGCGGATTTTTTTTGTATCTCGTTCCCACGACATAGCATCTCGTTACCACAACATAGCATCTCGTTCCCACGAGTTAGCTATGTCGTTGCCACGAGATAGGATCTCGTTACCACGAGTTAGCTATGTCGTTCCCACGAGATAGCATTTCGTTACCACGACATAGCATCTCGTTCCCACGAGATAGGATCTCGTTACCACGAGTTAGCTATGTCGTTCCCACGAGATAGCATCTCGTTACCACGACATAGCATCTCGTTCCCACGAGTTAGCTATGTCGTTGCCACGAGATAGGATCTCGTTACCACGAGTTAGCTATGTCGTTCCCACGAGATAGCATCTCGTTACCACGACATAGCATCTCGTTCCCACGAGATAGGATCTCGTTACCACGAGTTAGCTATGTCGTTCCCACGAGATAGCATCTCGTTACCACGACATAGCATCTCGTTCCCACGACATAGGTAGCAAATGAAAATGCAGCATAATTACCTTCTTTCAGCCACAGTTGAATATAGTCCGGCAGCCAAAGGCCGATTTGGGGCTTTACCTTGTTTTGAATAACATGTTTTTTTTCATAGAACGCCTATATTCTCGTGAATAGTTACAGGCGTTCTATAATTACAATCGGTCGATGGGCCGAATGGGGTTCGCTGCGGGAAACTTCGTAAAATGAAAGTGTGCCAATACCAACAAGCTATACGTTAGTTCAATATTGAAACATGCTAACACCTGATAGGTTATATTAAAATAATAATACGCATGTAATTTGCAAAAAATAGCTTCCCAATGAAATTTAGTTTAAATAGATTATCCCGTATGGAGCCTCATTTAGAACGTGTGGTACACATATAGTCATTATTTGAACCTTTTTACTAAACGCCATAGTGTCATGTGTCCAATTTATTGGACACAGGACACTTTTTTTTAATGTAATATACCAACCAATAACAAATTTACGTTTAAAAAGTCAGCTATTTGTTGTTAAATGCGATTGTATTTTCATTGTGACGTCATACTATATTTCGTGTTAATTATGGTTAATTATAGTTACGCTATAAAAAGTAATTCTGAAAATAAAATCTTTTAAAAGGTATATACGTTTGCTATATCCACAATTCAATGAACTAATAACATATATAATATAATAAGAAGAAGTGTTGTCATTATCTATTTGTTACTAGGCTTTAGTTTTAGTTTACCTGCCAAACGCGTAATACTACAATGATTGGTCATATTGCCATTACACGTACTGGTCATCGTGAAATGATTGCTGTCTTCATTGTTGATAAGCTCTAAATACGGAAATACAGATACTCATTGTGTACTCGACGATTTGTGAATGCTACAGACGTACATTTCTACAAATTTGCTAAAGTTGAGAGGACAATACGGCGACAGCCAAGACGCATCAATAATTGACCTACATTTTACATAAGTCTACTACCTAGCTGCCAGACACGAAACATTCGTTTCAGGTAGGAATTATTTCTTTATTACTGTTGACCAATATTTGAATCGTGCTGACTTCGACAGCACTTTTAACCACAGGGCTACTAAAATAATTCCATTGTATTCCATCTAACATGAATTCAAGTGGGTGGGGGATACTTAACATTGCCTGTGCTTTTAACAATCATTAATGTGTCAAAAAAAACCACACACACATGTGGCGAGTCATTGGTTTTCGCGACCAATGTTGTTTCCACAATTGTTGTTTAAATAGCTCATTTCTAATTTATGGTGCATCTCGGACTCTGTGTGTTTGTGGCACCTCGATACTTGTAGATTCACTTTGAATATATGTTTTCAGTCCAACAAGTCAATTCATTATCTAAAATTTTAGGCTATTATCTGTTATCTATTGTCTATATAGGCTTTTAGCCACTTAAAAAAGACACTACTTTCATTCCCCCCCCCAAAGCCACTTAAAAAAGACACTACTTTCATCTCCCCCCCCCCTCCCGAGAGTCAAATGTGTTTAAAAAAAACTGTAACAACAGTGATGAAATAAGTAAAAAATTGAGGTGTGCGAATCCAGGTACACTGCATTTGCACAGCGGTGACTTTTCCACGAAATATCATGAATATAGGCCGGTGCAGTATTACATTTCTATTAAGTAAGTGTACCCGGCTTCGCACCGTGTATGTGGCTTTGCACACACCAATATTTTACATGTCTGATTATTCATGTTGTTTTTCTTAAGACAAGTGTTTTCAGAAAGTCACGTGTTTACACGATTTAGAAAACTATAACAACAGTGACCAAACAATTAAAAAAATTGAAGTGCAGTATTTGTATTAAGTATTTGTATTGCAGTGGGTGCACGGGCTTCCTAAAATTTATTTGTACACAGGGTACCCATGTTTGGTCTGGGTGGTGATGAGGACTTCTTTGCTTCATTGGGATGACCTCACGAAATATGGGCGGGGGTGGAGACTGTATGTTTGTTGGGATTACAATCGTGTCTGTTAATTCTGCGCACCTAATAATAATTTTTCGTGAAAATGTCCATATTCAGTCTAAATTCCTGAACATTCAAGGCAGTTCTTAGCCGAGATAATCACGGACTAAACAGATGGCTTTTTAATATTTCATCTGTCGTCTATTATCTGTATCCGCCTAGCAGAGACCCAGCCAAATTTGATCAAAATATCAGTCCATTTTGTCCTTGAGTTTTGCGATAATACGGGAATAAAATGATAACCAATGTCGGTATATTTGCATGTGTATTATTGGTTTATGAAGCTTTTTTTAACAGATCTGTTGTTGATCTATTAATTTAGTTTAGCAGGACCACTAATCATTTTGACCATGTTCTGAATAATTTTTTTCTTTTTACCAAACTATCGGAATGGGATAAAATTGTGACTTCTAAAGTATACCGTTAATCAGCTGATTTATTCCAAAATCAACATAATTTATTCTGAAGTAAGCTGGCAAAACATACGTGAATTGTGCATTAGCCGGTGCGCAGAATTAGCCGAAATGACATTTTTTATATTCAGATCAGAATGTCAGTTTTCATTGGTTTGATACATGTACAGATATGTATGTCAGTGATTCTATATTTTATGTACATCTGGTGTCCCGGTGTAATTTACTGACAAATCACACAATTTATAAGGAAAATTCTTTTTTTTTTTTTTTTTTCAGTAAAGAAAATATGTATAATACCAATCCATTAAGAAAACAGTATTTACAATTCTTTTTATGTGTGTTTAGTTATTATTTTCTGTTGTTGGCATATGTATGGTCACCAAATGGGCATGTCCCGATCATCAATCAGCACAGTTCACAAACCCGTAATTCTCAAATCTTGTCCATTTGTACTTTACTATACATTGCATCTGAATTAAAATAGTTTAACATTGACATTAAACTTATTCTGCAATAAATTTGCCTTTTGTTGTCAAAAATACTGACGTTAATGTATCAGTACTGTATACTAGCTGTCCCGCGAAATCGAATCATTACCGTTACGCTGAACAAAAAATGTAAAATCAGAGTAACCTCCCTTTCCTACTCTCAGCTACTAATTGTGCAATGAACACTGTTTATGGGCGCCCGATTTATAAATAAACACGGTGGTAACACAACTTAAGTCATTGCCGAGAACGAGGCCGGTCTGTATTCGGAATTTTAAGGTTACACATTACATGCATCATTACCGTTCACGGTTTATACACGTCAATTAGATAAATCCAGGTCCCATCAGTTGTCGGTCAGTAATGGCACATTTATTCAGACCTACAACATTTATATATCAGGATTTATTTAATTAGTCAAAGCTCTGTAAACAACAAAAACAGACACAGCTTCAAGGAGTGTGGGTTTCTATTGGCAATCACATTAAAAGTAAACACTAACTTGAAGTTATATTGTACAGCAGATTCAAAGTATAAATATGTTTGTTATATATGCTGTATTAGTATTTTAAATAAATGGAAAGTCATTATCGTTACGTTTTGTCATTACCGTTACATAATCATTGCCGTTAAGCCCATATTTTTGGAGGCTGTGCTATTAATTAAATGTAGCTTATATAACGATGTTTGGTACATGTGGTAAAACACGGCATTCTGTTAGTTGCTAACTTGCCAAGCTATTTTGTTTTGCTTAACTTTACTGATTCATATTAAATACATGTTGTTGGGTTACCATAAATGAGAAATTCCACGACTTGCTACTTTCTCTGTTTCGCACTAATACAATTAGCTTACCATATTCTTGACACTTTTCTAAATAGATGCCCCTTCAGTTGTATGTTTTATGCCGTTGAAAATAAAAAAGTGTAAATGTAAAGCTATATTTACGTCATGTAAATGTACGTAACGGAAATTACATTTCTGAGACCCCTGGTCCCTTGAAGTGGAAATAAAATTTAAAAAATGACGAGAACAATTGGCTATACTATTATAAATGTAACAACTAGACTGTCACCCAATGGAATAAACACAGTTTAATGAATTATTGGTTCTACATCGAAACTAGAAAAACGACACCAATATGTACATAAAATATAGAATCACTGATGTCTCATTATTATTGAACCATGTTATTGTAGTTGCGAATAATAACTCTTGCAATCTACTCCTGTACCGTCTGTAGCAGAGTTACTATTCCATTCATACATGTAGGCTTCCTCTACATAATAGCTAATCAGATCTGATTTACACTTTAGTTGTTAATTGTGACACAATTTGTATATTTTCCATCTGAAAAAAAATAATATAAAAGTAATACGTATGGATCACGATTTGCCTGGTTTGGCCCTCAGGTACGTTTTCATCTTTTACTCTTTCTGTTACCTGGGAGTTGAATTGGGTTATTGCCCATTATAGAAGTAGTAAGATTATTACTGATCCTACTGCTTTTGGGAGGGGCCATGTGATTCTGGTGTGGCGAGGACCTGGCATCAGATCAGGATCATCCTGATTTTAGGCCAGTGAGTATATAGTTCTTTTATTGTAAATATTCATTTCTGATTTTAGGATTTCCCCCCCCCCCCCATTTGTACATGTACTTGAACATGTACTTGTACAGGTAATATATAGGATTTATTACTAAACCCATTGACCTGGCCTTAAATGACCGCATCTGTTGATAGGCCGTTAGACCCCAACAAACAAATAAATGATATATGTAGGCTTCCTCTACAGAATAGCTAATCAGATCTGATTTACACTTTAGTTGTTAATTGTGACCTAATTTGTATATTTTCCATCTGAAAAAAAAAACGATTATAAAAGTAATACAAAACATTACGTGGGTGGTGGTCGGGAGAACGAGACGACGTAAATTAACGGTAGTGGTTCCTCCATATAGGAATCACTATTTGCCTGGTTTGACCCTTCAGTACATTTTTATCTTTGGCTCTTTTGTTACCTGGGAGTTGAATTGGGTTATTGCCCATTATACAAGTAGTAAGATTATTACTTATCCTACTGTTTTTGGGAGGGACCAAGTGATTCTGGTGTGGTGAGGACCTGGCATCAGACCAGGATTATTCTGATTTCAGCGCTGAATATATAGTTTTGTTATTGTAAATATTCAGTTCTGATTTTGGGATTTTCCCCCCATTTGTACATGTACGTGAAAAAATACATGTACTTTTCTTTTTATATGAAACGTGAATTCGTCACTGATATCAGGGGCGATAACCGTGTTTCCATTAAAGGCTAATGGAAACTATATTCTGTCTGCTTAGTTTTGTTATGTGCACTATGATCGTACTTTATAATGTGTCAATACAAATATTTGTTTGGGTGACACATTTAATTGGTATAAATAATTTAAAAATGTCATGTCTCATTTGCATATCAAAATAGCCTGATACCACCGCGAGTCACTATCAGTAAAATCAATATTACTAAATGATTATATGTGTATAGTGGGCCTGCACTCGTAATTTTTAAAACTGGCGGAATGCATGTACCGTAGTTACAGAATTATACACTTATTTAATTCTTATAGGCAAACTGTTATGCCTACTAGATGGGACCACAGGTTGAAGTACATTGTAATGGACCGAGGTCTATAAATACATTAAATACGCATAAAAGCGTCCATAAACGGAAAAAAAAAAAGCTAAAAAATGTTTTGTTACTCCCTCTATAACACACACATACCGGTATATATACCTCGGTCCGTTACTTCAACCTATGGATGGGACCCCAACTTTAGCTGCTACATGTAATTTGCGAACCAGATCTCTTATTCACTATTCTGCAGAGGAAGACTATGAATGGAACGTAACTCTGCTACGGACAGTACGTACGGTTGTAGATTTCAAGAGTTACTGTTCACAACTATGAACAATGTGGCTTACTCGCTTACCACATTTATCCAAGTGTTGTGAGTTTGATGATGGGTGGGATGTAGTTCTCTAAGCACTGTTTCATGTTGGAAAGTTGTGGAGTCATTTGCTGAGTAATGGTTAATACTGGTAAGAAATTCAATAAAAGGCTAACCATGTACATAATAGTGTTTGATTGTTTGTTTCAGGGAAGCCGTCTACAAATCTTAGCCAGCTGGATTATTCGTCGAGCCTCTTCAACTTCACCCTGCAGTCGAGGCAGACACCAGCAGGGCTATTGAGATTAGTATATGGGCGGTCCCAGAAGAAGCAGATAAGGCGGAAATTGTTTCTCATTCTGCTGTTGAAGGACAAAAGCCACCAGAAGAATCGCTGCCCGAAGACACTACTCCACCTGGGCAACAAGTTGCCAAACACTCGCGAAATGGGAACTGATCCAGTTCCTGACCTACACGAAGCAAAATATAGTGTCGCCATGACAGACTGTCATCATCTTAAGATCAGCGACATCTGAAAATATAACCCTCGAGGAAGAGCTTGAGAAAGACAAGTTCAGTTACAAAAAATTAACCATTTAACCGGAGTACCATCCATGCCAGTGGCAGTGTTTGTGTGGTTCTTAACTCCGATTTCTGCTCTAATCATCTAATCAACCTGTTGAAAGGATGTGTCGTGAAGACATGTTACTTCTTGTGTTGATGGAATTGAGAATGAATCTTATTCACACAAATCTGACTTGTGCAGTTTTAAGATTTGTCAATATTATTTCAATCGGTGACTCATTCTTGTGGTGGACAGAATGACATTTGTACATTTCTGATTATGTGACACTTGAAGGACTAGATATTGAAATGGTCAGAAATATATTTACTATGCTTTTACACATATGTGGCTGTGACCTCAGGTTGAAGTAACGGACCATGGCCCATAAATACATTAAATATACCTAAGAGCATCAATAAGTGAGAGAAAAATAAGCTAAACAAAATGTATTTACTCCATGTGTGATATATGGGAATAAATAATTTGTTTAGCCTGTTTTATTTCACTTATTGATGTTTTTAGGTATATTTAATGTATTTATAGGTATTGGTCCGTTACTTTAACCGGTGGCTGTGACTTGAGAATGTGGTTTATTGGATTTGTGGCCAGTGTAGCTCCTGATCAAATAGTACACACTTGTAGCCTGATAATGATGTGGCTTGTTAGAAGCATGCTGGAGATTTCATTGATGCAATTGTGAACAGTGCAGATCCTGTGCGGATATGTGTATCTACACTGGTCGCAAATCCCATAAGCCCCATTTCTCCAGTCACAGACACATATTTGAGCAAATTTAAAAATCCTACCGCCAACCTTGAGTGATTAGCATTTAAGGTATTGCATTCAATCTTTGATTCATAAATTTCTGTTTAACGTCCAGTCTATAAAGTCTATATTTGGTTGGTTTCACATGGTTTCAGTTATCTTCACAATAAAGGATTTTACTTGAAACATCCAGAATAGACCAAAGACAAACTTTGTAGACTTTCGAAGGGAAACGAAAATTTACGAATTAATGATGTATTTTTTGTGCTATTATCATGATTATAATTGAAATCAATGCCCAATGGTCAAACTTGTAACAAATTACATGTGTACAATAATTTTTGACTTCGAAATTTGACTTCGAATGAAATGGTGCAATTGGTTGATATTGGTCATTTGCAGTGCATGATGTGACAAACAACATATTGAGGCATCATCTGTAACACAGTGCCTTCAATCATGATTCATACCCAGGCATACAAAGTATGTCGAGGTGTATATATATTTTTTTATTTTTGTCCATCCGTAAGATTTGCGTTAAAGGTTTTTGGGTACCCATTATATCTACAACCGTAAATCGCATTGAGTTGAATCTTCATATACTTCTTTATCATCATTCATATTTTTTATACTGTAGCACACCGATGTGGCTTTCCTGCACATGGTCAAATTACTTAAAGTTTTGAAATATTTGCATCAAACATGTCAAAGTTTTTTAAGTACACAATGTCTCTGCAACCGCAAGTCGGGTTGACTTGAAACTTCATATATATACTTCTTTATGAAGTTAGAAGATCAATATTTTCTTTCTATAGCCCTGGTGGGGGCATGTGATGGGTAATTTAACAATCGCGATTCATCCTTACCGGAAATCCGACTAGAGACCTGGTTTGGCCCACACATACGTCTTTGGCATTTTGTATGTATGTACAGTTGAATCTATTATATCTTGTGTGAGTATTACGATTAATCGTAATCCTTTTTTAGGGAAAGGGGCCAAGTGACTTTGGTGTGGTATGGACCTGGCATCAGGTCAGGTTATTTTAATTTCAGGGCCGACTATATTTTTTCTCGATGAAAATATTTTCGTTCTGATTTTGGGATTTTCCCCCAATGCAGCAGGTTAATACAGGATCGAACCCGTTTGCCCAGCATTATATGACCTGAGTTGTTGATAGGCCGTTAAACACCAATAAACAAACAAACAACTTTGGCATTTGGTATCCGACAGTTATATCCTTTATGTGAGTATTAGCCATAGCTGTTGATAGGCCGTTAAACACCATTAAACAAGCATTCTATAGCCACTCATACGGCTTTCATGCACACGGTGAAGGTGGAATGAAATTACTTTGAAACTTGCGTTAAATGTTTTTGAAATATATGCGTTAAAGTTTTAAGTAAACAATTTCTCTGCAACCATAAGTCAGATTGAATTGAAACTTCATATATTTGTCTATCAACAATCAACATCCATATTTTCATTTTATAGCCCACGCATGTGACTTTCATGCCCAAGGTCAAGGTCAAATTGTGTTAAATGTTTTGAAATATTTGCATTAAAGTTTTAAGTACACAATTTATCTGTAACCGTATGTTGGATCGACTGGAAATGTCACATACTTCTTTATCAACAGCCATATTTTCATTCTATATCTCACCTAAGTGGCTTTCATGCCAAAGGTCAAGGCCAAATGACTTTGCTGCGGCCGAGGGTATGTGTGAGACCCCGCTCACTTGCTCTAGTCCTTAAAAGCAAGAATAACATATCTTACCATACTGATTTATTTTGTTTTTTTCGGATACATGTACCGATTTTGTGTCCCGAGCATAACTGGAATTCCTTTTTGTATATTTATCACAACTCTTGCCTCACTAAGTAATATTCCAGTGTTCTCACTTTGTTTTTTCACGCATTGATTTTGTATCTGGCACATGGCGATATTTCAAATTTGACCTAATATGGTCCTGATATATATCAAATCGAATGGTATCGTGGAGACAATCACTCTGGATAATTTTTTTGTCAAAATCGGATGATCATCAAACAAGATGGCCGCCGACAGGTCATCCTTTAATTATAGATTTCGTCTTCTTCTCATGTACCGTTTGGCCGACGCTAGTCAGGACTTCACAGTTGTGGTGCGTGGGTAGAAGCATTTTCATATTTGTTTAAAATGGAAGGTTGTCGCATAATCCAAGATGGCCGTCGTAGAAATTTGGTAAAATTATTTAAAAAACTAAATATGGCCCAACCATGTTATTTTACATTATTATTATTTTTACATCAAGCTTGAATTGCTCTTTGATATCAAGGGCGATAGCATTGACTCTTTAAAATGTTAATGGAAACAACTATTTATTCTCTCTATTTATCTTTTGATGTGCAATGATCATATTTTGTAACAAGTCGATACAAATATTTATTCAGGTGACACATTTAGTTGATATAAATAATTTAAAAATGACCTGCCTCATTTACAATCAAAATAGCACGATGATTACAACCTATCAGTAAACCTAAGATTACTAAGTGAATATTTCTGTGTAGCGGGCACTCGTATTTTTTTTAAAACTGTTGGAATAGTTACACAATTATACTTATTTAATATTTAATTCCTATAAATAACACTTTGTGCCAAACAGATGGGACCCCCCCCAATTCAAATCATGATTTGCAACTTTGCTGAAGGATGTCTGGCACCCAGTCATTAAGTGCAAAGGCACGACACTTGTCTTATCAGCTCATTCACAAACACCACATCATACAAAACACTTGTCACATGGATTCACCAGTGGGTGTACAGTACAAAGTCCAGTGACATGGTGTGTAATTGCATCCCGTAACATTTGGTCAGGTGTGTATTTTTTTACTTTAACCTACGTTTTCTGGGGGAAATAACTACCTGTATAATATATATGAAAATCACTACAATGGAAGAAATTGAATGTATGTTCTCGCACCCCCTTCCAAACTCCATTCACAATTCACACCACCTCTGCATGAATCTGGCTACTCCACTGCAGTGCAAAGTCGCAGAACAATTTTTGACATACAGCCGTTTGAATGTGTACTTGTGTGTGTATAATATTTCTCAATGATTTCTGTTTCGATGTAATGTATGACCTGTCGTGAATTTCACTCACAAGTTCATATTGGTGCTTGTAGGAGTATTTGATATCCAGTATACATTTTCCATGGCTTTCACATTCTATAAAACCGTCTGGAGTTTCGACAATGAAATGGAGAAATGGCAAACATTTTCATGTATCTGAATGTGGATTATTTCTGGTACTCATATCTTTGGCTTATAACGTCGTTCAAATTGTACTGCGTCAATTTTATCGAATTTAAGATTGCATATTTCATGACTTTCTTCAAAACGCCAGTTTTAGAAGTTGACGGTTTTAGGATTTTTATATCATGCACTGCAGTGCCGGTGATAAGTCGCTAGGTGGCGTTGCCAAGTCGGACTGTTGTACTATGCACCGAAATAAGCCGCCAGTGGACGCGTTACACTATTTTTGCAATGTAATCTCCCTGGGTAAGTTTATAAATCGCGTCTCAGTCAGCGTGCGACTAGATGCCGGTTTTTTTTTGTTAGGGGAAAGTACTAAAATTGGGAAAATTGGGCCCGCGCAATATTTAAAATTGTGCCATGTCAATTAAAGGTGGTGCAGGATGTTGAATGTAATATCTTTATAATGGAAAGACAGAGTTTAATGAAACATAACGCAGTAAATGCTTAACAGGTTGCCAATTAGTATCCCTCGCCGATAGGCAAGAGGTGGTATATCGTTAGGCCATGTACTGCGTACGTATGTACGTACGCTAGTAACACCTTTCATTTTTCAATAACTTGTGAACTGCTTCCACGATTTTGATATTATTTGACCATGAATGTGTGTCTATGGATGGAGCATGGATTAGCATATGAGTAGACTCATATGACCCACGTTCGACCGCCCAAGGTCACGGAGTACTTTTTTATTATCAAGGCTGCCAGCGAGGGGATTAGCTTCGTTTAATGATACCAGTGCGAGGGGATTAGCTTCATTTAATGATACCAGTTCTTGCATTATGGTATAGTTTGCTTTAATCTAACAATTTTCTGGTTTTGACGAAGAATTGGTTACCATGGATGTGAATAAAAATCTTAAGAACGTGAATGTAAGAAATAAACGGTACTTGATTCTTCACGACAGTTATAGGTTAAAGAACTTTTAGAGCACCCATACCGGTACGTCACTTCTATGGTGTGATACATATCATCGAACCGGTATGTCACTTCTATGGTGTGATACATATCATCGAAATCCGTCCGTTTGCTTGGAAAAGTTTCAAGAAAATTTACTGTAAAAATGACATCACAGAATACGTCACGTCGGAAAAGCAGGTTCGGAAACCACTGATCCCAACCCTGAGATCTATAACTTTACATGCTACTTGCAAACATGTAGTTGGCCTCAATAATAATAACATACACTCAAAGCGTTCTTTTATAACATGATCATTCATGTTATAATTGTTCTTGTTATTACTGACTTTGCATGTCCAGACCTTCTAGATTTGAAATGCAACTGATGACAAGCTGTCACCCTTGAGCGTTTCAAGAAATGTGCACACATTCAAGATGGCTGTCAACTAGATATAGTGTGCCATATAGTTGCATTAACATGAGGAAATTCCGCAATTTAAGAGCGTAAACTGGGTGTATTTGACATAGTGATGAAAATTGGCAACGTTAAAATTCAATTCCTTAACTGCACTATGGGAACAATCCAATATGGCCGCCAGATGTGACCATTTGACGTAATTTCATTAGTTCGTCACAACAAAGAGTGTGGTTTTTATAATCTTGGGTTTATTGAAACAATGAATGTTTATTTTTGTAACTTTGATGTGAAATTGAATAATAGTCTAAATAACAGAACTCCAAAAATGGCAGCCAATTATAAATATATTACATTATACGTGCAATCGTATCTCTACATAAGAAAACATATATAATTGCACTCAGACTCTATATCAGAGCAAATGTGCATATGAATGTTGTATTTAGATACACAATTATTTTAGTACCTTATGTACGCAATTAGATCATTGTTTCAACAGCATTAGTCCAAGATGGCCGCCAACTATTTTGATATTATTGTAGCTATTAGCTTATATAATTACACTCGGATGTCACATCTAAGAATGTAATTATACCAACTATTGGTATTAAGTCAAGATGATCATTTGTTTTCTTAACTTAATATACACAATTAGAGAACGTTCAATGACAGAAGTCTAAAATGGGCGCCGGATAATAATATAGTACATTCTACTAGTAAGAAAGTCATATACTTATAAATAGTACACTTGGTTATAAACGTTGGCTTATTCAGTATATTTTGGAAAGCCTTCTTGTCTTGCCATTCCACATCAACATTCATGCTGACAATATTCTGACACCAAATCCAATATGGCTACCAAATTATGTAATTATAACTTATATAGTGGTGTAGTGTGGAACTTTACAGTAAACTTTAATGACTTCCTAATTTGAATGAATACAAGAGGTTTTCTTTCATATCATTGGTTCCAAACGCTTCAATGCTCAAAGTTCACTGTGAAATCACGCGAATTGGCTAACCTGGCTAGTACAAATAGAGAACACATCTATATATTTCCACGGTCCCATTATCGTTATTCCCATAGCAACTTATGACTCCCACTGATATTATTACATTCTGACAAGTTATTTTTTCTGCGAAAGGTACATACTTTTCACTAAAGGGCGGTATGTACATGGTTATTTATGTACAACCTTTTAATATCACTTATAATTTGGTAAACTGCAAGTAATTGATATATATTCAGATTGTTATTGATTATGTAAAACAAATTGTATTTATATGATGAGATAATGTAATGTTTCTATAACATTCTTGTTTTCAATGACAAGTCGGAATTTAACGCCTGACATGCAGGTGCAGTTGATTTTATTACATATAACTCAAAATTGAGTGCATGCATATGACATGTTAACATACGTAAATGCTGAACAAAGAAATCAAATTTAATCACAAATTCAATAATTATGAGAAAAACACTGAGATAATGTAGAATAAATACTATAGTGTGGACACAACTAATACACATTGGAATGATATATACGACAGTAATTCCAGTTGAGCCACTACTAAATCACGGTAACAATAACTGTTATAGTCATTGCAGACTACAATACACATAGTACACACCAATAACATGACAGCATTCAGGTACCATGCAATGGATATAAGGAATGCAGTAATCACGATTTAATATACTAATAGGACAATGTTAAACAACGTAACTGTCATCACTTGCGGCTAGAGTTTTTGTGCCATCATATCTTCTTATTTTCTTATAGTCATATCTGCAATATTAACTTTCATTTCATGTATGCTGTGTATTTCGTTGTAATTAGGTTGTCGTTATTAGACTATCAGTGGCGAAAATGGGATGCAAAAACTGTCCGTCCGTCTGTCCATCTTTAACCAGGTATATTTGTGTATGTTCGTCGACAGCAAAACGTGGAACAGACAGTAGATATTACCACCCCACGTGCAAAAGGATTATCCGAGGAGCTTTTAACATGATATAAACATCTCAGTCATACGAAACCCCACAGGGGACATGGATATTTTTTTTATTAATTCCTTCCAACAAAATAACAATTCGTTCCCTCAATTTAACAATTCGTTCCCTCGAATTAGCAATTCGTTCCCACGACATAACAATTCGTTCCCTGGAATTAACAATTCGTTCCTACGAAATGACAATTCGTTCCCTCAATTTAACAATTCGTTCCCTCGAATTAACAATTCGTTCCCACGAATTAACAATTTGTTCCCCTGGGAACGAATTGTTATTTCGTTGGAACGAATTGTTAAATTGAGGGAACGCATTGTTATTTCGTGGGCTCCGTACAGTCACAAACATCAAAATACACATCAGTCAGAGACTTCAACATGCACTCCAGTACCCTATTTCCCCAAAATTGCAAAGTGTGTTTTCAGGGAGTAATCATTTATTTTTTCCGAAATGCATTTTTTCACATAGAACTAACGACTGCATATATTTGATATGCATAATTATTATACTGAATTTATTACATTATCACTGTGTGACAGCGAAAATGGCTGTGATAATGTAATACAATTCAGTATAATAAAAATAATAAAGTTGTCCTTAAATAGAAAATTTCTTCCTCAAAGTATACAAAGTAAGATAAGTATACTTTGCAATTTTGGTGAAATAGGCTACAGAACTAACGGTGCCAAGTTGAGGACAAACACGGAAGAAATCGACAACAACAAACAACACAAATACAACGACGCGATATACATTTAACACAAATGCGAGCATGGCTCACAAACATTCTCCAGGAGACGAACAGGAACACGAATATAGTAAAACAAATACACAAGTCTTACCGCTTAAAGTATTATGTTAGCCAGTGAACTAAGCTGTTTCTGATGTCATGAGTATAAGCTCTGCATATACGTGGCTGTGACTGATATAATGGGGCGTATGGGATTTGTGACCAGTGTAGTTCGTGATAAAATAACACACTCATCTAGCTTGATAACTATCTGCACGTACATGCATTTTGTTTATTATAGAAACATGTTTTCGGGTGCTTCATTGCTGACTGGCGAACAGTGCAGATCCCGATCAGACTGTGCGGATGCCCGGGAGCCAGTATGTGGTTAATGTGCTACACAAAATCATCAAATTAACATGACAAGAAACAAGTAAAGTATCAACAATGGAAGAAAAAACATAAAAATACATGAGCCACACAATATTTACACCCACTGAGGCACATACTCCAGTTGAACCTATCAATTAGTATACACATGTACGAATTATCCGCAAATGCCAGCAGCCTGGAGCTGGACTGGCACTGCGGCTGATGAGGCAGCCTCCAGCTGGACCCCAGAGTTGATATTAATAGAAAAATCCCTACTGCCAGCAGCCTGGAGCTGGACTGGCACTGCGGCTAATGAGGCAGCCTCCAGCTGGACCGCAGAATTGGACTTAAGAAACTAACCGCAAATGCCAGCAGCCTGGAGCTGGACTGGCAATGCAACTGAAGAGGCAGCCTCCAGCTGGACCCCAGAATTACATATGGTACCGCACGCGAACCGAATCATGCATGTACAAACTATCGGCTATTGTAACGCGGATATCAGACTTGACAATGTGACATCCGTATGTACCGCTGCAGCGCATCCGAATGCCACCTGCCCATCTTTTTTATCTGTTCTTCGGAATGACCCGCCATAAAAGCTGCAGTCGCAGCCCCTATGCGAAACGAATGTGGCTTATACAATTCCGAATTAAGGCCTACAAATTTCAATCACGACTTGAGTTTGCCTGCTATGAATGAATATGGGACAACAGACCCATCGATAAACTGAAACAAAGGACCCACAGTGTGCCTTGACAAACTAAGATAGTTCTGCATAGCATTGACCGGGCAAATTAAAGTGCAAGGACTAGCTGGGACAAATATTGTGAATGGCATGTGTTCAATATTGTTTTTGAAATTTCGCAAAGTAAGTTGCATACCCACACAAACAGAATTTACAAACTGAAATTGAAAATCGTCCCGTTGCAACACCGACGATGGAGAGTAGCCAGACTGCAAACATATTTCACCCATGCGCAAAAAAGCACTGAAAGCTAGCAGCAAGATGGCCGCTACCAGACACCTATGATATTACAATGAGAAAACTAACGGTACGGCCGTCAACATAGATTTTAAAATATCGACAGTAATCGGTAAACGAGAATCAGCGGATTTTCCCACAGACTTTACGACCCCCTTTAAACATTGTTTCACCAAGAATTAATTAGTTGGATCCGTAAACCCGAACAATTTATGAATATAAGCAATCGCAGACATTTGGGATGCAATCGTGGAAGTTTTGTACCCGCTCCCTACAATATGCGCAATAAAATTAATACAATGCACTACACCGACCGGTAATGACACATCAATATGACTCTCGCGACAAAAATCATTATAGAGTAGCCAGGATTTCCAATACATGCGCCTGGTTTTGATATGTAATGCTGACCGCAATAGTTCCTGGGCCTTCCCGCTTAAATCCGATAAAGGCTGTCCGGCACAACCACCGGGGCTACAGACAGCCAAGGCGCCAACAATCTCGCCTCCTGAAATTGAAAGCGAGATAACCGGTCAGCCACCAAATTGACCTTCCCGGGAACATGCCTACCCCAAAATAATAGTTTTACGATACTGCGTAACAAATTGACTGGATTAAATTTCTTGATGCGAAGAAGAAGGTGTCACTTGACCAGCATCTGCAGCTGATACAAAATTAAAGAGGCTCGGTACAATAAATTAGCAAGGCTCGGTGAAAAGTATTTCTATTAGACTATGTACAACAAAGAATGAGCGGCAATACAAAAACTATTATCTGGCAATAATATTCATTTTCTACGAAGAAAATAGTTCCAACACAATTACAAGATATTTGCGATTTGTGCATGAATGTATATACGTTTATATTGCTGATTTCATTATTTTTCAATAATAAAAGCAATGAATTCGTTGTTAGAATTATAATTGCCTTAATTACTACTTTGCTGTTGTTGATACATATTGTGATAACTCGTCTAATCATGATATACTACCATTTGAGATGCAAGATTACATAGGATATATACATTTTCTTTGTGTAAACTATCTATTACTGCCAAAGCATATGAAACGTGATCAACGGTGAGAGTTACCCCATGTTTTAGTCGGTCATTATGTGGCAGAGTAAATTGACCGACCGAAAACTTAGTATTGACGTAGGAATACATATTGAAATAATTTGCGACAGTTCATCAACAATGATATACCTGTAATGTATGACCATCAGATTGCGTGACATTTATAGAGTGCATTAGAACAACTATCAAAACGATCAGTAAACAGGACGTCAACAAGAAGAAATCAGCATACCGAATCCGCCGTACCCGCGCACGTTTATAACTGCTGGTACATGAACTTGCCGGTTTGTCTCTGGCGCTTTTCATTTTCATGTCTTACTAAAGGACTCAAGCTCATCCGTCTATACATTCATTATTCGATGCCAAACATGCTTCTAGTTTGTCAACTTGCAAACTGTTGTAAATGTTGGCATATACTGTATGTGTACCGGTAGATACGTTGTTACTGTAACGTCGTTTGACGTCGCTTTTACGTGACGTCATATTTGCTCAAACGACCTGAATAGTGGTGTTGTATAAAATGTAATATCTTAATGAATATTGCAGATATCATGATCAAATAAAAAGCATTCAATTCATAAGAAAAATACCATTGTCATAGTAACAAAATGTCAATTTGACCCAACATTTCCCGAAGATATGTTTTTTCACGACGCGGCTCATATGTCATACATCACGAGTGAATAACAACACTATGCGATATACGCAGCCCATATACACTACCGCCTGCGCTAAGTTTGCCAATATTTGCAAATTTCCTTATTTCAAAATATATGTACGTGCACATTATGCTTGAAATCAAGCAGCTTGATCGGCTATTGCTGAGAAACGTTGATATCCTGGGCAAGTTTAACGCTGTGTATCATCCACGTGTCATTTTTTGCAAGAAAAGTCAATTTCTACAAACATGACAAACTATACAGTAGTTGCGTCTCTACGGAGCCACACAGGGGACATGGATTTTTTTTTGTTAATTCGTTCCCACGAAATAACAATTCGTTCCCTCAATTTAACAATTCGTTCCCTCGAATTAACAATTCGTTCCCGTGGGTCATCATGCGTCGTGTAATTGCATGTAACAATGGAATGGAATTAAATGGTGCTTAGCGGCCCATCAACACAAAAGAGTATCATTTATAATTAGGGCCAAGCAATGTAGGGGAAGAATAGAAATAACGGAAAAGTAGTATGCTAGGTATAGGTATGGGTATATAGTTTATTTATAGTGCAACCTGTTACATATATACATATTACAAGAAGTTACAATTGATGATAACAGCCAGCCTACAGAGGCTCATGATGCACTAGCATATACATATTCACTATTTCGTAATAGTGTTGATATCCAATACTTCACGTTCTAAAGTAATGGTTTTGGTGTTCATTTAGAATATAACGTAATATAAAAGAAAGGAAGATAGCACAATGGAGCATACAACGACTTCATACGCCGTGAGAATGTGATCGTGCTTGATCCGAAAACCAGAAACGATCAATTGTCAGTGCGTCACACAGTAGCATTCAATATTGATTGAACACAAGACTTTATTATGCAAACTGATTTGACAACGTGTTAAATATCAGATTGACAAGCAACATTGTTTGATCCGGAAACCAATCACCATAACTTGACAATGCGATACTGAACACCCATTAACACATTGAATATACCACTTACATTATACTAACGGATGATTTATTTACTGTTAAATATAGCCCTGCGCAAGTGACATTGATTGATCCGGAAACCAATCACCATCACTTGACAGTGCGATACTGAACATACAATACTCGATTAACACATACATACACATTAACCGATTGAATTTACGACTTGCATTATAATAACAGATGCCTTATTTACTGTTCAGTATAGCACTGGCAAGCGACATTGATTGATCCGAAAATCATTTGACAACGCGATACTGAATGCACATTAACATATTGAATTTACCTCTTACATTATAATAACGGATGCATTATTAACTGTTCAGTATAGCACTGGCAAGTGACATTGATTGATCCGGAAACCAATCACCATCACTTGACAGTGCGATACTGAATACACATTGAATATACCACTCACATTAAATATACCACTGAATACATATTGAATATACCAATCACATTATAATAATGGATGCATTATTTACTGTTCAGCATAGCACTGGAAAGCGACATTGATTGATCCGGAAACCAATCACCATCACTTGACAGTGCGATACTGAATACACCTTGAATATACCACTCGCATTGAATATACCACTGAATACATATTTAATATACCACTCACATTATAATAATGGATGCATTATTTACTGTTCAGTATAGCACTGGCAAGCGACATTGATTGATCCGGAAACCAATCACCATCACTTGACAGTGCGATACTGAATACACATTGAATATACCACTCACATTGAGTATATATCACTGAATACATATTGAATATACCACTCACATTATAATAATGGATGCAATATTTACTGTTCAGTATAGCACTGGCAAGCGACATTGATTGATCCGGAAACCAATCACCATCACTTGACAGTGCGATACTGAATACACATTGAATATACCACTCACATTGAGTATATCACTGAATACATATTGAATATACTGAATACACAATACACAATACACTGAATACACAATAATATATTAAATTTAATATATTAAATAATACAGTTACATTCTAATAACGGATGCATTGTTTACTGTTCAGTATAACACTATCAAGCGACATAATCTGCTCCGGAAACCAGTCCCCGTCGCCTGACAGTGCGATACTCAACCCACATTGACAAACACTTTCGACTGAATAGTCCACTGACATTGTAAACATCGATTGTAAACATCTATACTGGATATATTATGTTCGCCCAACCCGACGTGCGGAGATTTACGGATGCATTGCTAACTGTTCAATATAGCACTGGCAAGCGACCTTGATTGACCGGGAAACCAATCACTATCACTTGACAGCGCGATAATGAACACTCGATAACAGACACCCTTGATTTAAATAATTTAACTATTAAATACGTCTTCTACCTACGTTATAAGCATTGATTAATTATTTACTATCAGTATAGCACTGGCAAGCGACATTGTTTGATCCAGAAACCAATCCCTGTCGATTGACAGTGAGATACTGAACCCACATTGACAGACACTATCGATTGAATATTTCACTGACATTGTAAAATCGATTATAAACATCGGTACTGGATCGATTATGTTCGTCCAACCCGACGTGTAGTAGAGAGAATCTAGCCCCGAAAATCCATAAAAGGAAAAAAAGGGTATAGAAAGGAAACTTGTTTTGTCATATTCTACAACATGTCGTTGATAACCAAGAGAAAATCTAGGAAAATCCAGTTACGCGAAGTATGTTTTTTTTTTGTAAACATAAGACACCTATAAACGAAACTGCAAATTTCTGGATTTTTTATATGGTTCATTCAGTTAGGAAAATAATCTATATTATGATTGTTTTCTATTAGAGAAATGTTAAAACATGCAAGGATTTACACCTAAAATGTGAACTGGTGATAGTATGATGTGGCATTTTAATGAAAACTATATTTTTTTCATTAAAAATATAAAAAAATTGGTCCATTTTGTACTTTTATTTCTTGTAAGTTGTTTTATTTTTCATATGAATGTGTTTTTGAGGATTAAACACTATATTTTTTAGGATTAAACACTATGTTTTATCAACATTTAGATAAAAGTTGGCGAGCTTTACATAATTAACAAGAAAATAATGATACTAGATCAATTGTGGGAATTACTCTTTGTGTAAAATGTATACAGTTACTCCCCTTTGCTACAAATATTTGCCATTTTCAGATGTTGTTGTGTTCTGCTAGAATGCAGTTTTAATTGTAATTTAGTTGTTAAGGCACCAGACACACAGATTCACCATTGCAACAAGGTTAAGCCTACTTGTACATGTAAGTATAACCATTTATTGTATCATAGCCACAAGACCTTCAGCATTATACACACACCTGCTATAATTTCCAATACCAAGTTGTTGGAGCTTAAAATGCGGTTTAAGTAAATAGGCGGAGCCTAATTTAATGAGATGCCATGCAATAACTGATGCAGTTATTGCACGGCAATTATTGCACGGCTGTACCTCTCAATAAAGGTACCGGCTATGACCACTCATTATTGGCCAATGAAACAAATCAGTACAGATCAAAATTGCGCGCGCATCTGAAATAAACTCGGACTAATGTCCTCGTTTAATTCAGATACACTTGCAATTTTATGATCTAACTTATACAGGGCCGTAGCTACGTTGAGGCGAATTGCCTCGGTAGTAATTTTGCCTTTTTTTTTTTAGCGCATCGTGATTTGAATAGTACATCCCTTAGTGGACATAGCCATTTTTAGAACGGGTACCACGACCCACCCATCCCCAATATGCCAGAAACAATTATAAAATCACATCTAGGCCCACCACCCCTGGCCATTTTTTTCTTGAATGTGGACATAGCCATTTCTCGGACGGGTTACCTCGCCCCACCCATCACCAATATGCCAGAAACAATTATAAAATCACATCTGGGCCCACCGCCCCTGGCCAATTTTTTCTTGAATGTGGACATAGCCATTTCTCGAACGGGTTACCTCGCCCCACCCATCCCCAATATGCCAGAAACAATTATAAAATCACATCTGGGCCCACCACCCCTGGCCAATTTTTTCATGAATGTTGACATAGCCATTTCTCGGACGGGTTACCTCGCCCCACCCATCGCCAATATGACAGAAACAATTATAAAATTACATCTGGGCCCACCACCCCTGGCCAATTTTTTCATGAATGTGGACATAGCCATTTTACACCGGGAACTCGCAACTATGCTGTTCAACATCCATTGTTTCTGTGACACAATCATATTCTGAAGGGCAATTCTGACACCCCCCAAAAAGTAAAATATCCTTCTCAGAATGCAGGAGAATGCATCTCCTGCCTTCTAGATTGAGACAAAATCAGTGGGGGGAGGGGGGGGGGGTGGGCATGCCCCTGTACCCCCTAGCGACTCATGCCCTTCGGATCATAGATTGTTGGAAACGCCCCATCTCCCACTGGATACACGTTTCATAACATTTGCCTCGGTAGATTTTTACCTCTGGCTACGGCCCTGTATTTAAGTATTACCATTTTATTTATCCACTCTAATATTGAAATGTTCAAGAACACTATTCGATGCATGTATTACACTTCATAATATAATTTATTATGTTCATGTTAAATTCACTGTAGCTTTAAGCATTGGTATATGGGGTGTGCATGTATTTGTGTATGCATCAGTCAGGCATTTATACAAATGTACATTCAAATGAATCTATATTGAAGTCCTAAATGTGTGTTTTGTGTAATAATAATTCAGTTACATGTTACAGTTTTTGTATAAAATGGTAACTAAAGCATTATTACATAAAGCACACTTTAACGGCTACAATATGGATTTACACGTATGTATGTTTGATTGATGTATTCACTAACACATGCACATCCCATATACAAATACTTACAGCTACAGTGCCTTTATACTAAGCTAATAACTAATTGTGTTATGTTTGTTTTTTTCCAGGTAAAGTCTACATATCAGCAGCAAGTTGCCCTAATACAGATCCTCAGTATCACTAACTAATATGTAGTATCTAATACTGCTAGCAGACTAACATCTTACTAACACACTAGAAGTAGAACAAGTAGTGAATAATGCTGAATATTTGAAGAACATGTAGTGTATATTTGAAAAAGTATGGCTTCATATGGTGAAAACATCTCATTATGTGTGTTATGTGATGAACCACTTGATAGCGGAGAAACTGTTACTTTGAGAGAAAAGGGTGTGAAGAGAAAGCTGTATAGAGAAAGCTGCAGGTGACAGGAAAGAAACAATATCTGTGAAGACTGGTCAAAAAGTGCATAGCAACTGCAGGAAACAATATACAAATCCAAATTTATTGTCAGTGAAACGTAAAGAGAGAAATGAATCAATTGATAAGGTCAACCTGCGATCTGGAACTGTATTCTCTTTTAAAGAGGATTGTCTCTTTTGTGGAAAGTCAATACACGATACATGTAGACAAAAGATTTATACTGAATATTACCAAGTTAGAACCAAAGATTTTCAAAATGAGATTCATGCAAAAGCAAAGGAGAGAAATGATGAATGGGGAAATGAAATTCTTGCCAGGATAGAATTTTCTCGGGATTTACACGCATCTGATGCTGTGTATCACCAATTATGTAGTGTGAATTTCAGAACGCTTCGTGATGAACCTACTGCAAATTATGGAACTAAGAAAAGACGTACATCTTATGGTAGAACAAAGAATACAGCACGCGAAGAGGCCTTTTTGAAAGTTGTCCAGTATCTGGAAGAGAATGATGAAGAACAGATTACTCTACATACATTGGTAGACAAGATGGAACAACATTTGGATGGTCAGATTGGTTTCGCACCAAAATAAATGAAGACACGCCTATTAGAATATTTTGGTGATGAAATAGTTATCACAACAGTTCAAAAGAGAGACAATGTTGTTACCTTCAGAGTAAAAGCGTCAAACATTTCGCACGACTTTCACAAACTACCAAAATATGATGACACCGAACGTGAGAAAATGAAAATGATTGCAGCTGCTGCAAAACTTATTAAAAGTGACATAAAATGTGTTGATGCAAGTAGAGAAATATATCCTGGATCAGCTGACATAAGTTCTCCCCAGAAAGGCGTGGAGTTATTGCCAGCTTCATTGAAACTCTTACTTGGTGATGTGTTTGTAGGAAAAAGCAAAGATGTTAAAATTGCAGCCGTTGGACAAGCAATAATGCAAGCATCCAGACCAAGAGTACTTATAACGCCTCTGCAACTAGGACTTGGTGTTCAGCTGCATCACCATTTTGATTCCAAGTATCTGATAGAGTAGTATAAGAGAATGGGGGTTCTGGACCACGAAAATTTCAGGTCGCAGGTAGCGGGGGGAGTGCCCAGGAATCCCCCGTACAGAAAGCGGTTAAAATGGCGTGTCGTTGGGAGCCCATATTTTAAGAGGTCCAGGTAATATATTAATGAACATTGTGGTCTGAGTCCACAATTTGCTTATAATAATTATTTCCGCGATTAAATTTATAAGAACTTTTCGCCTAGGCATTGAAACAACAAAAAGCGAACTATTTGAAAAACGGTCTAACTACAGTAAGGTCTAAATTTAAAAAAGTTGTGTCGTATTTTATACATTTCTACAATTAGGTTGACATACCAAACACCCCGCGATAAAAGATGGGGCAGCAAATATTTTCTATTTGAACAAACGATGTTCATAAGTATATACCAAAATAAAGTTGCGACAAAATGGTCCAAACAAAAAAAGTTAGCCGAATTGTGACCACCAAGCCGATTAGAAAGTTGAAAACTTCAATGTTTCGCGCACGTAATGTTCGCATGAGAGTTGGGGCAACAAAATTGTTATTTAACAAACAACCCCGCGCAGTTGGTAATTTTCTAAGCTCATACAAGATGCAAATACCAAAAAATAATAAGTACGCAAAAGGCCCGGTAACATTTTTGAAGCACGTAATGCACGAATTAATCAAACAGCTTACAGCCGCTTTATCCGAATACGGATCGCTTAAATATAAATTATCTGTGGAAATCGAAATGGTAAAACACGGGCAAGACCACGATGCATACCAAAAGCCAGTATTTCGTCACAATCTAGTTACCCTGTTTTTAGCCGATGAAATAGCAACGACACTAAAAAATATAGCGGCTCCAGCCATTCTAGAAACTCTGGAAAAGTGGACAAACAAAGGGTCCGGATGGAAAGTGGAAAGAATTAGCGCAGTATGGCTCGACGTGGCTCGGTACGAACCCCTTAGGGGATCCGGATACATAAAACTTCCAATAAAATTACGTTCCAAGAAAGCCGCAATTAACGTGAAAAACAAAGATAACGAATGTCTCAGATGAGCTCTTAAATCATTTTTAAATCCCTGCTCAAAGCACAGCGATCGGCCATCCAGTTATAAAGACGACGACGGACTAAATTTTACTGGAATAACATTTCCGACTCCATTATCCGAAATAGGGAAAGTGGAAAATCAAAACAAACTCGCAATTAACGTGTTCGGGTGGGACAAGAAGGGTGCAATCGTATACAGAATTAGCAAGAAGTCCCTGGGATACAAACGGGTAAATATTTTATTAATCGAGGCGGTAAAAAAGGAAACAATAATGTCCCACTATGTTTGGATAAAAGACCTGAATAAGCTGCTTTATGATCAAACTAAACACCGCGAAAAGAAACACTTTTGCGAAAGATGTTTGACGGGACACACTTCCGAAGAACGGCTAGAAGCGCACAAAACAGAATGCAAAGGAGTAGACGGGCCAGCAGTTGGGGTTTCATTACCACCAGCGGATACGACAGTTAAGTTTAAAAACTTTAAAAATAGCTTAAAAGCCCCAATTGTAATCTATGCGGATTTTGAAGCCCTAACTAATAAAATAACTGGCTCATACGGGGATCCAACTAAATCTAACACAACTTCTACACAAGAGCACGAAGCGTGCAGTTATTGTTATATGGTCGCAAGATCTGACGGACAATGCGAAATTCCGGTCGAAAACAGGGGGCCAGGCCAGCACTTTTTGAAATCTGTGAAAGAAGACGCTGAAAGGCTGCAAAGAACTATGAAAAGAACTACTTACACAATTGTAACGAAAGCCGATAGAATCGATATGGCAACAAAACGGCTATGTGGAGTTTGTAACGGGAAACTCGACGTATCAATTACGAACGTATTTTGCCCGTGGACCTCAAAATATATTACAACGGCGCATAAAAAGTGCTCTTTAGATTTTCATAGAGACGTTCCGATAATATTTCACAATTTAAGAGGATATGACTCGCATTTGCTGATGCAAGCGGTATCTAAAGTGGGAGGTAAAATTACGTGTATACCGAACAACACAGAAAAATACATGTCATTTACTTTGGACGGATTGAGGTTCATAGACAGCATACAATTCCTTCCAGCAAGTTTAGACAAATTAGTTAACAGTTTGGGAACAAACACCCCAATAACCAGGAGAATGTCTATTGCAGACTCCGTAGACCTTTTAACTAAGAAAGACGTTTATCCGTACGATTACATGGATAATTGGGATAAGTTTAATGACGAGGAACTTCCACCCCAGTACGAGTTTAACAGCAATCTGACGGGCCGGGGGATATCAGACGCGGATTATGAACACGCGTGCGCTGTGTGGAATGAATTCAAATGCGAAACGATGGGGGATTATCACGATCTATATAACAAAACCGAAGTTTTGCTGCTGGCAGACGTATTTGAGC
Organism: Conchocele bisecta; assembly: GCA_029237695.1. Taxonomy (NCBI): domain Eukaryota; kingdom Metazoa; phylum Mollusca; class Bivalvia; order Lucinida; family Thyasiridae; genus Conchocele; species Conchocele bisecta. The sequence continues at coordinate 49,570,253 of CM055265.1, read as the reverse complement.
AGTTTCGTATACAAAGTTTAAGCATTTATGAGCTGGATCCTGCGCATTATTTCACAAGTCCCGGGTTATCTTGGGACGCGCTATTATCGTTCACGAAAGTAAATTTAGAACTAATTTCGGATTACGATCAGTATTTAATGTTTGAAAAAGGCACAAGAGGGGGAGTTTCAATGGTATCGAAACGATTCGCACGCGCAAATAATCCCGATGTGGAAGGGTATTGCTCAGAGCTCCCAAACTCGTATATATTATATTTAGACGCGAACAACCTATATGGATGGGCGATGTCGCAGGCGCTTCCAACTGGCGAAATTGAGTGGGTCAACCCCAACGACTTTGATAATTATTTAAACCTTCCGGATGACGGAAATATTGGCTGTATTCTAGAAGTTGATTTAGAATATCCCGCAAAACTGCATTTAGCCCATAATAGCTATCCATTAGCGCCAGAAAGAATGGTTATAAAAAATAAATGGATGTCTAAATATCAGATGAGTCTATATCCCTCAGTTTTACCAACATACGGAGAAGGTGCGCAAAGATTAGTTCCAAACCTAATGAATAAAACGAAATACGTTTTGCATTACCGCAATTTAAAACTCTATTTGAGTCTCGGGATGAAATTAACGAAAGTACATAGGATTATTAAATTTAATCAATCCGCATGGATGAAAGACTATATAAATTTAAATACGGAACTTCGTAAAAAGGGCAACAGCGACTTTGAAAGGGATTTATACAAACTGATGAACAACTCCGTATTCGGTAAAACGATGGAAAACGTTCGCAAACGAGTGGATGTAAGACTCGTTAGATCGGCAGATGAGGATGTAATGAAGAAACTATTAGCGAGTCCGTCTTTCGCCCACGCAAACATATTCGATTGTGTTTTAGCGGGGGTGGAAATGAGCAAGAAAACCCTTATTCTAAATAAACCCATATATGTTGGGATGTGCTTATTGGAGCTTTCGAAGGTCCTTATGTACGATTTTTATTATAATAATCTAGTCGCTAAATATGGCGAAAATGTTCAAGTTCTATACACAGACACGGATTCCTTGCTTCTAAAGATTCAAACCGAAGACGTTTACAAAGACATTGCGAATGAAGCGGAAGAGTACGATACATCCAATTTTCATCCAGATCACCCGCTCTACAACACAAACAATAAAAAGGTAATTGGAAAAATGAAAGATGAATGCGGGGGAGTTCTTGTAGAGGAGTTTATAGGATTAAGACCAAAAATGTATTCTATTTTGATGAGCAACAAGAAGGAGATTAAAAAGGCAAAAGGGGTTAAAAGGGATGTTGTGCAGAACAGGATAAAACATGAGGAATATAAAGACACACTGTTTGAGAAAACCATTATAGGAGTGTAAAAATCCCGCCGACAACCCTGTTTTCGACAACCACAATCTAGAGAAAACCAAAGCAAGCGTTTCTAGCACCAAAATCTGGATGTTTGTAGTACATTGTTCGTCTACGAAGGAATGGACAGAATCTTCCGAAAAGTTTCCCAACAGTACCAAAAATTGCCAAAAATTGCCGAAATGTTCTCGAACAACCAATTGAACATATGTTGTTGTACATGTACTCGACAACAAAGTTTCGACATGGCAACCACAACAACAACTTTCCAAGCGATGGGAATCCGTGCTGCAAAAAGTATTTCCAAACATTTGCTCTTGGAGAACGCATACGAAAACAATCTTGTGTCCGACATTGGGCGCGTAGACTACCTAGAAAACCACGAGGGACAAACAAATTTGCAACCTCTAGAAGGCTTGCCAGCATTTGTAGACGATTTGTACGTGTTTGGGTACCTAGATAGAGAAGAATGTGTAGTAGTAGGAAACAAAGCATCTTGCACAACTGGGGAAAAGGGGTCTGCGAAAAATTGTGTGGGTAGAATAGCAATTGCATCTAGAGAAACAATTGGGAAGAAAAGCAAACCATTGCACACTACAATCGTGCATACAATTGGACGCGAGAAAGAGTTTGGAAATAGTCCCATTCGAAATACTGTAGAACGCATAGAAGAAGCTAGCGAAAGCATAGCGAAACAAAGATGGGTAGAAATACACCAAGGGAGAGAACCCTTCGCACTGTTTGTAGCAAAAATAGCAGTGTCCGAAATAGCAATAGAAATTCTAGAAGAGCAGCTACAGGCTCTACAAACTAGATTGCGAGCAGCTGGGATGGAAATCTACTGTGTAGACTACACGAAAGACTTTTCTGGTACGCTAGATAGACCGGCTTTGGTAGAACATCTACAGAAAGAGAAAGATTTTGCAATGCAAGGAAAAAATAGAGGTTGGGGAGGAATCGACGAAAGTGCTGGAACAATTCTAGACAACACAGGTACGGTAGGGAACCATGTTTGCTCTTGGATACAAACCAGAGACAACAGAACCACTAGAACAAAATTGTACAGCAAGGTAGTTTCCAATTTCGAGGCTGGAGAAGTACGAGAAAGCATTGGTGGGCATCTAGCAGACTACGCAGATTGCACCAACGACCACCTTCGGAAAACATTCCACCATGCGGATGTACAACGGAGAGGTTGCACTAGAATCGAGGTTTCGGTCTACGGTTCTCCAGATATTTCCAAAGAGACAGCACTAGAGGTGCTTGCAGAAGCAGAATATACTGTTTCCCATACAAATCTATTTGTAGTACAACCTCCACACAAACAGTGGGAAAATCTGGCAAAATCCATCGATAGATGTTTTGTACTAGGAGACAAACCATGTGGAGAGATCTTGGTAGCATGGTACGCGCATACAGGTACAGGTAGGATTTCTGGAGTTCGTGTACATCCAACTGCTACCACTCTTGCAGATCCTTCTAGATGGAGTAGAGCAATGGAGTGGGCAGCTGCAGATTTTGGTTAGAAGTTCACTATTCCACATTGTTCAAATATGTGTTTCACATCCCCACACCAAGTATTACGGTATCGTAGTGTTAGTTGCATATCCCATGAAAATACACGATGTGTCAACCGCCGTTCGTCCATGTTGGCCAACTTATGCAAGAGTCGAATTATCTCGCATGTTCTTCGCGAGTTTGGTGTTAGCCAGCCGGTGTCACCCTCTATGGCAAGTAGGCATGTCGATTTACCTACCCCTAGAAATGATCTCAGAGCTCTATACTGAAGCTTGTCAAATTTATAAAGCGCCTTAGAACCCCAGACAGCGGCTGCGTAGTCAGTAATCGGGACAACGGTACTGTGGTACAATTTAGCATGTGTTGTGAAGTCCAGTCCTTTATTGGCATAATACTTTGCAGTCAGTGCTCCTAGTGATCGACTGCCAGCGTCATAAACTACCTGTACACTGTCACTGTAGTTCATGGTCTCATTAATCTCAAAACCAAGATATTTGTAGCTTGTTGTCTTTTCTATTTCAGCACCGTTAAATGTGAATATAAAGTCTGTTATGCGTGACGATTTTTTCCTGCAGTGCATAACCTTCATCTTATCAATGTTGACCGTCAGTCTCCAACATTCTGTCCATGATGCTAATTCGTTCAGCATAGTTTGGAGGTCTTCCGGAGATTCCGCTATAAGGACCATGTCGTCGGCATATTTCAGTATGCTTACCCGCTCACCGTCAGATAGCTGTACCTAAACCAAGTTCGTTGATGTCTTTAGCGATGTCATTTACGAATATTGCAAATAATGTTGGGGCTAAATTATCACCCTGTCGCACGCCGGCATCGACGGCAAACCAATCTGTCAATCGACCGTGAACTCTTGCATGATTCAACATTGGCGTATAGCGATTTTATAATATTGTACACTTTACCGTGAACACCGATTGATAAAAGTTTGTACCATAAACACTCTCTGTTGACTGAATCGAACGCATTGGAGAAGTCAACGAACCCAATAAATGTTTGTTTATTTTGTAGTTTCCGATTCCGCACTATTGTAGTCAATGTATATATATGATCAAGACAAGACCTTAATTTCCGGATTCCATTTTGTTCCTCACACAATATGTTATTTTCATCCAGGAATGTGACAATACGTGTATTGAGGATGGAGCTAAATAGTTTTGTTATAGTTGACATCAGACTCACAGCACGATATCCCATTGGATCACGATAATCTTTTCCTTGTTTCAAAATGGGATGAATTATCGATTTATACCATACATTAGGTACTGAGTTTTGTTCAAAGCAAACCGTAAATAGTTTATGGAGTAACGGAGCTAAACAATCAATTTTCATAATTTCATTCGGTATATTTTCAATGCCAACGGCCTTGTCAGATTTCGCTGCCACTATGCTTTTCAAAACCTCCGCATATGTAATGGGTGAGTTTAACTCGGTCATCGACTCACTAGTCGCCATCATACCATTTGTCTGTAGATGAGTTTCAAGTTGGGAATAGTCACATTCCCACTGGCGAGTAATATTTTCAACATCTGATAGGAAGCGCTCGTCATAATCGCCACTATGATTCAGATCACTGAATAATCTTCTATAGTCTGTGTGCCATTTACGTAATATAACGTTAGCGTCATTGGAGATACTGCCGTCATCACATAAAACCGCGTCTATATTTTGTTGCTTTTGCCTCGGGCCTAGTTTATTTATTTCCGCCCAAAATTCTTTTGAATTCTGCGTCCGCATTTCTGTAATACGCTGGCGTTGTTGTGCGTAATGCTGCCGTTCATAGCTGCGGCAACTTTTATCAAAACAAGCTTTGCGACACGTAACGTATTCTTGTCGTAACGCCCTTTTTACCTGGGTTGTACAATTATATTTCGCGTAGTTCCCTTCACTTTCCCTCGTGCTATGCCATAATGTTTTTAACTCATCACACCACCAGGGTTTCGCCGCATGACGCCGCCGTTTCTTAGCACCAGGATAAATGTCTTTATATGGGAGCCTACGATCCATTTCCGTATGCAACACTTGTACTAATTCGGAGTATATAGTGTCTATTTCGCACGTAATTTGTGGGGATGACTCTAATCTATTAGCGATTGTATTTTCTCAGCACATTCATCATTATTAAGCATGTCCCGTAGAATGTCAGTCACGTGATATTTTCGATCAGGTTCGCGGTTCACCGATGGTTCAGTCTGTACGTGTTCAGATTGAATATCCGGATTATCTCCCTTCCGCTGTAAGTGGCCAGTGTGTCGGAGACATTCATAATCGGATAGAGTTACCTTCCATGATCTCACAGAATGGTCTGGTATTTTGGCTGTACCTGGAGTGATGCAATATTTGCTCATACAGTCACTAACCAATAATACACGAAAGTCTTTGACCCGGCGTAAACATTCATACGGAGTAATCACGTAGTCAACCACTGCTACCCCTTTCGGCGATACGCTGGTGTAATTATCCATATATGGGTTGCCCTATCCATTTAATACGCACATACGAGCGTCTTTCAAAAAATCTATAAGAGCGTCTCCTTGCTGGTTGCGTGTTTTATCAATGGGGATTCTCTACGGAATGGTTTCCAGCATTTCATTGTAATCCGATGCCTCCCCGATCCTCCCATTTACATCCCCCATCACGAATAATGGTAGGTCCCCCTGATACTGGTATATATCGGAAATGAGTTTGTCATAAAACTGTTGCGACGTGTCGCCGCGACTAGAACCATGTGGTGGTAAATAGCATGAACACAGATAAGCACCAGTTTCACCATCATGCTTATCCGTTAATTTTATCCACAGAATATCTTCGTATGATCGATCAAGTACATAAACATTATATGATTGTAAAATACTCTGCTTTATGAGAAAGCCTACACCGCCACTGCCGCGTATTGCCTTAGAGTTTAAGTTTAATCTATTGTGTCCAATCCATAGATATCCGGGTTGACGTAACTCTTCATCATGTTTCAGGTGTGTTTCACATAAGGAAAATATGTCAGCACCCAGACAATCGATAATAGTCTCCCGCAATTCGTAACTAGATGTATTGTTTTGATTTGGGTATATTCCGTTAACATTCCATGTTGCTAGCGTGAGGTCACTGAGCCCCCGAGATTGGCTACTGTCCTAGTTCTCATATATTACCCGGCCGCCACGCATTTTAAGTCCCGTTATTTTATTATATTTCACTCTGTATCAAACTCGGACTTTGGTGGACCATGATTAATATTCCCGGGGGCCTGGTTCAATCGCTTACTGGCAAATCTAGTTTACATTGAAAATGATTCCCAAGTGCTGCCAAAGAATATTTTTGAGGAGACAAATGAAAATTAGAAAATAAACAGCAGACAACAAAAATTAAAAAATTAATTCAGCAATGTAAGGGTTAATGCTGTTAAGATTATATAACTACATACTTATTATATAATGCATGCACCATGAAATTACCAGGCCAAACTAGAGATTATGTTTGTATTTCACCCCTAAGTAACTGGAATGGATTTTGATATGTTAATTGTGCAACCAATCCAATTGTCACAAAATTATTTTCAGAATAGTCCATTTATGAAAAGGGGGTGTTTTTGTTGTAAACAAATATGAAAATTACTTGCAAAAAGTGCAGATCCTGGTGAGACGGATCATCACGAGCCGGCTCATCTGGATCTACACGTTTTGCCAATACCACTATAAAGGCCTGTGGTGTTGAAAGGGTTAATGGAGAAATTCTTACGAACGTTTCAACGTAAATAAATGGCCAAGTGTTTCAGCTATCTTGCAACGGTCAGAAAGAGCAAGGTCATGTTAATTGAAGGTAATTCGTTTCTGATCACTGACTCATGCTATTGTGCTGCATAGTGGCCGTACTGTTCAAACCATTGGACTTGACACATAGTTTGCGAAAAGTAGGTAATTGTCACGTGAATGCCATTGCAGTGTTTTATATTACATATTCGGATCCAATGCATATGTACATATCGCATACGAATACATGTACTTTGTACATCTACATGTACATGCAACTGGACGGCTGTTTCATAAAAGGGGTCTTACAAATAGTATTAATTTGCCATTAGTTCATAATACAAATATAACGACAAGAACGACGCCAACGGCATGTATCCCATCGCTGTGGTGGCTGGATCACAAACATGCATATGATACGGTAAAGAAGCTATATGAGAATAGAGGAATGCGCATGCATCTACTGAAAGATAATATGGATACGGACAACGGTGCATATGACGTTTCAAGTGAATCACTCATATGGTAAAGAGCTTATCACAAAATGAATGTACTGAAGTGAGAATTTCAGAGTTATTTCACATTGACCGATGCTAAGGGGAAGGAGCATGCTGGGGTACGAAATGGAAAAAAAATGGATGATAATAAACATGCACATGAAGGTTGAAGCCAATTAGGTGTACAGTAAAGAAGTTGTGAATATAGTGAAATAGTAAAAAATATCAAGTTGCAGTTGATCAGCGTTTACACTGGTCACAAACTAAGTAAAGCACCTTTTGTTGCGTCGCAACATTTTACGATTTATGGCTCATGTTTTATGGGCGCCGTACATGCCGTATAACAACATCGTTTGAGCTGGGCCCATACACTAATGTTTCGAGTGACGTCTCAACCACCTGCGATAGTAATTATATGCGTCACTACTTATAGTAAATACTGGAGTTTTTCTCGTTTGATAATAATTTAAATAAATACATTTTTGTAAATACATTTAAGTACAGTTTATTTAATTCCACATGATAACTTTAATCTGCGAATAAATACTATTATCATCTAAAACATGGATACACTCTATTATACTTCGATATTTCCTAAATCCGACGGGTACAGTAGTCGACAAATATACCAAAATCGCAAGATGGGATGGCTCGAAAGATGCGATTGTTGCCTCCGGGCCTGGAAGGGACACAGAATCGAGCTACATTTTAGGTTTGAACAAGCCGATATTACATTTCGACTCCTGTTTACTTTTCAAGAAAGTACAAGCGCGCATGTGCACGACACAACCTTACAAGTACAATGCTCGTTTATGTGACACAAACTGAGAAAATGGCACCAAACACCATGATGACCAGTGCAGACTCACACCAGCTGCGCATTGTGTAGCTGATCAGGGTCTACACTGTTCGCCAGAGAAATCCTCATGATGCTCCAAAGAACAAGTATGATCATCTTGTAGTACAGAACGAATAATGTGATCAGGATCTACTCTGGTCAAGACTCTCATTGGTTCTCATTTGTCACGGTGTGTCACATGTAGTCTAGGGGTTTTACAATAGCAATGTCATGTAATTACGAAATGTGCAAAACTTGCAATGATTTGGCATCGACTAATTATCAATGAAAAATATGTGAGTACGATAAGTGGGCTTTTTTTTAGGTAGGTACAAGTACGTATATACTCTTTAGAGATACTAAATTACTCATCATGATTATGTAATATCAGCTGCTCACTGATAGTATCATGGAAGACTCAGTTACGTGTAGCCGACATCAAGGGATCATAGCAGCAGCATACAGCGGACATAGCAACATGGTTATATGTAAACTGTTGCCGTAGCAACGTGCAAAATTAATAGGACACCAAAAAAACTACCAGCAGGTCCTCACAAGATGTAGTATGCCTGACACCACCACACAGGAGCAACTAATATGTCATTGATCAAGTATACAGGTGGTTACATTTAAATTCACATAGAAAGTTAAGCCCATCAATGAATACGATATTCAATTACACATGCACTGTGGTACATGTAACAATTTATGTTATTTTGATTCAAAGAGAATACAATGTCTTAGTCGAGTGCTTCTCTGTAGCTTGGTTGATCCAATCATTGAACTGACTAACTTTCATAGCCATTTATGTGATTATACAACGGGGTATGAACTATTGCAGCGCTTAGTCCAGTCAAACTAACATCAACACATAACCCAAAGCAGATTGCCCGACAAAATACTGAAATATATATATTGAAATCTGATCTGGGTCTTGCATTGATTTGACAACTAAACACTACTACATATACATGGTTATAATATTCAACATCAAGGGAAGATATGCATCTGATATTTAGTCCGGTCGTTAACTGATAATGACCAAACCCAAAACAAATTGCACTGGAATATTCACTATGAAATGTATTGTTGCAACTTGTTGTGGGTCTTGCACTTTACTCTGACTAAATAAATGATTAGAGTATAATCCATATCTGGCAATTCTGTTGCTTGAACATTCCCACTGTCAGATGTATAATGTTGATCATTAACCCTTTTCAACCCCAGAGGTTATAATACCGATTATGCGGACAGTGCAGATCCAGATCATGCCAAGCCGTCTCATCAGGATCAGCACTGTACGTCAGTCTTTTCCAGTATTTTTCGTAAAACTATTCCTGACAAGTGAACCAGTCTGAATCTCAACATGGAAGAGTCAATGTAACAACTTGGGGTTGAAAGGGGTAATGGATAAAACAAAAACAAAAATAGCTTGTCCGTTATCAACCTGATAAGCCTTATTTCCAATGCAAAACAAAAACATTGATTTATTACAAAAAACATTGATGCACTACAAAAATATTGATGCACGAGCTTAGTCGAAAGTTACACCGTTTCAATAGACATAAAGCATATTACAATATACGCAGCAAGACGATATCAACTGTATCACAACACAGTCCAGTCAACAAGTAGGCATACTAGTGAACAAAAATTAACCCAAAGCAAATTGCAAGGCAACATGCACTACAATATCTTTGTTGCATTGTGGGTTTTGCCTTTGAGTGGACTAACCTCAACAAAGCTAATATCATCCCAGACACTGCGGATAATGATGATTGATTGAATGCATGATAGTTAACGTCCCTTTAACCATGAGGTCATGAACAGACGGTGATAGCGATGAAAAGTTGTGATTAACTGTAAATGGCATCACCACGACCAGTCTAATTTGTCTTTGGACGACATGTTCACTGTTTCACAACATTTTATATAGCAAATTGAAAATTAAAGGTCGATCCTTGTCGATTACAATGTCTTTAAACAACAGACCAGTAACATTGTCTGCTACAGAGATGATATTCACATCAATGGCCACTGCTCTAAGGGACATAACTCTTGTAGTGTCATTTTTCACTTTTCAACTTTTCACGTTAAATCACTCATTTACTGACAGATTATTCACATAGATCAATGTTAAATAGTTTACTGGGTAGATCCAGTGCCCATTCAACAACATTTATGTTTTATATCATTCTACAAAGTGAAAACATCAAAATGCAGCCTCGTGATCTACAGACTACGCCATTTGCTTTTGGCAGTGCAACTTTCAAAGGGAAAAATACATCGCCACAGAATGAATCGCGGTCTGACATTACTCATACATGTAAACAAAATATAGAGAGATATGGGAACTTCATTCTCACCTGGAAGGGACAAAGAATGAATCTAGAGTTTTGGTTTGAACAAGCCGATATTAAATTTCGACTCCTGTTTACTTTTCAAGAAAGGACAAGCGCGCATGCGCGACTTTTTAACGCAAGTCAAAATCTGACCCCGGACAATTAATTATAAATTAATGTAAATACGAACTGACATAAGATACGAACTGACATAAGATAATTATACACTCAAATAAGATAAATACTAACTGACATAAGATAAGTACGAAGTGACATAAGATGAAGGCGATTTGACATAATATAAATACAAACTTACTGACATAATGTAAGGGCGAACTGACATAAGGTAAATACCAAGCCACATACTATAATGCTAAAGAAGAATCGACAAAATATCAAGACGAGCATATATGATATAAGGACGGACCGGCTTAAGATAAATACGAGCTGACATATTAAAAATAAAGATGATTGACACAAGATAAAGATAAACCCACACAAGATAAAAACTAAGCCAGATAAGATAACTATGAAACCACATCAGATATATATATATATATATATATATATATATATATATATATATATATATGAGATAGAGACGCATCCACATAATATAAAGACGAAACCACATCAGATAAAGATGAATTCACATAAGTAAAAATACGAATCCACACAATATAAAGATGAATCGACATAAGATAAAGACGAATTGACATAAAATAAAGATGAATCCACATAAGATAAAGATGAATCCACATTTATTTTATGACTATCCATGAATTACCGTGTTTTACCCGTGAAATCGAAATCCATCTTACACCCGTGAAATACCAGATGCGCCCGTGAAATATCGATTTCGAAAAGTCACAGTTTCGCCGAACTACTTTCTTAGGCTCCGCCCATTGTACTTATATGCAATGAACTATGCTTAAACTAAATTCGGCTCCGCCCAACTGGGGAATTTTAGTAGTTGCATAATTATGTCCCTTGCACACCTGCGATTAGCTCCCTTGCTGGATGCGCGCACCGAGCAACATTTGTTATCTGCTACTGAAGGAGGAAGGAGGAAATCGCGGAACTGGACAATTTGCTTTCGCAAATAGATACGAATTAAACATGAGGACCCTCAAATAACACCATTGCCCAACATTTAGCACGTTTAGTAAAACAAATAACAAATAAAACATGATGAATTGAATATCTTAAAATATCCAGCAATCTTCATTCTTGATCTTGAAATTCTCTGTGATGAATCAGGTGCTTGTATCTATGTTTGTAACATAACTGTTCTACTTTATATTCAAAGGAACAGTCGCCCCAAGAACAGACACTTGCAACCTGTACGACAATGTTGACATTTTCTGTGTAATCCATGGAATTCCATTAGAATTGTTAATCTTCATTCTTGATCTTGAAATACTCCGTGCTGAATCAGGTGCTTGTATCTATGCTTGCGACACAACTGTTTTACTTTATATTCAAAAGAACAGTCGCCCCAAGAACGGACATTTGCAACCTATACGACAACATTGACATTTTCTGTGTAATCCACCAGAGCGACACTGAAATATTTTTCATTTATCCTAAATCTCTATATACTACAGTAGTCAGAGAAAAGCATGTCAAATTTAACTCTTTGAATGCTAATGGTGAAAATAACCTCCAAATATATCGTGAATTTCATTATTTTCAGAGAGCAATAAGTAAACGAACATCTTCAATTTGACTAGTTGCGAACCGTAACTTGCAATCTACTCCCGTACCGTCCGTAGCCACATTTATGATTTCAGAATAGCGAATCAGGTCCGATTCGCACTTTAGCAGTTAAATGTGAAAGATTTTATATAGTTGTTAACTGAAATGAGTGTTGATATTATGAAAATAACATATTCAAGTACTTATGACATAAATTTACATATGTAGTTGACCTGATAAAGTAAATTTAAGCTATTATCAACAAGTGATCCAGTCAGCGGCAGCCAAATTCCAACACGTAAAAGTTAAGATGGGGTCCATTTTTTGTAAAGGCCAAACATAATTGTCTAAACCTTCTACAATAGTAAATTTGTTTCAGAATTATTAGTATGTATTACTTTTATAATATTAATATTTTTTTTCAGATGGAAATTCCGAAAATAATATGTCACAATTAACTGCTAAAGTGCGAATCAGATCCGATTCACTATTCTGTAGAGAAGGCATATGAGTGGAAGCATAAATGTGGCTACGGATGGTACAGGAGTAGAATGCAAGTTACCGTTCGCAACTACATTTTGACAGGATGTCTCAAAAACAAAGATAAAACACCGAGAGTTGTCCACATACCAGTAATTCAGTTTGACAAATCGAAACAGAGTGCTACACAAAGAGCAAAAATAATGAAAAGCAACTTGAGAATTAACAATTAATTAATTTTATTATTGTCCCTTTCAGTGCCAGAATAAAAACTGATCCAAAAGTTGACCGATGATCGCGTGCCACAAAATCAAATAATACAAACAAAATGCTAACAGTTTATTTAAACAACTACAGCCATTTGAACACTTATGCAAACAAGAAACATCTCCGACATACTTTGTAACCAAAACAAAACAGAATCTAAAATACAACATCTGAGAAAACATACACCACCCACCTACTTTACACATGTTGCACGAATGAATATTATTATTAATCAAGGCGCCAACCAGTCTCTCATCTCTTCAGAATGTTGTGTTCATCCAACATTCAACGGAAATGTTAGCTTCACGTTTTCGAACCAGTCGCTATCCAAAAAAAATACCACGAATCCTGACCGTTGTTTCTAAAAATTATGGCGACATCAGTTTTCGTAACACGATATGATTATCCACTTCATTCCTCGCCTGTGATCCTTGTCAAAGACTAATGCACTACAGCGACAGTGAATAGGGAATGTGTGCAGGCATCAAATTCTGTTCAAAACATTGTTAAACAACTTGTTGTGACACTATTCTCGTTAGTTGGAATGAACACAAAATACAATACAATACAATACTTTCCGTTTTCTCGCTTCATTATATATTCATGATTATATATTCATGTCACATATTATTCCGCAGAAAATCCATAAAGTATACACATCGAATTGTTAATTTATGTTAAAGCGTATTCAGTTTTCCATATTAATATGAATTACTATCTTCTATAGACACGGGATAGTTCTGTTAGTCATAAATCTCCTCCACAAAAATGTAACTACTTTGTAATGCGGCGTATCAAAGAGAAATTGGAATTTGAGGCACCCCACGGGTTACGACTGAAACTGGAAGTATCTAGCGGGAACATAAACTAATTAAATAATGCAAAAATCGGTAAAAGGGGCGTTATATAGTTATAAAAGAAATAGAAATCGATTTTATTTCATCTCGTAGACGAAAAATGTCGGCTTCGCCACTCGTGAAAATCCGAAATTTTTCGTTCACTCGATGAAATAAAATTCCTCTTAGTCTATAAGATAAAGATGAATCCACATAAGATAAAGATGAATACACATAAAATAAAGATGAATCCACATAATATAACAATATTAGTTCAGCTAAGACAGTTCTGGCGTTCCATATTTTACAACTGGAAGCTACTTCTGTATTAGCTAAGGTCGAGAACAAATTGTAATTACCTTGTATTTCAGAAATAGTTTGCTTAGTTTTCAGCACACGTACGCAGATATAATTCCAACTTTGCTTTATTTTCTTTTTCTGTGTTTACTCTAACATCACTATAATACATCCTCCTATGCACAACGCTAAATCAAGTGTACGTCCTAGTGTAAGTAAAAGGTGGCAATATTGGGTATTTAACCCTTACAGAGCTGAAACAAAATGTGTCGTCTGCTGTTTACTTTTTATTTTCCATTTTTCTAATCAAAAACATGGTTTGACAGAATGTTAGAATCATTTCCAATGGAAATGATTCTATAATGATGCCAAACCAAGTTTTTATTTAGAGAAAATACAAAGTAGGAAACAACAGCAGACGACAATTTTCGGTTCCCGCCTTCTAAGGGTTAAACCGCATGGCTTTATGTAAAATACACGAACAGTGTTAATGCGTCCTCTATGTTCACATACGAGGGTGGGTCAATATGTAGTTTCACATGATACATAACTTTGAAAGTATGTCTAAAACTACAGTTATCGTTCTATATTCCGTCAGGATAGTCTCTCGTGGGGTCTATGACAGAATATGCCCGTTGTCGCCGCAATATTCGTTGCTAAGCAACCGGCGTTGATACACTCGACACTTGCGGTCACGTGTGACTGAATGTAATATAAGTTACTATATAGCGGATACTTTGTAGTGTATTTTTCAAATAATGGAATATAACTATATTTGTGTAGTGTTTCTCTAATGAATGTGCAGGACATGGTAGAACGTCATAATCCCGCACTCGCAGGAATGATGTCACGAGTGGCGCGTGGTGGCACGTACAACACGTCATTTTTGTAAAAGTATGGGCCCCACGTCCAGTTCTCACTGTCGGTATTGTGATACGGTGGAGAGTTTCCGTGATACGGTGCAGACAGGGTATATACATGTCGCTAAGATGGCGTAGCGCAATGACAGCGGGTAAGTGTCAGTTTAATTAAATATTTTACAGCTTACAGGACATTATCAGCAACGTATCTGGTATGTACAGGCGCAAAAATGAATATAATGTCCAACGATCACGCTCACAATACTAATGACAACGTATTTTCTGAATAATTCGCTTGCAAAGATGACACCGTTTTGTACGTGAATTTTGAATCGAGGGAGCGTGATGAAAGTACCGATTTCGGGATAACTAACGCGTATTATTGTCCCTTTTCGGTGGCGATATCGAGTAAATACAGTCTATATGTACTCTGAGCTAGGGTTCTTCTTGACGCATCGTAACCAAATTCGGTATACATGTTCATCACGGCAAGATGATGAAGCATATTGGTTTTCACATGTTTCCGATGACGTGTCTCCCCTTGGTGGCAATTTTTAGCTCTACTATTCGAAGAATAGTTAGAACTTATGTTGTCACCGGCGTCGGCGTCGGCGTCGGCGTCACCGTCACCGTCACGCCTTGGTCAAGGTTTGTAGTCAAGCTTGTATATGCAATACTACTGGCCTTACACCCACCATACTTGGACAAATTCATCTCCTAGTGATGTACATCAATAACCCCTGATCTATATTTGACATTGACCTACATTGAACCTTGGTTAAGGTTTTTTAGTCAACCTTGGTTAAGGTTTTTAGTCAAGCTTGTACATGGAATACTATTGTGCATACAGACACCATACTTGGAAAACCTTTTCTCATAGGCATGTACATCAATAACCCCTGACCTATATTTGACCTTGACCTACATTTAACCTTGAATTACTTAGTTAATTCCTATTGGTTAAGGTTTTTAGTCAAGCTGGTGGATGGACTAATCTTGGCCCTACACCAACCATACTTGGACAACTTCATCTCCTAGTGATGTACATCAACAACCCCTGACCTATATTTGATCTTGACCTACATTTAATCCTGAATTACTTACTTAATTCCCATTGGTTAAGGCTTTTAGTCAACCTTGGTTAAGTTTTTTTAGTCAAGCTTGTACATGGAATACTATTGTGCATACAGACACCATACTTAGACACACTTTTCTCATAGTGATGTACATCAATAACCCCTGATCTATATTTGACCTTGACCTACATTTCCTCTTGAATTACCTACTTAATTCTCATTGGTTAAGGTTTTTAGTCAAGTTTGTAGATGGAATACTCCTGGCCCTACACCAACCATACTTGGACAACTTCATCTCCTAGTCATGTACATCAACAACCCCTGACATATATTTGACCTTGACCTACATTTAACCTTGAATTACTTAGTTAATTCCCCTTGGTTAATGTTTTTTTGTCAACCTTGGTTAAGGTGTTTAGTCAAGCTTGTAGATGGAATACTATTGTGCATGAAAACACCATACTTGGATACATTTTTCTCATAGGGATGTACATCAATAACCCCTGACCTATATTTTACCTTCACCTACATTTAACCTTGAATTACGTACTTATTTCCACTTGGTTAAGGTTTGTACTCAAACTTGGTTAATGTTTTTAGTCAAGCTTGTATATGGAATACTCCTGGGCCTACAACAACCATACTTGGAAAATTTCATCTCCTAGTGATGTACATCAATAACCCCTGACCTATATCTGACATTGACCTACATTTAACCTTGAATCACTTACTTAATTTCCCTTGGTTAAGGTTTTTAGTCAACCTTGGTTAAGGTTTTTATGCAGGCCGCAGCCACCGTGTTTGTCAAGCTACGTGTACATCGACATCCCTTGTAGTCGAGCTATGCTGTTCTCCTACAGCTCTTGTTATTTTTCACAAGTTGTATCCTTGTCTGCATAATAACTACAATATCTCAGAAATATATAATGGTGAGTATTTTTTTTATTTATTGTGAAAATAGGAATTTAACATGGGGCAAAAAGGAGGTACAGAGAGACAATGAGGGTCGAACAACAAAAAAAGAAGAAGGAATTTGACTCCGAAACCTGGCAAGACAGCTTGGAAATGATGTAACTAAGAAAACGTAAATTAGATTTTTTTTCGCAATAACATCAATATTTGATGGAATTTCGTCAAATAATATTTTTGGGGAGAAGGTGACATTTTTTTGTTATTGACTACTACTTACATTTAAATATTTTTTAGATTTAATGTGTTTGATAGCCAGAAGTTCATCGGCAGAACAACGTGGAACAGACAGTAGACTTATACTTGGCGGATCATAATCAAGTTTAGCACATATGTTCATCATGGCAAGAGGAAAAAAACATGTTGGTTTATCTCCTTGTCGAGTTATCTCCTTTGTTGACTGGCCTTGCCTCTACGGGCGTATATTGTGACATTCGGCACTCTTGTTATCGAAATCGGATGATTACGTCATCTAAGATGGCCGCCGAAAGGTCATTCTTTTATTAGAGATTTACAACCGTTTGATCGATGCTGGATAAACTTCACATTATGGTCCTTGGGTGAAGCCGTTTCAGATTAATTTTGTTAAATTTGAGGTCGTCGCAATATCCAAGATGGCCACCGTTTAAAATAGCTTAAACCTGTATCCTATTTCACCAACATTGCAATGTATACTTATCTAGCAAAGTATACTTTGAGGGAGAACTTTTCAATTTAAGGATAAATTTATTAATTTGTATACGCCCGTTTGAAAAAACGGGACGTACTATGCATTCATCTTGTACGGGCACAGCTTGTCCACGCAATAACTAGAGTCTACTTGACGGATTGTAACCAATTTCGGTATACATGTTTGCCACGGCAAGACGGAGAAGTTGATTAATTTTTAAAAATGTCCGATGACTTATCTTCCCTTGGCGGCCATTTTTAATGTTCCCACTCTGTATCTTTGTCCAAGCAATAACTCAAGTTGTACCTCACCGATTGTAACTGAATTCGGTATACATGTTTATCACGGCCACATAAAGAAGTATATTGATTTTGAACAATTTCCGATGACTTATCTACCCTTGGCGGCCAGTTTTAATTTTCGCACTCTGTATCCTTGTCCACGTAATTACTCAAGTTCTACTTCACCGATCGTACCCAAATTTGGTACACATATTTATCACGGCAAGACAAAGAATCATATTGATTTTTAAAATTTCCGATGACTTATCTCCCCTTGGCGGCCATTTTTAATTTTCGCATTCTGTATCCTTGTCCACGCAATAACTCAAGTTCTACTTCACCGATCGTAACAAAACTTGGTATACATGTTTATCACGGCAAGATGAAGAAGCCTATTGATTTTCAGTGAGTTATCTCCCCTTGTTGACTGGCCTTGACTCGACGGGCGTATATTGTGACCTTCGGAACTCTTGTTATTCTACTGAATTTATTACATTATCACAGCCATTTTGACTGTGACAATGTGATACATTCAGCATAATAATTCTGCATACTTTTAATCATCAAATATATGCTGTCGTTAGTTCTATATGAAATAATGTATTTCGGAAAAAATAAATGATTACTCCCTCAAAGTATACTTTGCGAGATAAGTATACTTTGCAATTTTGATGAAATCAGCTACTGGTCCCACATGTCAGGTTATAACGTTACGTGACACATATGCTTTCAATTATTCTTTAGATATGACATTTTTCGTGCAAAATGAACATTGATTTGCTAATTGACAGTATTATACTTTTTATATCAACTCGAATTGGCAGTTTGCTACAAAGGGCGATAACCGTGTTTCCTTACAATGATAACGGGAAAAACATTCAATGTATTTTCTTTTTTAATGTACAGTGATCGTACTTTATGATATGAGCCGCGTCGCGAGAAAACCTGTCTTCGGGAGTCTGACGACGTCACAAGATATGACGTCCTGAACTTAGCGGACGTAATTTCAGCCGATATTTCCAATTATCGACGTTTGTCAGACCGCCATGTTAGGTTTGTTCCGTGGTGTTAAAGTTATCTAATGAACAGAACGACAACGCATCTCGGTGTTTTTATTATACTAATGCATTTTACCAATGTGTAAGATACATTCCCAAATATATCTATAATCGGGCATTAACTGTTATCGACCACCATTTACAGGTGAAAACTCTGTGTAAGCTACATTTTTTTATTTACATACAGATGGTCGGTAGCATATTTGTAGACCGATGTAGCCTGTGCCCGGTTTCCCGCACAACTATATGTTTCAGATCTGGTTAACTCGACGCGAATTTTCAGTCTATTGCTCAATTCTTTCTTTCTAATATAATGTATAAAATTAAAATTTAGCGCAACCTTTACCGATTTTAAGAAAATAATATCTCCTGCAAAAAAACAACAAATCAATGGATGTTACGACTAGTATAGCCACATATAATTCCCATCTGTGCATATGCGCCGTCTGATCAGAATATACGATGTTCGCCAGTCAGTCACTGGGGAATCCTTTCTCGATTGCCGACAGAATATGGGTCGCCGATCGTACATTTAATATGAAAAGGATCAATCAGAATGCACGCTAATATGTATGTCATGTTTGTAAATAGATACGGTGGGATGATATTTCAAGGCAACATATGCTGGGGACATTAGTATCATTGACCGTTAATGACAATCTGTCAAGTCGTGACAAATGCAATATAAATACAACAAATCAAGAACTAGACAATACATGTGGGATTAGATTTCAAGGCAACATGTTGGGGACATTAGAGTAATGAACTTCTATGGAACGCCAAATCTACATAAACTCAAATATATATTGCTAGCAACAAATATTTGGAGCTAGCAATAAATATTTGGAGAGCTCTCGAAATCAATTAATGATATCTCGAAATCATTTGGAGAGCTCTCGAAATCATTTGAAGCGAGCAATATAACATTTGATTTGGAGAGCTCTCGAAATCATTTGGAGCTATCTCTAAATCATTTGGAGAGCTCTCGAAATCATTTGGAGAGCTCTCGAAATCAATTAATGATATCTCGAAATCATTTAGAGAGCTCTCGAAATCATTTGTAGCGAGCATTATATAACTTTGATTTGGAGAGCTCTCTAAATCATTTGGAGCTATCTCTAAATCATTTGGAGAGCTCCCGAAATCATTTGGAGAGCTCTCGAAATCAATTAATGATATCTAGAAATCATTTAGAGAGCTCTCGAAATCATTTGTAGTGAGCATTATATAACTTGATTTGGAGAGCTCTCTAAATCATTTGGAGCTATCTCTAAATCATTTGGAGAGCTCTCGAAATCATTTGGTGAGCTCTCGAAATCAATTAATGATATCTCGAAATCATTTAGAGAGCTCTCGAAATCATTTGTAGCGAGCATTATATAACTTTGATTTGGAGAGCTCTCTAAATCATTGAGAGCTATCTCTAAATCATTTTGAGAGCTCTCGAAATCATTTGGAGAGCTCTCGAAATCATTTCGAGCTATCTCTAATTCATTTCGAGCTAGCAATATATATATTATTTGGAGCTAGCATTAAATCGCTTGAAACTATGAAAACGATGTCTCCCTGAATTATTGAATTACGCATTGAATTACGCAGCATGATTTACCCAAATATACCCAAATCTTCATTAAAAATAACATTTATGATTATATTATATACTTTTTCTACAATATATCATTAGTATATCATATAATAACCACATTTTGACAGAAACCTAGGAAGAATAAAACACCTATTTCTGCGGGAAAACGATTAATATAGCATTATTATAAACGGAGACTACCGAGACTCATTAATTATGTCTCAGTTGTCTAACTTTAAGTTATCATCGACCATGATTGCATATCGCACATAATGTGGTTGTGACTGGAGAAATGTGGTTTACGTGTTTTGCGAACGGTGTAGATCCAGATCAGCATGTGCATCCGCAGTCTGATCAGCATCTGCAACATTCGTCATTCCATAAATGAAACCCCCAGTCATGCTTCGAACAAGCAATGTAGGTCGTTAATTACCAGGCTACAGAAGGGATCTATTTAATCGGAACCAACACTGGTCACAATTTCGATAAGCCCCATTTATCCAGTCACAGCCACATATACATATTAATGCAGTATTAGTTTTAAAATATTGGTAGTTTATATATTTAAATTATATATTACTACCGTATATAAATATATAATTATACTAGTTAACATAACAGTTTTCACACACTGTCTCCTTGGATGTCAACATTAGAGAGGTTCTACTGTTTTTATGAGTATTTCAATTAAAAATCATCATTCCCATTTAGCCATTATAAAGTGCATTATATTCCTTTGCTTACTAGCATAAGTGAATCGCGGTATTCTCCCTTTATTTCATGTACAAATATTTCCATTTTGCATCAAAACATTAAAAAAGGCCCTGGTATAAGCAAATTAATGACATATATTATGTAAGTACAGTCCAAACATCATTATTATAATGTGTATAGCTTTATTTATTAACAAATATAGTAATTACATGAAGATTTGGGTAGATTTGGGTAAATCGTGCCATCCCAAATTTAGTGCGACTTTACCTAGACCGGAAGTCGCCTGTCACACGTGTAGTAGTGAATACACATATGTCGAGCATGTTTACAGCACAGGTTGAAGTAACGGACCGAGGTCTATAAATAAATTAAATATGCCTAAAAGCATCAATAAATGAAAAAGAAATACGCTAAACAATTTTTTTTTTACTCCATCCATATACTTAATATTGAATATTACGAAGTTTTTAATAGGCTCGGTGCACATGTGTACAGAGATTTTAAAAGCGCGGGAAGGGAGCGCGTATTGTTTTTTTCCTCGAGTTCCCACGTGGTGTGGTATTTGGAGCTAGCATCAAATCAAGTTTATAATGCCCTCTCTAAATCAATTTGAGATATCTCCAAATGAATTCGAGAGCTCTCCAAATGATTTTGAGAGCTCTCCAAATGATTTAGAGAGCTCCTTTCCAAACAGCTCTCCAAATCAGTATAATGCTCGCTACAAATGATTTCGAGAGCTCTCTAAATGATTTCGAGATATCATTAATTGATTTCGAGAGCTCTCCAAATGATTTCAAGAGCTCTCCAAATGATTTAGAGATAGCTCCAAATGATTTAGAGAGCTCTCCAAATCAAAGTTATATAATGCTCGCTACAAATGATTTCGAGAGCTCTCTAAATGATTTCGAGATATCATTAATTGATTTCGAGAGCTCTCCAAATGATTTCGATAGCTCTCCAAATGATTTAGAGATAGCTCCAAATGATTTAGAGAGCTCTCCAAATCAAATGTTATATTGCTCGCTTCAAATGATTTCGAGAGCTCTCCAAATGATTTCGAGATATCATTAATTGATTTCGAGAGCTCTCCAAATGATTTCGAGAGCTCTCCAAATATTTATTGCTAGCTCCAAATATTTGTTGCTAGCAATATATATTTGAGTTTATGTAGATTTGGCGTTCCATAAACTTCTAATATTGTTCGGCGATTATCAAGGATCTCTTTGACTTGGGGTCTTGTTATTATTTTATATATACCACCCTCTCATTGCTTCGTACTTTGGGACCCTCGCATTTTGAGTTGAGTCTCAAAAAGACAAACTGCTACCGTAACACTCCTAAAACAAACACAAGTCGGTGGTACGACAAGCTGATCACAAACTGTGGTAACAAATGTCTCAAATATGTTGCCATAGCCATTTTGTCCATGTGGAAGACTTCCACGCGCTACCCTTGAAGGTGGTCTCTCAATAGGCGAGTGAGAGACTGCGATGGAGTAGAAACTACATGCAACCGATACAGGCTTTCCCTCATTTTAACAATTCGTTCCCACGAAATAACAATTCGTTCCCTCGAATTAACTGTTTTGGCGCCCAGCTGGGCTCCGTAGATATACGAGCTCTGCCCCCGGGTTATTAGACATGGCACGGGTGTGTGGTGGTATCAGTTACTTACAGCACGGTTGTCCGCATGTATGATCAATAATTCGCTCGATAAATCTCACGGATTATCTCTGCGTACATGCGGATGTAGCGTACTAAAAGGAAAATATTCAGATTTTAAAATGGTATATGGCATGCAATCAGCATCAAATGGGTCAAAACTATCATTAATCCAGATTCCAGAGTACAGCTGTGCACCCGTGTCCACACTACTGGGGACCCATTCCGGGGGACCAGACACCAGTGACGCGGAACGGGAGTTATTCAACGACCAGGGCGCGGACAGGGCGGAGTTTGTGATGCACAGGGACGATAAGACGCTCCTACAACCGACAAACGACACGGAGTTCCTCTTGCCCGACGACGACCACTTACAAGGAATGAGCGGCGACCAGCTTCTGCAGTTATATTGGCGGTATAATATGAATATACAGTGTACACGTGATGTATTTATGTGTCTGCCCCCGGTTTCAGTACGGTAGTACAGTGGGGTCAACTTGTAAGTGCACACACGAACGAACACTACAGGTTGGTTCCAACCCGTCGTGTTCGTTCGTGTGTGCACTTACACGCTGACCCCACTGTATAGAGCCGGAGGCATATTAGTCGGTGTCAAAAAGTGAACCTGTTGAAATGTTTGCTATAGTCTTTGGAAATGTGTTTGTATGATAAGGTATGTGACATAGTAAAAAAAACAAATTGGTACTATTATTTCGGTCACATGTGTGGCGGCCATCTTGAATTTCAAAATGGCTGCCATTCAAGACATGGGCCGCGCCATGCGAAAACCGGGCTTAATGACAACGTCATGAAAAGCGGTAAACGACGTCGGAAAAACGACGTTTGCAGCGTCGCTGTAAAAGTTCACATTTTGCCCTCCCATTTACGTTTACTGGTGTCAGTTAACATTAAGTGTGAACAGAAAACGGAAAATTATAACTGGCTGAAACTTTCACTAATATGAGACGCGATGCCTTGCACCTTAGTACACATATTATGACGTCATGACTTGACGTCACGTACTTGTGACGTCACTGAACGTGAATACATGTTTATGGTTATGGCCATGGTGTCGTGACAAAATATTATAGCAAGGATACTTGCACGAGTTCCTCGCAGCATCAATGACTTAGAAATTCTTCAGGCGCTGTGCATTGTCGCCTAACTGTCGTTCTTCGACATTGTCACTCTTTTTCTTCGGTTATCCTTATGAATTAAAAATGGTGAACGCATAATTTAAATGGCTACATATCAGCGAAGTCTTCGCTTACACTGTACCTTGAATCATAAATAATCTTAAATATGAACAACCTAGTGTATGCCAACGATATTACCATCTATTATCTTGGTAAATTGAGACACTTTTGAACAATTCTATCCAGTACTTAGCGAATGATAATCCATTTAACGCCACTCATTTTATCATAAACAGAGGTAGATACGCAGCTATATGAGCCGCGTCGGGAGAAAACCTGTCTTCGGGAGTCTGACGACGTCACAAGATATGAACTTAGCTGACGTAATTTCAGCCGAGATTTCCAATTATCGACGTTTGTCAGAACGCCGTGTTAGGTTTGTTCCGTTGTGTTAAAGTTATCTAACGAACAGAATATATCTATAATCTGGCATATATGGGTGTGAAAAAAGCGAAACAGTCTTCGATCTGTCATGGATCCTGTCTGAGAATGTATTGGATGAACGTTAGACTGCCGTACGGTCGTACGATCATTTTTATTCGAAACGGGCACATCTTATATTATGTTTTTATTAGCAATAATGGCGTAAGGGTAATTTTCTTTTATTATTTTGCTGCCGATATCATATATAAAAATGTTTGTCTGTTATCGATATGTGTTTTTTATGTTCCGTTCTTTTGACATATAATATTTTCTTTGACACAGTTTACATAAAATTGTCCACAGTAACTGCTATCGACCACCATTTACAGGTGAAAACTCTGTGTAAGCTACATTTTTTATTTACATACAGATGTTCGGCAGCATATTTGTTGACAGTTGTAGCCTGGGCCCGGTTTCCCGTACAACTATATGTTTCAGATCTGGTTAACTCGACGCGAATTTTCAATTTATTGCTCAATTATTTCTTTCTAATATACATGTAATATATACAATTAACATTTATCGCAACATTTACCTGCAAAAACAACAAAGCCATGGATGTTACGATATCTCATCTGTGCATATGCGCCGTCTGATAAGAACATAGGATGTCCGCCATTCAGTCACTAGGGAACCCTTTCTCGATTACCGACATGATATGGGTCGCCGATCGTACATTTATTGCAGATATTGTAAGGTCCTTTTTTTCAGCAGGTGGTCCAGCAGGTAGTACAGCTGTAAGCGGAGCGGGACGATGTCGTGAACATTCTATATTTCTGTTGTCTGAATATGAAAAGCTTAAATCTGAATGCACACTGACGTGTGTGTCATGTTAATATAAGACATAGATACGATGGGATGATATTTAAAGGCAACACATGTTGGAGACATTAGTATCATGGACCGTGATCTGCACCACTTGAGGATATTTTTTATTTTTTGAAAAAATGACCCCTTTTCTGCATAGTGGAAGTCTCAAATTTAACATGAAACAGTTCATTTCAGTTACTTAGGGGGTTACGTGTTAATCGTCAAAGGTTGTAGCAGCATTGTCAATGAAAAAATCTCAGTATGGACAAACTTTTAAAAATCTAATATCATATCCACAGGAATCTTCGGAATGTCAAATTCTTGGTGGATCAACTGTGCAGTCGGTCATAGACATGCACAGACGGACGAATGGATTGACGCATCCATACATGCACAACGTGTGATTACTGGCATTTAGCTCATTTAATTTATGAAGTATCTCCCCTGTGTATCACAGTCTATTATAGTAAACTAAACTACAAAGTCCTCGGATTTTCATCAAATACAATAGTGTGTATTGTGATAATATAAATAGAAAATTTGCATTATGGAAAGCAAAAAAAAAGATATAAAACTTCCTGACTCATCATCAGGGCCGTAACCAGGAAGCCAAAACGAGGAGGCAGTGGTTATGCCCCCCCCCCCTCCACCCACACACGGAAAGAAAATTACAAGTATTTGTTATAAAATCTAAAAAATATTTGCAAATAGAGCAGATTCTGATGACACGGCTCGTTACACATGTGTCTACACGGTTTTGTTGAAACTTTCGAATTAACTCGGGTTACCACATCTTTGACACACTTCCTGGTTTTGTTTCTGTATTAACACAGCTAGTGTGCAAGGTAGGTGCACGAGGATGTGATAAATAAGTTGGATCACGTTTTTGTATGAATAATATCGTCTAGCATTACAGGATCCGGATCCGGATACGGATAACAAAACGTCTGATCAAATATCAACATGATTAATGGATAAAACTATTTTTAGTTGAAATTAACATGAAAATAAGATACACTACACTTAGTTTGACGACCATTACTATTTGAAAAGCATACTAAAGGGTTTGAATAAATGCTGTTTATATCTGCAGTAACCTAATATGTTTTGTATGCCACAGCTGTTATGGATGTATTTGTATAACACCCCAGTAGATATACCAGTATGTACACGACTTGTATATGACATGACATAGGAAGTCCAAGCTTGTTTGAGATGGTAGATGAAAGAACAACATGACATTAAGTACAGTGTGATAATGTCATTTATTTTAAATGACATTAATGGCAAGTATTTGAAAACTGGCAGAAACTAACTAACGAGAACTAAATCTTTACAATTCCTCACATCGAAAAGGTGGGCATACACATAATTTATGCCATAGACATTGACGTACATGCTGTATGATACCCATGTACTTCAATGGCCCGCCCAACCCGAAGGACTTCCTATCTCAGTCATGATCATATTAAATGAAAAAATGCAAATATAAATATATCATACAATAATTGAATAAACACTGGACACAACTATACAAGAGGGCAAAGGAAAAGGAGTGTAGTTCAACTCTGATGGTTTTTCGACAATATGCAAGAGAATAACACAACCGGACTTGCCCGGGAGACCTACGCAACTGTTACATGACAACCTGAGATTATCAATACTAATTCCAGTATTTTGACTATTTTTTACAGATCAAGGAGTTTTAACACAATGTGTTTTTATGCTGCCATACATGTGCACCCAGATAGCTGAGGAAGGTATACAGACATGTACCTGGTACAAAGATATATCATTTTGTGCTAGTTATATGATCTGGACCATCATGTTACGGAAACGAAGGGAATAGCTCAAGCTATCACTGAGTTAAGTTGGAAATTAGACCCATGACATGGGCAGATGGACCCATAAGTGCCAACTACATGTAAATGTACACAACGAATATAACTGAACTTTTAATTACAAGCATCGCGCACAGATTAACAATGATACATACATGTATATTCACTATCCAACACTATTCACACATTGTTCACGAGTTAACAATTAACAATCTCACAATACCGAGTTATAGGCGGCAGTCTACACTGACCCGCCCCAAATGATGTAAGATTAGGCACCAGTCTACACTGACACGCCACATATAATGTAGACATCAGAATGAAAAACAATTTAATGAATATATACATTTTCACACTGTGCCAGTCTACACTGCCACGCCAGCGAATATGTTCAGGGAGGAGAGAAGCAATTAGGGGGACCCCATGATAACACCTTATGTGTGTGTATGCACCGGACGCCACCGTCTACACTGACACGTAAATGCATACACATATAGATATATGCAGTCTACTGATATATGCGGACGCCAGTCTACACTGACACGCTAGCATATATCCATAAGCACCCATTGCAAGAATACACGTACATGTTCCCGTTACTTTTGAGTGAAATTACAAGGCAATTTGCATTGCCTATAATGATTGATACATTATGGGAAGGAAGATATTGTAAAAACTGCAAATGTATAAGTACATGCGCCAGTCTACACTGACACGCACACACCTATACACTGTTCAAACCAACGTGCACATGCACATGTACTCATAGCAATGGTACCAATTCAATTGTTCCCATGTGATGTACATGAATCGTTACCTAATGTGGGAGAGTGCATAGCATGGGGACCAACCCTTACAATTTCAACACAGGAATGCGAATGTAATTGTGCACAGCATCCGACGACCACCTGCCCATCTTACGAATGGCTTCCTCCGAATGACCCTGCAAGAGGTCTTCACTAGCTGCCCCTATAAAAACGAAAACTATGGGGCTTATACCGTGACGCATCAAGCCCCAAAAACGTCACAAGCAATTTCATCTTGTGCAACATAAAAGAATACGTCACAGGTAACCCATTGTGGAACTGGAATAACGGACCTTGGGTGTGTTGGAAAATTTGTCTATATGCATACAGTGCGCGTACAGGGCAATATATAGAGGGTTCATCTGCACAAGAAAAATGCATGTGAATAGGAGCTGAACCCTTTTTGTGCTTGAAATGACACAGTGTAACCTTTAAGCCATTTAACTTGCCAGCTGTCATGAGAAACTGTGTATCAGATACCTGAATCACGCCCAACGGGTCAGTTGGAGATTGTTGGCATAATTCCCCCATTCTGAAAAACCCATGGAACGCCATAAGAAACACAGATTTTATCAGCAATTGATAAGATTGAGTGTGTATAGCTTGGGGAATAGCATCAACCAACTGAACCAGTATTTGTTTGTTTTGTGACTGGTAGACGGGAATCTACAGTACCTTTTATGTTTTGAGCCCCCTTAAGGAATTTTCGGACCAGAAATGAATCAACTGGGTCCGCAAAACCATACAATTTATGTGTAAAACCAATAGCTGACGCATGAGATGCAATCGTGCTGGATGCATATCCAGACTGTAATAAAAAGGACAAGTAGTTAACTAAATCTGTGGACACAACCGGCAGCACAGGGTCACGATGTTGAGTAGACCAATAATCCCTAAACTGGAGCCAGCATTTCACATACGAAGTTCTGGTCGATTTCGCCATACTGGAGCCAAGACGTGCATAGATGTGGAGCTCAGACCTTTAAGCCGTCCACCGGAATCGGACATGGCAGTGGATCCAGTCCCGGGGCACACTGACGCGCTTTCTGAAAATCAAAGCGTGACAGACAATCAGCTACCGTATTGTCCTTTCCAGGGACATGCCTTGCACGAAACTCGATATTGTGATGCATAGCAGCAAGGACTAAGCGGCGGACAAGTCGCATGATCTCAGGGTCTTTGGATGACATTTTGTTAATAACGAACTTCGTACATTCATTGTCTGTGGAGAACATAATTCTGTGATTAGCCATCAAATGTCCCCACATCTCTACGGCGAGTACAATCGGAAACAGCTCCATCACATTGATACTCAGATGAGCCATGCTCTCTGGCCAGGAACCGCAACACCATTTACAACCAAACATAGCCGAAAAACCCCGTGTAGTGGCCGCATCCGTAGACAGGTGCAAAGTGTCTGATGGTGCCCAATCATCAAAGAGAAACACTGATTTGCCATTGAAACTGGACATGAAAATGGCCCACGCAGCCAGGTCAGCCCGAGCATCCCGATTAAGACGTATCTTATACTGCGGCCTGGTCACACCTCGGGTCAGGTCATGCAGACGCCGAAGAAACGTGCGTCCTGGGACTATTACCATTGTGGCAAAATTTAGTAGTCTCAGCAGGCACTGGAGCTCCCGCAATGTCACTTTTTTCCGGTGCTGAAGTGCCTGCAGAGAGCAGCGAATCTTGGCCACCTTGTCATCAGGCAATTTCAAAATCATAGCCTCTGAATCAACCTCAATGCCATAGATGGTGATGTGAGTAGTTGGATTGACCGTTTTGTCTGACTTTAATGGTATTACCAGGTCTGCACACAACGACATAAACTGGTCCAAGGAATGCTGACACTCGTACGAGTGTGGTGCCCCGGCAAAGACAAAATCATCGATCAGGTGACTGACATGGGCATGAAACTTAGTTTCCATTATCCAATGTAGGGCCTTGCTGAAACATTCAAATGTTTGACAGCTCGAACTCAACCCAGCTGGCAGGCAGCGGTCCATGAAGTATGAATTCTGGCCATTAGTCCCATGACACGAGAATCCAAGCAATTTCATAGTCGGCTGGGAAGATGGGAATAAGACGATATGCTGTTTCAATATCGGTTTTGCTCATTAACGCGGCACAGCCAAGGCGTTTAACTATTTGGACAACATGATCTATTGACTCGTATGAGACTCGAGTAAATTCCTTGCCTATGCCGTCATTAATTGAAGAACCATCGGGATATGACAGATCATGAATGAGGCGAAATGAATGTTCGCCCTTCTTTGGAATAAGGCCTAATGGTGAACAGACCAAGTTGGGGGGGGGGGGGTGGGGTATCAAACGGACCCAACAACCTGCCTGCGGCAAGTTCCGTCCCAATTTTTTGCCGGAGAACATCAATATTGTCTAGAGCTGAACGGTGATTTTTGCATTCCCTGAACTCGCGAGGACCCACATATGGAACTGGAAACCCAAGGGTAAACCCAGAAATTAGGAACTCTCTCTGCTCGACGTCATACCCATACAACAACTCATTGAGCTTACCAACGTGGACGGGTGTTGGGAGCGTTCCGACGGAAGGTGTATGGGTTTGGCCCCCGAAAGGGCTGGCTAAGTGGTGCTGTGTATCGCACTGGCGGAGGGGCAGTTGGTCTCGTAAACCGAGGTGCAGGAGGCATATATGGTCCGGGTGGGGTAAAAACGAGCTACAGGACGCGGGACAGCTGATGTTCCCCATGCAGAAGGCCGTGGGATATACGAACCCGATGCCCGCAGCTGACCACAGCTAAATCTGGGATGGTTTGCACCACAGTTGGTGCATACATGAGTGTATGCACATTGGGATTTGGTACATCCAACCCGTCGATTGTATTGCCAGCATGTATAGTTTGATGTGGGAGCAGATGCGGGTGCGATCGCTTTTAGTGTAACGGCACGGAGCCATAACTCCTGGTGGAGCACACCCCATGGAAGTGGGCGTGACTGACGTTGTTCACGAAAACATCTGTCATAATACAAAAATGCTCTTTGCCCATAGGCCCGTGCCAGATCCTGTATCACAGACATGTATGAAAAGAGACCAGACACCGCCCCAGAGTGACGTTTCGTGTATACATCCATATAAATGGAAAAAGCTCGAAGCCATGAGTCTAGTGACAATTCTTTTGTTTTTGGCTTTGACGTCACTCAACAAATTTATCCTCCCAGATTTCCAATCTTAGCTTGTCCGATATATGATCAGACAAACCAAGATTATAGGCAGTGGAATTTTGAGACAAGTCACATGACAATACATGATTAGGTGTGTCCGTCTGCGCACCTGCAAATGACTGTAGCGCAGAGCCGGCTGTGGAGACGGTCATTGTTGCCATGTTCTCCCGCGAATGTGTGCTGGTCGTGGTGGCGGCCGATGATGTCGTGGCATTTGTGGTGGCCGTAGCATTGTCGGCCCATTGTGTTGCCGTCGTAGCCGGACTGGCTTCCGTGCCATCAAGGCGAAATGGCGCTCCCGGCAGCAGCCAGCTTTCCACTATTTTAGAGAAAAGCTTGTTGACAATACGATCCTCCATCGGGTCTGTGTCAGGAAGAGAGGGGGGGGGGGGGGGGGGGGGGGGGGGGGGGGGGGGGGGGGGGGGGGGGGGGGGGGGGGCTTGTTGCACCCCCTCGTCAGGGGCAGGGTCGCGAACCCGCAATCGTTTGGACCTGGTCTTCGGCATCCTGCAACAATTGAAACAACAACTGGCCAATAATTTTCTCCCAATACTCCCAGGGATAGACAATATTTATTGAAGCAACCATGTTATGTTCGCTGCCAAAAAAAGGCAACATTGGATAATTGCAATTTCCACAATTTTCTATATATGTTTAATAGTTAAATTAATTTTATACTCAAGGAGATTGTTATAATTTTAATTGCAAAATTCAGCAATAATATTCCTTCAACAGCTGATTTTATGCTCATAACCGTGCATCACAGCACATAATACACAAACAATTGCAATTTCAGCAATTTACAATGTTAATAAAAGTTATGATAATTGTTTAATAGTTAAATTAATTTTATACTCAACATGCTCAAGGAGATCGTTATATAAATTACAAAATTCAGCAATAATATTCCTTCAACAGCTGATTTTTTGCTCATAACCGTGCATCACAGCACATAATACACAAACAATTTCAATTACAGCAATTTTCAATGTTAATGAGTTATGATAATCAAGGAGATTTTTATAAATTGCAAATTCAGCAATTCAATTATATATAACATATGTATATAATCAAGCAGGTTGTTATAAATTGCACATTCAGCAATGTTCCATCAACAGCGGATTTTATTTTCATATCCGTGCAACACAGCACATAATACACAAACAAATTGCAAGTTCAGCAATTTTCAATGTTAACATGGTTAATAAGATGATAAAATTTTTATAACTAAATTTATACAATTATTTTGCAAATAATGAATTCAGCAATTTTCCAGCAACAACTGCAGTGGATTTAACACAGTGTACGGAGAAAACAACAATTTTTATTTCTGAAAAAACATGCAGGGTAACTACATGTACATGAATTATACAAATATGCATGAAAACACATTTTACTTAAAAGCCCTCATTCAAAACACCAAGTACATGTACATGTATACAGCACACACCGACAACAACACCGAAAAACACAGCAACACATAACCATATGCAATATCTGTACGGTCAGACAGACACTCCGGGACGCTACGTACAACAATGCGGCAACATGATTAGGATGACAGCTACTTATATGTTAATGAGGAAAAACAAGCATCTGTGGGGGAGAATTGCAGACTACCAGTGTGACAAACGTAGTATGCAATCCCGTAGGCTCCGAAGATACTTTGGGTACCCGACATCAGGAGAGAGGTGAACACCGTCTGCCGTAAAGACACTGGGACCAGAATTCCATAATCCGCCCACCCGCTGCCTCCAAAAATAGATGTGTCCCACATCTGATTCCTTCAGAAGCTTTTGTAATTGGATGTTGGCCTCCATCACATGGGAATTATACAAGTCGTAAGGTACATGATCCCGACGGAACAGCTGACAAATTCCGACTTTCGTTACACCAAGTCTGGTACGAAGGTACTGGGCATGCGACAACAGATGCTTGGCGAATAGTTCTGGGGAATAATCCGGGTCACACATATCATTAGACCCAATATCCAAAACAACAATGTCGCATCCACTGAGAATATAGTCCTTTTTATGGAGCCGGGAGAATGGGTCATTGCGTAGCAGCAGCCCCCATAGCCAATGACGTCCACATTAAACTCGGCCTCAGCTAAACCAAGATTATGTCTGTCCGCCTGTACCTGCACAAATTGTTTTAGACGTTTTGGGAAGCTGTGCCCGAATACACACACATGCAGGGGATTTTCCATTCTAATGTGACGAATTTGGTGCTAAAAGTCGTTTTTTCGCTATTTTTTTAGGGGGACGAGTTACCATTGGGACGAGTTGTCATTTAAATAGAAATTTCGAAGCATCGGCTTGTTCACGCTAATGATCGTGTGTTACAGCCATAACAAAAACACGCAAACAGTATTTACACAAGATCGATAATTACTTCAACTTATGTCAATGACAAAAACCCGAACTTCAACGTCCTACAGCCCCTTTTTGGTGAATAATGTTGAATCTTTTTCTTTGTTATTATTTTTCAGGTGCGTGCCCTACGTCATCACATGACTCAGTTTTCAGGGGACGCAACTCAAGTAAACTAGCTACGGCATACAAACCGGATTATCTCCAATAATCGTCCTATACCTGAAGTAGCTTAAAGGTGCATTCCCACTCAGTAGGCACAAAATGTTACTTACATCAGATACATCATCTGACACATTTTCTGGCAAAATAAACATTCATTCACCGTTATTCCACGTACTGATTGGCATTATTATACATTTTATATTAGCCGTAAATTTACACACTGATATCAGGAGCGATAACCGTGTTTCCTTAAAATGTTAGCGGAAATTACTATTTATTCTCTGTATGCGATTTATTCTATTTATTTTTTGATGTGCAATGATCATACTTGATAATCTGTCGAAAATATAAATATCATGCCTCATTTGCATATGAAAATAGCCTGATACCACCGCGCGTCACTATCAGTCAAATAAATATTACTAATTGATCATATCTGTATAGCGGGTACTTGTATTTTTGTAACTGGTGGACTAGTGACACGATTATACACTTCTTTAATTCCTATAAAGAACAGTTTGTGCCTACTGCATGGGCATGTACCTTGACTATTAGTCAGTCTGAACAGCAAATTCAAGATGGCGGCGAATTTTAAAATCGAAGTCGCTGTCGGTGCAGCTGAATTTTGTCCATCTTTACAGTAACAGTATATGCGACGTAACCAACGACACGGACATGTCCATTGTGTAGGAAATGCTTATTATGACAACTGTGTAGTCTAACTCGAGCCAATATTGAATGCTCATCGTAAATAAATCGGATAATTAATCAGATACAATACCGAATCAACCTAGCGTGGACGCCGCCATTTTGCTTTGAATCACGTCACTGGATTTGTGACACATGGCGAGGGAATGACGTAAAAACATGACGTCACGCACGTTCAAGCAATTACGTTTAGTATGCGGTATAAATTAAATACATGATTAGTGCCGTAGAATATAAAATATATTTGGTTTCGCCTCGACAACTTTATAGGGGCTCGCTAAAGCTCGCGACAATAAAGCTGTCTAAGGCTCAACCGAATATATTAAATATTAAATTTTTATATTCGATGGCACTAACCATGTATTTACTATAACATTATAAGTTATTGTGATTCTACACAGGCTATATGGTGTAATATTGCCCGTCTGGAGGTATGTTCACCCGAGGCGATAACGTATTTGTCATACCGCAGATCCTGTATTTGGCCGTATAAACATATCTCTTCTTTTGATCTTTGCGTTTTTTCAGGAAGAAAAATAATCCGAGATTAGATTTTCTACCGTCAGTCTTAATATAAAGGCGTAAATGAACATTTTTTTATTAAACGAAAACAAACTAAATATGGAGTAACAAATCCATCGAAAACGACATTATGACAGTTTTTTTTATATCGTGTAATTTAATTTATATTCCACGACTCTATCGATCTGCTCTCCCTTTGGCGCCTCTAGAATAATGCGACTGGTTCCCAAACATTCGCAGTCATTGCTACGCCGCGGTTTCGTGCGTGGAACCCATAGTCTGTGACCTAAATATAGCCGTGTCACGAAGGCAAGCGCGTTGAGATTTGAAAAGCAATTTTCGTTATTTTGGCTAATTTTTCACTCATATTTTGATGAGCGAAGAATATTTATGGAAAAATAAACAATAAAGACTGGTTTTGAGCGTACAATTTGTTACTTGTATTGATCAATTCGGGGTGTTATTGTGCTTAGTGAGGAATACAATTCGCAATCGGTAGACGCTTGCAAAATGCGTCTTCCTTGGACGCGAGACGCCGGAGGGGAATCGCAATTCCTGGATGTCCGACGGCCTTGGCAGGTCATATAATATATATGACCAGGCAAGCTAGCCAATCAAAAGCCGAGAAACTTATCTGCGGTATGACAAATTGTAACGTCGTTTGACGTGGCGTTTACGTGATGTCTCATTTGCTCAAACGACCTGAATAGTGGAGTTTTATAACATATAATATCTTAATGAATATTGCAGATATCATGATCAAATAAAAAGCATTCAATGCATCATACAAATACCATTGTCATCGTAACCAAATGTTAATTTGACCAAGAATTTCCCGAAGACAGGTTTTCTCGCGACGCGGCTCATAAAATGGCATATATATCCAGGGTTTGTATTGAATTTGGCAAAACAAATGCATCCAAATCTCTCTAATAGATTCAGAATCAGTGATTTCAATGCAGCTCCTTCATTGTTTGTGCATAAGCAATACATAATGCACAAAACACACAGTGAGGTCGGTGGAGTTTTCGAAAAGTCTTGAAATTAATTGGAAATTTGATGGTCATAAACTTGCTTTTCCCACGATTTGTAGTATCGAATCATCAGCTTATCACTTGACTGCATAATAATGTATGTCTGAATCAGGCGACGGTAATGCGATCCTCAAGAAAGACACATTGCGACAATTATAAGGTATCACGCTACCAAATCTGCCCGACGTCATGTTTGGTTACAAAGTTAATGTTATAAGCAGACTACTTCCTACTTTAAAATATGTCGTCGCATACGAAATGTTAAATAATGTCGCTATTATTCCCCAAAATTGTTTCAGGCAGCAGCAAACAACAGGGAAACGCCAACACTCTGCCTTATTTGAATTAATACGGAATTACGTTACTTGGGCCGCAATCCAAAACATGACGTTACATTAATAGCAACTGCAATAAACATTATTTTCATACTTTGTCTTGGCCTAATGGGAAACACTTGGAATGACTACGAGATATCCAAATTTGGTTGACATGCGATAATAAATGACAAATGTATAGGACTTGTCCGGGTATTTTATCAACACCCCTTGTATACGCCGTTGATAAAAAACGTC
This sequence comes from Conchocele bisecta, assembly GCA_029237695.1. Taxonomy (NCBI): domain Eukaryota; kingdom Metazoa; phylum Mollusca; class Bivalvia; order Lucinida; family Thyasiridae; genus Conchocele; species Conchocele bisecta. The sequence goes on along the minus strand of CM055265.1, from coordinate 49,533,827 downwards.
GTAATTTCAACGTCATTGATCTAAAACGTCATATAAGTTTTTACCACGCGTCATTAAAATACTTCTAAAATGAAAAATAATTGGGATACATTGATAATTTTGGCGGCATATGGTTTTTAAAAGATGTACAATTCAGAATACGCGAACAAGTAAAAACTGAAAATTTTGTCATTAAGCCCGGTTTTCGCATGGCGCGGCTCACATATATACTCTTTTTGTCAATAGAATAAGCACATTTTCGACAACAAGCTCGACAAATTATTTTATGGGATAAATACAAAAAAGAAATAGTAACATTTTTATTCAATGTCATTGCAAAATTCAAAATGGCCACCATGATGTGATATTTTTAATTGAATACAAGCTATTTCAATGGCAAAATTGATACTTATCTACAGAATCATGCAGTAAATGAAATTTGACATTTGAACATGTATCGTTATGTAATTAGATTGCTGTTTATATAGATTTGTATTTCAAATGGCCACCGTTATAATCAAATTGTTTTATCAGCAATACAATAGCCTCAGTTTCGACTAGAATTGTGACTGATTATGTACGATATTGATTTAAATAATATTTTAGACACATTTGTATGAATTTACACGTATTTCTGTCATTTTAAAATTTAAAATGGCCGCCATATTTAGCATACTTTAACGTTTTACAATTTTAAATAAGCAATATCATTATTTATGAAAACAAACAGAAAATGATAGAAATTAAGTTGACTATGCAATATTGACATTTATATGATAGTTAACCATGACAGCCAGAGATCCACATAACACGTTGTATGACATATTTCTGTAGCATGTTCTTGTGACCACTACTCTGTTGGTCAACATTGCAATTGACAGACTTATAACATTCAATCTTTGATTTCCAGTGTCCTATAGTGTTAATCATATAGTCTGCATTGCTGACGTTTGAACTTGGTATTGTTAGTTTCATGTACGTCATTGGCATGAATTCCCCACTAACTCATATTTGATGAAATATAAATTGCATAGGGCATGATTTGTAAAAGGGTAACTTTTTTCTTGATATTCAGATTTAAATTTAGGATTGCATACCTTTTCACATCAATGCATTTTTACAAAAGTGGTGAATACTTGATGTCGCGAAAATGTTCATTACTTGCTATTCCTTATAATTGGTTCGTAGGTAAGTTAACATAACAGGAAATTTATTAATTTATTTAATGGTGTATAGGGGCCTGTCAACATCTACTGCCATCTTAGGCCGAGTTAACTGGATTGGTTAACGTATTTAACCTGTACAGATGGGATGTGTGCATGTGAACATTCCAATTGAATCGTGTCTTTACTATTAGTTTTGCCGTTGATTGATTGGAAGCATGTGAATGGTAAATAAACGATGGGGTTCATCCTTACCGGAATCTCGATATGTTCGTTTTCTATTAATATCCTCAATAATGTTGTTAATATCTGCTTTTCATTTCAGTCTACAATTTTAATAAGTTGCATTTGGTTTAATTTTAAATTCCGTCCTGTCACAACACACACATTTACTTATAGTTTAGAATGATGCTGTGGGAGTTGTTTTCAGCTTCTACTCAGAAATCCGCTTGCTTGCGCATCTTTTATGACAGTGATAGTGGATTTTTCATGATGACAGCTAGCAACGCTGTTGACCTGGCTAAGTGTTCACTCTAGATGTATTTGACATACCTGTACTAAACTATCAATATAGACTAAGCACACGTGTGTATACCATGGACCAAATGCATGCCCGGATTGCATGAGTCTAATTCTCTACGAGACATGTTTGACGATAATGTGGGACATATTGTTTGGAGTTCAAAATAATTAATTCACTTGAAATGCGAATATATTTGGACGATCTTGTTTTGACAATAACTGGTGTTTATATGACATCGCGTGAATAACGATTATTGTGTATTTAATTATTAATTGGCTTTTGCTATTGTGTTCACATGTTCGAATGTCACGCTTCAACCATTTTGGGGAGGGGTCATTGACGGTGCTGCTTCTATCTGTTGATTAACATTCGGTACCTCCACTTAGGTTAAGTTATGTGTTTGGTTTGCATAGGCGTATGATACAACATAAAAACCTGTCAACATAGTTCCTCCATTCCTTCTTGTTTGTTCCTCCATTCCTCCGTTTTAAGCCAGCCAATAAATAAAGACAAATGCCCATCTTTCCAAGTTTAAAGGAGCGAAAGACTCATACATACATAGTTTAATATAGTTTGTTATTGGCACAGCATGTTGAACTCCTAATTACTTACAAATTCATTCCAATGTGGAGCTTATCACGCCTGTACCAATGACTAATAATCAGAATAAGAACATACTTGCTTCACCACACTATCAATACTTCATCACCGTTATATGCACAACAGGTGTCATAAAACCATATGCATAACACGAATAGTAACACGTTTGGGTTATATAAACATCTGATGTAAAACATGAAAGCACCAATTCAAACTATTTCAATGGCATGCCATAATAATTCTGACTTGTCTGCTACGGTAGGGATGTTGGGAGCATGTGCAGGGCAATTTAATGGTGAGTTTCACCCTTACTGGACTCCGAATATCCATTGTTTCAGTGGCCCTCATGTACATGTTTTGGCTTTCTTGTTACTTGATTGAATATCGTTATACCTAGTATAAATGTAGTAGGATTAGTACTAATCCTATTTCTTTCAGGGGTTTGCGGCTAAGTGACTGGTATAGTGAGGACCTGACACCATATCGGGTTATTCTAATGTTAGAGATGAATATATACTGTCCTGCCAATATTAAGGTCTGACTTTGGGAACCCCTCCATCTGTATAGGTAGAACATAAGATTCGAACTTGTTAACCTAGTCTAAAATGACATTAGTTGTTGACACGCCGTAAACACTATTAATTAAATTAATAGTCTGTTAATGTAGTCAATGTTTAAGCAAATTGAAGATATTATTTTTCAATACATACAATAGTTGGGAGAATAGTTGCCGCAGACGGATATATTATGTACTTTTTCTGTCATTTTCACTATGCTAGTGTGATAGCAATAAATAACACGAGGAAACGTATAACATGATGACATGTTGGCAGCCATATTGGATTTATTACTTGTTTATTGATTGAAACCGCTCAATGTTTCTCTTATCGTATTATTAAAGGTATCTAGTTCACATTTGGTACATCAAACAACGAGATGACATATACAATGATGAGTACCACAGTTTAACATTTGACAGCATATACATATGTGGTAAATATGGGCAGCCATATTAGATTTACACTATCCTATTTATGCCGGTCTATATTAAAGCGCTTATATATATAAGTAGTAATGGGTGTCACTATGGTGGGGTTTTTTAACATGCGTTTTTTACATAGACATATGTAAAAAACGCATGTTAAAAAACCACGCCATAGATGACACCCCTTATTACTCCCATGATCGGGGTGGAAACTTCTTGTATCACGCTATAGTGTCATTAAAAACCGTACCATAGTGGCACCCCTGAACCATTTTGTTGATTCGTGAATTTTATCAGGGGGTTGAAACTTCTTGTATTACGCTATAGTGTCATTAAAAACCGTACCATAGGTGGCACCCCTTATTACTCCCAAACCGTACCATAGTGTCACCCTAAACCAATAAGAGCAGTATGTAAGGTATTCATTTCTTGAGAAAGTGTATAGCCCTGAAAAGGGCTGTTGCCTTTTAGTAAACTAAACTATGTAGTGTTCAGGTTACTCCACATACAATCGATGAATATTTGGCAGGCCTCACAAATTTCTAAGTCTTTAAGGTCCTCTTCTTCAAAAAAGCCTTCGTCGAGCTCTGGACAATTGTGTTCTTCCCCTTGAGTATTCAACACTGCATAACATTTTCTACACTCTATGTAACAGGACTCGCCGCACGTAGAGCATTCCCCGTTCTTCTGCATTCTTATGTAGTTGTTTGAACAGTTGAATGACTAATGAAATATAGCTGTATGTTTTTTACTTTTATACACATCAGAAGGATTGACCTACTTTTGATAGTTTAGTCATTTTTCAGATTTTCGTCCAATCATAAAGCGTGTTGCAAACGCGTTTTGTGATATCCTACGGGTGTACTGTTCCTGTATATAATTTTCAAATAGTTTTGACAACTCCCATATTATCAAATACATATGAAAATGTCCTAGAAATAATTTTCATCCACTTCTGACAACTCTAATATTGACAAAAGGTAATGAAAATAAATATTGATTGTAAATCAATATATTGATAATTTTCAATTTATGGTGGGTAAAATTGAATACGAAACATGTAAAGTTTTAATAATATTTTATTGAACAATAACATATTTTACAACATGTATGTTTAACATTCAAGAGGCATGATCTCTGTCCATGTATCGTGATCACTGTCCATGAAGCGTGAACAAGAGGGGCACACACACATTGATTCATTCTCACTAATCTGTACTATTTCCATTGGTACAATCTCTCTCTTACAGCGTCTAAATAAGAAATTCACAATATTGTCATTTTCAACAACTTCGTTTCTCCATTGTTCAAATGTTAATTTGCTCTACATTTAATCCTTCAATCTTTGAAGAACCCCGTTGTTACTAATAGGGCTTCCTTGAACTCATCAAACATCTCTATTTTCTCTAATTCATCCTTGATGATCGCGGTTGTAAGATATTGTTCATTTGATACTTTTTAGTTTGAAAGCAAGTATCAATGCTTTCCTGTATGCTATGTGATTTAATAGATCTGTCAGAGGATTCATTGTTACTGGTTTCCTGATTGCCATATGATTTAATAGATCTGTCAGAGGATTCATTGTTTCTTCAACTGTGTCTATTCATAGAATGATTTAGTTATAATCCGTTCCTACTTTTATAGTCTTTAATATCAATCTATTTCCAGGATTGTTTGACTTGTTTCTTTAACTGTACCAACCACGATTCATTGGGTCTAAAACTGATTTTGTTTTTAATTTGTACCCACAGTCTGTTTGCTTCCAATTTCTCTTGATCGTCCAATGTCATATCTTTGAGAATTGGATACCATTCTTCCATAATTTTATAAGGATCTAATTTCTGTAGAGCTGTCAATATGAATAAATCTGTTTGTTCATCTTGATCTGTGAATAAGCACAGTTGATGTCGTACTTGACTTGGATGTTCAACCTGACATCCATAACAATTGTCATTTACTTCTTTTTTAATTAATAATTGAAGTTGTTCAACCATACATTTATTGAATGTGTCATGTATTGTCTTTCTTTGTCGGGGTATTTCTCGGGATTTCTTTATCAGACAAACATCGTTTTGTAACCACAACTCATAATTATGACCCATCATTTTTATTGTTTATTATCTAAAAGTACTGTATAATATTTGTTGTTTCTAGAGCGAATACCTTGAAGATAATGGCTTATGACAAAATGTAAAACGTTTATATAGGTACAACTGATTACAAGTTTTTTCTATTCTAAATATTTGTATTGGCCCTGAAAAGGGCCTTTTGTCTTGATCGTGTAATTCAAGTTTGCTGTTTATCATACTTGTTCACTCTTTCAATGTATTTGTTATGGTCACCACAGTCCTTGGATCCACAGCTTGCACATGTTAAGAGAAATCTGTGTGTAGTCCTCTTGTTAGGTTTTCCACGAATCGCAAATGATGGTGCCGGAGCTCGTCGATCTCCTCATCCCAGTCTTCTGCTGTGGTTGAACACTCGCTCTCTCATCATTACCCCAGTTTTCTGTAGGCTTAGACATCGTGTTTAATGAAACATGTGAAGTATGTGCACATGCTTTTATACCCATCAAACGGATTGACCTACTTTTGGTAGTTTAGTCATTTTTTTCAGATTTTCGTCCAATCAGAAAGCGTGTTGTAAACACGTTTTTTACAGTTAAAAATTGTGTATTATATCTTGCGAAAATTTATATACACCAAATGGTCTCATGTTGTAAACTGTGAATGAGTGACCCCTAAAGTCTTTCCTTAGCATGACAGTCCAAAACGCATCATCTTCAATGATGCGTTTTGCACGCTCGTCAGCGTGTGCAAGACTTTTGGCATCACTCTCCGACAGATACAATTGTATTAACATAACCAGTAACTCCTCTGGTAGCACAGCTAACCGACTGTAGTTATTAAATGTGTCCATGACTGAATTTCTGGATATTCAAATAACAATTCTTAATACACAGTGTATATTCAATCAAATTCTCAATGTTTTATAGCCGTATGGTACAGTATTGAAATTGTCAACAATGACACGTTTTGTGTACACATACCTAAATGTCTTGCTTTGACATTCACTCGTTACTGTTCTGTTTGCATGTCTCCTGATTTTACATGCATACACAACTTTCACTTCGGTACTTCGGTCCTCTGTACATTGAACATACGTATCAAAGTTAACTACTTGACTTGTGTTGTAATCGAGTGTCAGTCCTTTAACTTTGCATTTGGATTTTATTTCCCCAGCTTTTGTTAGCAACTTGTATGCATAACTCTTTGGTCCTATTCCCCTAAAACTTATTATTTTATTTCCGGGTTCTTCATCAGTCCATTTACCAAGCCTACTATTGATAATGGGGGGGTTCCAGGAATTATGTTTGTGTATGTACATACAACTGTCTGTATCGAAATACAAGACACGCTCATTTAACTTTTCCAAAACACTGTATAGTTCAAGTCTTGCATATGCTGTTACATATGATCCCACTATAACGTTTGATGTTGCATGGGATTCAATGTGTTCAAGTCTAGTTTCATAGTTAGCCAATAATGAATGGACTTCATTATCAAATATTTCTACGTGTTTTTACCATTATACATGGATTTGAAATCAAATCAAAATATTTTGAAGGATTATTGATGTATTCCGTTTGTGTCATGATTTCACGTTGTGCCAATTTACCCCATAAGCAATTTAACATAATCTTGGCAAATGCTCTACGCCCCGTATTTGTTTGTATGTTTGATGGATCAAGACAAATACCTTCAGCTTCTACATAGTCCTTAACAAATTTTTCTTTGTCTTTTTCTGTTACACACCATCCTGGATAACCACTTGCTTCTTGTTTGATTTTAAGAAAATTGTCCACATATCCCGAGAAAAAATCATTAGATTTTTCCGAAAAATGCCATACTTCATATACGTCTAACAACGTATAGCCGCAGTCCAATGCTTTAAACAATTCTATTGACACCCATGTACCAATCAAAGCTCTTTCTTCAATTGTATGTGTACACTTTGTAGAACTTTCTTCTGCACATGTTCTACTAATGGAAACATGAGTTTGTTATTACAATGTGTTGGTAACACTGGATGAAATAGATTGTCCGGAGGGAGAACTTTACATTTTATCAAACCCTCATACTGTCGGATGTTTTCTATATCAATATTTTCTTTTGTTAAAATATCGGGGTGTCCTATCGGATATTCTTTGTGTTTACATACAAATGGATACAATGAAAAAATATCAATATATTTGATTTCATCATCTGAATTATCTTCAATATCATATTTAATTTTTATAGCATTACAACGTCCACCAAACAATCCTTCCCTAGGTTCAATCGGATCACAGTTTGAAAAGAATTGTTCGATCAACTTTTTGTATTCTTTATCAGTTTTCATTTTTAAATCAAACTCATGTTCCCATATAGTGTGAATTTTGTAACCACTTACACTGAAATATTCCAATCTTTCAAATGTTTGAGAATATAAATTTTGCATTGATTCTCCATTTACCGGGTTTTTTAGATTACGATTTGGGTAACATTTAGGACAACCATGCCACAGGTCACCGAGAAACTCATAGATAGTATTTGATTCTTTGTGAAACCCATCTACAGTGTAAGGACCAATTTGGTATTCACCACCATTTTCTGCATGTTGGATAACAATATTGTTTTCGTGTGCAATACTTTACATCCATCGAATACCTTTCATTGAAAATTTGCGTTTAATCGGATCTCTGCTTGAAATAATTCCGATCTGATTACTTGGCATATATTTGTTACGCCAAACTTTGTTACATGCGTCAGCGATTGTACTGGCTTCTAGAAACGGATCTATACCCCTATATTCCTTCCTGAATTCTCCACAACCACGTCTCAAAATATCTACATCCGATCGACAATATTTTTCCATTTCTTGTTTGAAATTGAAACAATCGTTGTTTTTCACACGTTCGTTATACCATGATAAAAACTTTTCCCTAGCAGTTATCCCCATTGAATCTGGTTTATAATAAGATACATCAACGTATGGACCAACATTAGCGGCAAATTTATCAGTATTTGCCCAATGTGGAAAATATCCCTTAGCCATTTCTTTCAATTCAAAGGTTTCTGGAAATTTTGCCAATCCTGAATTTATGAAATTATATGAATCAATCAATCGTATACCTCCAGCTTCCATAACCATGATGTTATTACCGTTCATTATTACCTTCGGTTGTAACACCCCCCTTTCAATGAGATGATGAAGTATGAACTGATCATCATACGCTTTGAAATTATGGGCAATAGCTGTAGCACCTTTATGTTGTTTTGAAAACAACCAATTACAAAATTCTGTCAAAGTATTTTTTCCTTCAAATACTACTTCTCGTCCTTCAGGAAACCGACTACAACATTCACAATTAAATTCTAATGGTTCATTGATACATTCATCACAAGCTCTGTGTGCAATACAATAGTTAGGAATGTGTACACCAGTGTCTTGTTGACATTCAAAATCATAAAATATGAAAAACGGTTTGTGATCATCTTCTTCAGTTTTGCTTTTATACTGTTGAATATGACATTTGTGGTCAAAATTAACAATCTTTTTACAAAATTTACATTTCTTCTTTCCTTTACATGTATGATTCTTCTTGGAATCGGCAAACTGCCCTCCACATTTACCGCAATTTTTTATGAGTTGACAAATTGATTTCTTTTCTCGCCGTTCAATTTGCTTGTGATTTGCAAAACACGTTCCACTATAAAATGTTCTGAGACAATCTTTACACTTAATACAATCTATCACATGACATTTTGTTTTGGAACGACATGCCTTACACGAAGTAGGGCATATATGTGTTTCGCGTTTTTGGTAAGCAATATCGCACATCTCACAATAGTATACACAACCAAGAAATCCAACAATATTTGTAATGCAATCATAGTGATCTTGATTATAGAATACATGTATTATTTTGGTGTATGACTGAATTTCTGGATATTCAAACAACAATTCTGTTTTCACATGTTGTTGATGAATCTTGATCACATATTCTGGATACATATATTGTTGTATTTTCTTATATTCTTCAATTCCACAAGCTTTTTGTGGTGAAATTCCAACTTCATTCAATAATTTCTTGGCTTCAATACGTTGTAAAGGTCTTCTGGAATCCCTGATTACATGCCATCGCATATTCCATGTTGAAGAAACTTCTCTATCAGCATGACATTTTCCAACAACAATAGCCCTGGCTAAGCACATATTGTCTTTTGAATTTTCAATTTTTACAACAGTTTTTTTTTTTTCGTGAAAACTCGAGAATCAATTTCAGAGGTCATCTTCTTTCTTCCAGAACCTGTTGGCATTTTGGTAAACGTTGTTTCAATTGTCATCTCACCATCGTTCAAATTAAAATCCATATTCGATTGCATAACTTTTTCTATTTCTTGTAACAATATGTCCCCATTCAAATCTTCAACATTCAAGAATGGAATCGGTATCCCCATCATTTAATCGCAGGGTGATTTAATGTTACACTGATTTTATCGTGTGGATCGCCATCAATTCGTTCGATGATTTGATGAACGATATCATCAAATAATACCCCAACGAAATTTTGAGGGTGTTCGTCTACATCAAATTTCTCGAATGTTTTTGTTTTAAAAAACTGATGATTCAGTTCTGAATTTTCTTGATCTTCGACTTTTTTCTTGTATAAGATCATAAAATCTTCTAACATCTGGTGACTCTTCGGTTTCACTCTCGGTGTCCGAGTATGGTACAAGTGGCATGTTGAATTTTATAATAAAGTATTAATCAATTTACAACAGCTTATATACTATCGTTAAAACCGTGACGTCTATAAAAGAAGCCATAAATTCCATATGGTCATCATTAGTCTACTGAACTCTGAAGCGACATGGACTCTCAAGCGACAGATCGATCTTCCATTCAACTACAAAAACACGAGGAACATTTTGCTGACTATTTCGAAAGTATGAAATATTGGCACAAAGGATGCGAAATGAATTTATATAAATCCGTTTACTCATGAAGTTGAATTCAGCAACATACCGAAAACCTATTCTATAAAACATAATGGGAACTTTGTTGGATCGTTTACATCTTACAATTATTCGGGCGACTCTGAGTACCTGATTTCTACAGGAAAGAGGTTTACAAAATCAGCATCGATGAGAAATATGGAGGGGACGAAATATCACCTAACAGATGTTACATTTGTCAATCAACGGAGCATTGGGCTAATAAATGTAGCCAGAAGCTACAAGGAAAGTACATGGATGTGTTTGTGAATCCATATTCTCATGAAGTTCAATTTTTGGATTCTCCTAGTATTACCCAAGACCTGTGTGTTGGAAAAATTCATGTCTTATTACAACGAAGAGAGTCATCTGAAGCTACCAAGAAATGTTATGTACGCTGGATGTTTCATTTGTAAATCGAAATCACATTGGGCTTGTGATTGTGACCAGAAACCAACGCCTAACACAGTGGATGTTAAGACCACCGAGAAACCAGTGAACAATCGTAAACGTAAACGCCAAGATGAACCGAGTGTTCAAATCAAGAAGAGGAAAATTGCGGTTCCAGTCAAGAAGATGAAAATTGACTTTTAAATTTATTTGTCATGTTAAATGAATACAATTTTGAATAGACACTATGTATTACATGTTGAAATATATTGTTGTTCAATAAAATATTGTTAAATGAATACAAGTTGAAATGTATTTTCTTGTTTTGTTATTATCATATTTTTAAAATTTATATGGTTAATTCATATGATTTATAAAATGCAAGTGTTTCTTTCTGGAAAATATTGTGGTCCTGAAAAGGACCGTTTGATCTCTGTCTAATAGAATTCAGACAGATCAGGATATAAGTTATTCAATTTAACTTTCCAAACAATTTTTTGTTTGGAAGGCCAATGATAACCACGTCTTGCAAAGAATTGTTGTAATAATTCTTAATTTCTCTCTTTTTCTTCATTAACATCATTTTTCCTGGAGAATACAATGTTTCTCAAACGGTGGAAGAATTTCTTGATCTGCATTCTGGTATGTAAGAATGAATAGAATGAATACTATACGCTTTAGATCCAGAAATGATTTCAGCTATGATTTCATTGGTTAAAAATTAGAGGATTTGATTGGTTAAGGATTCTGCCCCTCTCATTGGATGATTTTCAATCCGTTTTTTTACAGCCAAGCTTGTGTAAACAAACTTTGTTCACAAAACGCGTTTTACAACAAGCTTTCTGATTGGACAAAAATCTAAAAAATGACTAAACTACCAAAAGTAGGTCAATCCGTTTGATGGGTATAAAAGCATGTGTTATTTTTTTAAACACATACTTCACATGTTTCATTGAACACTCAAAGAAATGAATACCGATCGAAGCAATATGATGGGAAGGCGGATCGCAGATTTGGTTGAAGTCGTAGGGTCGATGCAGAAAGACATAGAAACGCTGCAAATGGTTACGCTGACCTGTTGAGGTAAAATAAAGGAAAAGCCAAAACCTGCTTACAAAGAATTTGAAATGGAGGACGGCAAGAGTTTTACGACAGAAGCAAACCTGACACTACAGGCGTTTTGAGAGTTAAAACTCGAGAATCAAACAACAAATGGCGTCGCACTACCATTGAATATTAGTTTGTACAGTTGTACACTCTAAGCAAAAACGGCCCTTTTCAGGGCCACCACACATTATTACGAAAAGATTACTTTGCAATTTATATCCTAATAACTTTGTATATTGTATCATTAGTTGTTAAACATTAAGCATTTTGCAACAGCTTCTATACTATCGTTACATCGTGACGTTTATAAAAGAAGCCACAAATTCCATATGATCATCATTAGTCTACTGAACTCTGAAGCGAAAGCATTACATTGTTCAGAGTACAACCCTGTTAAATGGATCAACTAAGAAAACATTGTGATCAGCATCCGGAAGTCGAAGAATGTAAATGTTTCGATTTTCTCAAAAATTGTACTATAGGCATAGTAAACGGAGAATACACTATTAATAATGTAAACATTTATAAATCACCCAAATATCAATATTATCCTTTCATAGGGTACATAACAAACAATTCTAGATTTATACAGTTTGGTATTTGTCCAAAGATAACTGTGATAGAAAAAAATAAAATTTATAGGTTACTAAGTTCTAGAACATACGGGAAGGATAGTCAGATTTACTTTGACAAGGATCTTAAACCTTTGCTTCATCTATACAGCCATAAAATTCCTTTTTCAAGGGATTTGAACATAGAAACTAAAAATTATTAAGAGTTATCCCAGTATCCCTCAATTAAATGTGAGAAAAAGAGTACTGTAAATGGAATATTGGTTAGCAGCTATCGTTTTGTAAGACACACTGTGATTGTCACTTGATTTTATCAATTTCTAAGTAGGTCAATCCTTCTGATGGGTATAAAAGACGATCATAAAATCATTAATTTACATTCGATACTATGGCTGACAACAGAAGTTACGATTTTGCCGCTCAAGATTTTGATATATTAGCAGAGGCGATGAATGAAATATATCAACCAACCTTCCAGCCACCACAACAACAACAACAACAACTACAACAGCAGCCAACTGTTCCTGTATACATTCCAATAGAGAAGAAGAAAGAAGATTCCATGATATTGAAAGAACTACAGAAACTGAACAACAATACAGAAAGAATATTACAGAAACTAGAGAACATCGCATCACGACATAGTGTTCAACTGGACCGTATGACAGACACATTATCAAAGAAACTAGAGAAACAGTGTGAAAATCGGGACTTGACATTTAACACAAAGCCATTGAAAGTGCCTATCAAGTTTGAATTGGACAAGAAAACAGTGGCACAGATCAGTCAACATGCAGAAAGGGCCCTGTGTGATACAGTTGACGAAAAAATACATTCACATAAAAGTGGGGTTGGTGCACATCGTAAACACATTCGTCCAGAAAAAGAAAATCATTTGATTCCACGAAAATAAAAAAAGTACCAGTACTCGTGCAAAAAAAAAAGTACCAGTACTCGTGCAAAAAAAAAAGTACCAGTACTCGTGCAAAAAAAAAAAAAAACAACAAAAAAACAAAAAAACAAATTTGTAAAAAAATTAAAAAAATATTGTACCAGTACTCGTGTCTTTTTTATTTTTAAAATTGTACCAGTACTCGTGTCTTTTTTAAAAATAAAAATAACAGTACTCGCACCTTTACCCAAACGGCCCTTTTCAGGGCCATCCCAAACTATTCGAACAGAATTCCTTTTCAAATAAAACATTGCTATACACATGATAGTATATCATTATACATCTGGACCTTGTACTGTAAACAATGGAGAACGAATACCTATTGTCTTTGTTATTTCAACATCCCTGTAACATTTATATAGCAGGTCCAAGTGGATGTGGAAAAACTGAAATTGTACAAAAGATTATTGATTATCGCAAAGATTTATTTAATATTGTACCCGAAAAAGTAATATGGTGTTTCAAAGAATGGCAGCACATCTATACTATTATGCAAGAAAAGTTAAATGTCCTCAAATTTATTGAAGGTATCCCAGATGATGAAAATGAAATTGTATCCGATGTAACAATTCCACATCTTGTAGTATTTGATGATATGATTGATGAAGAAAAAATAAAATTGTGGTTTACAAGAAAAGGTCATCATAGAAATTCAAGTGTAATATATATTACACAAAATATGTTTCAACAAAATAAATCGAGTAGAACTATAAGTCTTAATTCTCGTTACATGATTTTATTTAGAAATGAACGTGATTGGTTACAAATTAAAACATTATCACGTCAAATGCAAAGTCCGCACTTAATTTCAGCCTACAATGATGCTACTTCTCAGGAACATGGTTATTTGTTAATTGATTTTCAATCACGAATTAAAAAACAATTTCGTTTAAGAAGTGACATTTTTCATCGCTGGATTACAGATAAGGATGTTAGAGGACCTACTATTTATTCTCCAATATAGTAATATGGATATCAGTATTGTACTTTTTCCTGCCAAGGTGTTAACATGCTTTCTCATACACATCAGGAAATATTATTCATGCTTTAAGAAATTTGAGTGATGAACAACATAAACTTACAAGAGAAATAATATTGAAATCTGGATTAAAAGAGAATTAGAAATGGTTTTCAATAGCTGCTCAAAATATAGTTGAAAATAAAATAAAATTACCAAAACAAACAGTGCGTTTTATAGAAAAAAATAAAAAAGATGTCAAACAATTAGCGGATCCTACAGTTGATGATGATACAAAGAAAAAAATAATATTAAAACCTGGTGGTGGGGTTTTTTTAGGTGGTGTAATTATTAGAAGTTTACTTCGTTGGACAGGTGCAAAAAACGTGAAAAATATAAAACTAACCAAAAAACAAACTAAAAATAAAACAATTAAAAAACAAAAGAAAACACGAAATAAAAAATCTCAAAAGAAAACAACTAAAAAGAAAACAACTAAAAAGCAAAATGAATCTTTAAGATTTTCTTCAATGTCTAGTATGTCTACAAATCCTAGTCCTGTTAATTCACGTAGATCTATATCACCGTTTCATACACCCTCATCGACTGGGAAACCTCAGTTCACATCGACACCTATTTCCATTAGATCACCACAATTACCATTTACACCAACTTCTAGCAAATCTGGATCATCATACAATGCATCTTTTCCCAGTAATTCGGGTTCATTTGAGAGACAGCCTCCAAAAAAAAAGAAGTATAAGTATGGCCCTGAAATTGAAAATTGGTTTTAGACTTGTTAATAAAAACAACAAAAGAACATGAAAAACTGTTACAGGAATATAATGCATTGGGATGAACATCCAATAGCTAGGTTTTCACCGTTAAGAACACCTTTGAGATCTCCTAAAACCAAAGAAGCTGTCAGAAACAAACTTATTCAAAAAGAAAAGGAAATAAAATATCTAAAAGATTTTGCGTTTAAAAATCCAGAATTAAGAGTAAAAATTAAAAGCTACTTAGCTGTATAAAATACAGTTATTAATTAATTTTGTATCATTCAATATAAAGTATTGTTAGTATAAAGATGGGTAAGGTCAAGAAATAAAACCAGTAAAAAGAAACCTTATTAATAAAAACATGGTGCTATGCTTTTGGCTATAGCTAATGAACCTAAAAAATATCGTGAAAAATTAATAAAAAATGCACCAAATCATATAATTAGTGTATTTGCGAATGTTGTCACAATCTCTTAAAAGGCAATGTCACACTTACATCTGATCAGAAACATAAATTGTATCCTAAGCGTAAACATCTCAGACAACTTGTATCAAAATCAATTTCAATTAAGAAAAAGAAAAATATTATAAATCAGACAGGAGGTATTTTACCATTTTTACTTCCATTAATAGGTAAAGCTGTTCTAGGTGGTGCACTTGGTGTTGGTGCACGAGCAGGTATTCGAGCTCTAGTTAAATAATGTCAGTCCGAAAAATGGCACTTGTTCCTTTTCATTTACTGGAAGAAATGAATAAATGGAAAATAGAACAAAGTCAAAAACCTCAACTTTCACCGGATCCACAAATTGCAAATACAGCTAAACTTCAAAAAAATTTATCTAACCTTTTAGAAAGAACAGATTTATCGGAAAGTGAAAAGGTAAGACAGCACGGAGAAACATTACATAAATTTCAGGAATCATTTAAAAAAGTTTTAGAACCTCAACATGTTACAGTAAATGAAAGTACAAAAAGACCACTTAATGATAGGATTTTACAAAGTATACCAAAAACATGCAAAGAAAGGCAGAACTTCATTTAAGCATGCTGAAAGATAATCCAAAAATCAGTTGGGATGAAAATGGTTTAGTAACATATAAAGGAAAACTTATAAAGGGATCGAATATTATTGATTGAGTTAATGACACTTTACGTCAAAGAAAAGGATTTAACCCCAGAGATTGGGAGACATTCAGTACAGCTTTACAGGAACTCAATATACCACAAGACGTAGTTGGTAATAGACAACGATGGAACTGGATGCATAAATATCAAACTGATACATCTGACATTGAGTCGGATTCGATATTTAGTACACCTAAAACAGTAATGAAACATCGTAAAACACCAAAACCAAAAATTTCAGTCACCCCAACTGGTATAAAAAGAAAGTCTGATTCAACATATCTTAAAAAATGGGAGCCTTATTAAAGCATAAAGAGAAGAAACTTAATTCATTACTAAAGAAAATATATTATGATCCAAAAAGTTCAATTGCCTACACAAGTGCAAAACACTTGCATGATTCAATTAAACGAATAAACACATTTTCAGATGTTAGATTAAAACATATACAAGAATGGTTGAGCAGACAGAAAACATATACACTTCATAAGCAAATTCAAAGACGTTTTACACGTCGTAAGACAATAGTAGGAGGTATCGATCAACAATGGCAGCTGATTTGGCAGATATGCAACAATTCTCGTGAAAATGAGAATCAAAGATATCTATTGTGTGTAATAGATGTATTTTCAAAATATGCATGGGTCATACCCCTTCCTAACAAAACGGGAAAACATTGATTAACGCGTTTTGATTTGATACTAAAAACATCAAAACGCAAGCCACGTTCTTTACAAAGCGATAAAGGAACGGAATTTAAAAATAAAGAATTTCAACATTTCTTGAAATCTAAGCACATTCATTTTTTCACAACCGAAAACCCTGAAACTAAAGCAAGTATAGTTGAACGATTTCAAAGAAAAAATTTAAAAATACGTATGTGGAAATATTTCACATATCACCAAACTCGAAAATAAAAATATATTGATAATTTGCAAAATATTGTTGATGGATACAACCGAACATACCATCGTAGTATTAAGAGGGCCCCAATTTATGTCAATACCTCAAATGAAATTGAGGTTACACATGCATTGTATGGAATGAAACAAGCTATTTCAACCAAAAACAAATTACATGTCGGTGATTTAGTTCGTATTAATAAAACAAAACGCACATTTGAAAAGGGTTATCTACCAAACTGGACGAAAGAATTATTTAAAATATTTCATATTAATAAAAGTTTACCACCAACTTATAAAATTGAAGATCTTGATGGTTAAAAAAATAATGGGTACATTTTACGGAAAGGAAATTCAAGGTATAAAAGATGATGAAATATATGAAATTGAATCAGTTCTTGCTCGACGTACAAGACGTGTAGGTAATAAAACAATAAAGGAAACTAAAGTTCATTGGATGGGTTATCCGTCAAAGTTTGATAGCTGGATTTCATCATCAAACATAATATGAATGAACAAGATATAATTGAAAACGGAAAAAAAAAATAGATAAAAACAAGAGTTTTATTTTATTTTGTGGTAAACGAATACCAAAAAATCAATTTCAATATATTTCTCAAGTAGTTATAATATATGCAATTGTTGCAACAGCCATCATTCATTTAAGTATCCAAAGTCCTAATCGCGAATTGTGGCTCGTTCTTTTAAGTAGTTCTCTTGGATACATTTTACCAAGTCCCGGGTTAAAATTTAGCAAAAAACCACAGACAGGCTTCGATTTTACAGACGGTAAAAAATGAATTCATTTTACTTAACCTTACTGAGTGATAGTTCTATGGATATTTATATCCATCAAATATACAATGTTGTTTCAAAGTTAAATTACCTCGAACAGTTCGTATCGATAAAGAAAACTGGGAAATAGCATTAACGGAATTAATTATTCCTTCACAGTTTTTAAATATCACCAAAGACGAAACAGAATTTAATATTATAACAAAAGATTTATCTTTCTACTCGGATGTTTCAGAAATAAAAAATAAAAAAATTGATATAAATGAGATAGGCTTTGATGAAGCTGGTACTCCCTATTAAATGGATATCAATTTTAATTTTCAACCTGGATCCTATTCATCAATAGCTCATGCATTGGAAACAATTGATAATATCATTCAAGATTCTTTTGACGATATTTTTAAAAAAAACAAGCAAGCGATTAACGTTTCATATTCTCCGGGTATGAAACGTCCAAAATTTAGTTTTCATAAAATTCGCAAAACAGGAATTAAATTTAACCATACATTGTTTTTAAAATTAGGTGGAGATCCAAAGTTAGTAAACGATACATTTTTTGCAAACAGTAATGCAAATGATTTTTTTCCACATTTGTCAAATTTAAATGAGGGGTTTAATCATTTGTTTATTTACTCTGATATTGTTGAATATTCGATTGTAGGACATATTCAAGCTCCGATTTTAAGAGTTGTACCATTCAAAACATCAAATTCAATTGAAAATGATATAGGTAGTCAACATATTAACCATGAATTTTTAAACTTACATTATATGCCTATATCAAAATCTGAATTTGATACAATTCATATAAATATAAGAGGAGATTCTGGCAATCCTGTTCATTTTGTTCTTGGAAAGTCTATGGTGAAGTTACATTTTAGGAAAAGAAAAATAGATTGAAAATGCATCCTGTATATCGAGGAGTTACACGTCAGTATGGGGCAGGTTTAGGATCCTTGTTCAAATCTGCAATTAGAACCGTTTCTCCAATTATAAAACCAATAATAAAAACTGGAGTAAATTTTTTTAAAAATGAAGGAATGAAACAAGGAATAGGTTTAGCTCAAGATATTTTTCTTAAACACAAACATCCAAAGGATGTAATTATTTCACGAGGTAAACAAACAATGAATTCACTAGGAAAATCATTTTTGAAGAAATTAGGTATAAAAACAAAGAAAAATAAAAGGAAACATCAGTCGCGTTCAATACATCGAAGAGTTAAGGTCCGTAAATCAAGTAACAATCAAAAAGGTATAAAAAGGAGAAAAATATCTAACAGAAATTTAGATATTTTTGACTAAAATAAAAAAATGATGCAAAACGGTTCTTGTGAATGTAGTAAGACTGAGTTGGATGTTCAATCAGTACCTCCAACCATGACTGCTATGCACGAAAGTCATTGGATTGTAACATTTTTCCGATTTCCTCTCTCAACAATAATGCTCCAATAGAATTTGTAATTCCACCACAAACAGATAAATGGACAGATTTATCTCAATCTTACATGTATTTGAAATTGAAAATTTTAAAAATAGATAATTCTGCATTAGACGCAGATGATAATATTGCTCCAGTTAACAATTTCTTTCATAGTATCTTCAGTAATATTGATTTATATCTAAACAATAAACTGATAACAAATAATTCTGATACATATCCTTTTCGGGCATATTTAGAAAATCTTTTGTCATATAACGCTGAATGTAAATCAACACAATTAGCGGCTAGTGAAATGTGGTTGAAAGATACCGCCGGTAAATATGAGATTGTTGACATTGCAGGTGAAAATGCAGGTCTTAATAAGAGGAATTCATTTATTTCGAGGAGTAAAGTAATCGAACTTCAAGCACGATTGCATTTGGATTTATTTTTACAAGAAAAATATTTACCCAATGGAATTGAAATTAGAATAAGACTCAATAGAGCATCGTCAAAGTTTTTTTGTTTAATAGGCGGTACTGGCGCACCAGAGACAAAAATAGATTTTGAAAATGTTAGTTTCAATGTAAGAACTGTTGAGCTATTACCTGCTGTGTCCAATGACATGAACAGACTCATAGCTCAAAAGAATATGAAAATTCCTATACGTAGAGTAGAAGTCAAAACATTCACAATTGCAACTGGAATGCGCTCAAAAATAGAAGATCATCTTTTTCAGGGGCAATTACCAAAACGGATATTCATTGGTATGGTTGATAATGCTAGTTTCAATGGGGAATACGCAAAAAATCCATTCAATTTTCATCATTTTAATCTAACAAAAATTGATGTAAATTGTAATGGTCATGGTATTTTCAACCGTCCATTTGAGTCGGATTTTGAACATAAATTATATCTTAAATCATACATGTCTTTGTATCAAGCTGTGTCTTCACTAGGTCAAAACAAATCATTTGATATTACTAGAGATGAATATGTAAATGGATATTGTTTGTGGGGATATGACTTGACACCTGACCAGGGCAGTGCAGAGGGACACCTACACCCTATAAGAACTGGAAATCTACGCCTTGAGCTCCAGTTTGCCAGAGCACTTGAAAAAGTCATCAATGTCATAGTGTTTTCAGAGTTTGATAACCAGATTGAAATAAATAGTCTTCGTGAAGTGATCACCGACTATTAATATTGGACAATTATGAACAAAACAAATCCTAAAAGTAACGTATTGGTGAAATCAACATCCAAAGATGGAAACCATCGAATTACAGTATATTCTGGATCGAGAAATATGGCTGAAGAGATTAAACGGAATAGTATGCCCAAAAGACAAGCTACCAAATCACAGACCATTAGACGTCCAAGCGTACATAATCAACACGGATAATTCTGATCAACCTGGAAAACATTGGGTAACTATTGTATTTGACCAGAAGAATGAAGCCATCTACTTTGACTCCTATGGATTACCACCACTACACGCAGAAATATTGTCTTTCTTGACAAACAATTCTACGAAATGGACATTTAACAAACAGAGACTACAAAGTGTATTCAGTACAACATGTGGAAAATACTGTGTGTTTGTGTTGTTTGCGATTGCAAGAGGAAATACTCTGCGTCTCTGTATTCAACAAACATTCAGTTCATCAAATTACTTCAAGAATGATAGGACTATAACGATCTGGTTCAAACATCACTTCGGAACACTCTACGAAGGACCACAACAAAGTTCAACATATGTCGGGTGTCAATGTTGTAAACCACAACAATATCATCATGCTATGTCTTTGCATTTTCCAAAATTACTTCATGTTGCAAATATGTTAACATAATATTGTATGTACTTTTGTAAAGATCAAATATGAATATCATATCTGGTCTATAATTCTATGTTGTAAATATGTTGTTGTTCAATAAAATATTGTTAAAACTTTACATATCTCGTATTCAATTTTCCCCCATAAATCGAAAAATACCAATATATTGATTTACAATCAATATTTATTTTCATCAACTTATGTCAATATTAGAGTTGTCAGAAGTGGATGAAAATTATTTCTAGGACATTTTCATATGTATTTGATAATATTGGAGCTGTCAAAAATATTTGAAAATTATATGGAGGAAAACAGTACACCCCTAAATGTTCAGGGTGGTACTATAGCGTGATACAAGAAGTTTCCACCCCCTGATAAAATTCACGAATCAACAAAATGGTTCAGGGGTGCCACTATGGTACGGTTTTTAATGACACTCTAGCGTGATACAAGAAGTTTCCACCCCGATAATGGGAGTAATAAAGGGTGTCATCTATGGCGTGGTTTTTTAACATGCGTTTTTTACATATGTCTATGTAAAAAACGCATGTTAAAAAACCCCGCCATAGTGACACCCATTACTACTTATATATATTATTGATTGATGACACATACAGATGCACTTGCAAACAACTTAAACATAATGTTTGAGCCATTTGAACATGCAGTAGCTCTAAATAAAAACTTGTTTATATGGCGGCCATTTTTAATTTTTAAAGCATGCCATATTACCTATGTTTGTTATTTAGTAATATATTTCATATATATTAATAATACGGGCGACGAATTAGCCCGCTTTAGGTTACGCGTATATGAAAACTTACCATTCAGTGAAATTAGGTTGAACATATGATTGAAAGTGTACAATTTGTTTTACCGTAAACCAATCTGGAGCTAGGTGTTTTACAAAAGGTGGTATTTTACTAATACGGGCGACTAATAATTTGGCCCGAAGGGCCAAATGCTTCTAAAACAAAATGTAGATAAAATTAGAAAGTATACTGAATATAGCTTACGACGTTACTGCATTTCAAAATATTTGTGTTGTCGTTGAAGACTAAATTTGCTTTTATCACAACGCTGAAGAGAGTCCCCCAAGGGCGATAATTCAGCCGACAAACCGCGGAACTGTGCGAATGGGCCGAATGCAGCGAAAGTAACGGAAGGCAGAAACAGTCGTTGTATCTGGTCTATTTTAGTGTTTAGCCCGATGTATGCTACGTCAGAAAACATACTGAATATAGCAGGCGAACTATTCTAGTTATCAAATTAAAAATAGTTTGTGTTGTTGTCCTTAACACTCGAGAGACGCTTGAAAATATGCGTTTCAAATGATCCGAGTACAAATGCCTTAAATGCGCATTGAATATTTTATGAAAACAAAAAATTGCGACGAAATGGAGTTTCATTATGCCGTATTTATTTTAACACATCTTTCTCACTCCCACATCCATGTCTCTCTGTATCTCTCTATGTCTGTCTCTGTCTCTCTCTCTCTGTCTGCCTGTATACCTTTCTTTCTTTCTCTCTCTTTGTATGTCTGTCTGACTCTGTCTCTCTCTCTCTTTCTTTTAACATCTCAACATCATTAGATATAAACCATAATATTTCTCTCTCTATCTTTCAAGATCATTAGATAGAAGGACAATACATCTCTCTCAACATCATTAGGTAGAATACCGCACCTGTTGTGATTTTGTTTGTAAGACATATTCATGCGATCTATGATACTATGTGGACATGACTAACAGAAACAAGTATACATTGCAACTGCTGTTTTATTGCGCCTGTTCGGTTGTGTCACGGCCTGTGCTGTATTCACAGTACATGGCCCAAGTACCTCGTACCAACAGCTGAAGTGAAGCTGTATGTAAAAAGGACACCACTAATACGAAAAATAGTCAAAATGTGCTCAAAGACCACCAGGGATCGAGCAAATAATAGCTTCACTGGAAGGACGCACCTGGAGAATTTCTATAGCCGCCACGCTGCACTTAACTTCGCTGATGTGAGTTTAAAAATACAAGACATAATCAAGCGATCCGGGATAATTGGGTAACACGACTACCAGAACAAAGGATACTTTGCAAGCGTGCGTCTAGTGCACCTGTTGCTGTAGTCCAGGATACAAACACATCTGACACAGCACTGGGTAAATCTAAAGTAAATGCAAACACATTGATACAATGGGCAAAATGTGTATAACTCTCGAAGTGACAGTCGTGCTCAATGACGACTGAGATTGCGAAATTTAGGAACAATATCACTGAAGATGCTTAGCCTTGTTATTTTTTCTTAAAATGGTCGTAAATGTACTAAAACCGTTTCTATAATGCCTAGGCTATTAATGTACTATATATGAAAAGAAAATAAATTGTATCATTGCTTCAAATAAGAGAAGTGCGTCAATGACACCATTTAATTATAATAGAGAAGCTGTAACACCGTGGTAGTTGCGAAAAGTAGCTCTGCAATACTACAATATACTACGGTACCGTTTATAGCATACTAACATCCTGGTAAAGCTATCAATTGGTAAATTTACTTTCATACACTAACGTCGCCCGTCATAGGTAGTACCTATTTCATATTAATAACATAACTGGTATTTGTTTTGTTAGTCATATACAAGTATGTACCATCATTGTAGTAGGAAGAGAAACACTCAATTATTTAATAACGTATCAATATATACTTATCTTGGTGGCCATTTTGAGATACCATATGGTAATCGTTTGGCAGGCACTGGTTTTAATAGCAGATTATTTGCAAAATATAATCAAGTAGAATGGTGTTGAAAAATTAGTTCTATATCACAATAGTGAACAATGATATAGTAAAATATATTTTGGATTAGGTGGCCATTTTGAAATCCGACATGGCGGCCAACTGTGCATTGGACAACATAGCAACATTTATTTTCTGATAACTGTTTCCATACACTATCCAAAAGTGTGTAACTTAGTTATTTAAAAACAATTATAACACATTATCTCTCAAACACCCACTCATATGCAGCATTATTGACACTAATGGTGGCCATTTCGAATTCAAGTTGGCGGCCAAGATAGTGATGGACAAAATGGTACCAATTTTGATTTTTTGCTTTGCTATGTCTCAGAATGAAAATAAGCACACAATTAAAGAATGTAGCAACAATTCAGCAAATGCATATTTTTTTTCACTTTCTGACACCGACTATATAGTGTTTGGACTGTGTGTCCATGTTTCTGTGTGTCCGTTAGTCCGTCCGTTCGTCAGTGTGTCCGGCACATTAAGAAGTTTACCGGAGTTTTTCAATTATGTTATAACTTCTATATTCCTTGAAGGATTACTTAAATATTTGAACACAGTATACCTATGGACAAATGCCACACATCCATGCTGCCCTGAATATGACATTGACCTTCACAACTGTGCTTATAAATACTTATCACTTTTGGTTAATTAACTTTGCCACCGTTTCTCCAATCTGCCACCGGGGGCATTCGTGTGCGAACATGCCACACTTTCTTGTTTTCTATATACATGTATACATATATATTATTGGTGACATGGAGTGTTACTTAATACATCCAGGTGCTTTTAGTGTTTCTGGGATGTTCAATTATTGTATTATACATGAAGCACCTTTCTAAACAATGTACACAATAATTCAAATGCAGTCGCATACAGTGGGATCAGCGTGTAAGTGCACACACGTACGAACACGACAGTTGGAACCAACCTGTCGAGTTCGTTCGTGCGTGCACTTACACGCTGACCCCACTGTATAGTACTCTCTGTAGTATAGCAGCAACTGATGTTGGGAGATACAGGTATCTTAGTTATATATTGTGTTCGCTATTTAGCAGATCTATGGTATGACATGTGTAATTGTAATCACATGCGATGGAACTCCCTCCATCATTCCGCCATGTGGGTGCAACTGGGTCTGTTATGCTATATAATAATAGACGTACAATGTCAGCACAGATGGACCCGTCTGATGGCGGAATGGGGGAACTTCAGTCGCATGTGATGTAATACCATGTATTGTAAGGAGTCGTCATAAGAATCCAAGATGGCCGCAATACCTAAGCATTATCAGAACAGCATAGACAGAGTAGCACGAAGGTTATTTTGTATATCTATGCACACAATTTATAAAGGCAAGCTCACCACCAAATACAGACCATGAAAGGTTTATATAGTCTCATGAGAAATAAAAAATCCCTATGGAATATTAAAAATTATATAATTATGTTTCATAGAAGTTAATATATTATATAATGTTCACATCTAACTGTACTTAGTTTTTATGAATATAATTGACCGACACGCATATTCAAAAGCCAACATGGCCGGCAAATATACATAATATAATGCAAAATTTATATTGCCTAAATAGTTTGTGACTTACATGAATTTATAAACGAGCATAATCAACATTTATTTTCAAGTATCCATGGTATTCATGCAGATATATCCAGACAATCCAGGTGCTATGCAGGAACCAGTTGAGGATACGACACATGGAGGATGGGGGCAAGGAGGTGTGCATTGATGCCAACTATTACCCAAGAAAGCCCTGCTTAGTATACTCCTTCGGGTGAGACACCGATTGTTAGTTTAGCGTATATTTGGCTGTGACTGAAGAAATGGTGCTTCTTGGTTTGCGACTAGTGTACCTCCTGACCAAATAGCATACTCAAGTAGCCTGATAATTTTTTTATATATATTGCTTGCTAGAATTATGACAGGTGTTTTATTGATGCAATGACGAACAGTGCAGATCCTGATCTGACTGTGCGGATGCACAGGCTGATCTGGATCTGCACTGGTCGCCAAACCCATAAGCTTCATTTCACCCGTCCGTGCCACACATTTGGGGCTGAATTATGTGTGAAGTATCATCGATTGGGGCTGCACTGTCGGCATTGTTAAGCTTGACTGTTGTTTGGATTTAGACCCTTTATGAATTGCCATGGAACCTCTCTAAATCGGCGGCGGTTTCCTGACAAATTCCAATTCTCCTACCAGCAGAAGATACCGCACATTAAGCACATTTTCGTCTAGTAATCGGGCGCAAGAAATTTGCGCGGTTACTTGACGAAACAAAATGTGTTTATGCAATAGATAAAAGTAGAGCTGAGTGGTATCTTGTCCGGACAACTATGTATGCGGAGTGCAACACCAGCGATCCTATATGAGCCGCGTCGCGAGAAAACCTGTCTTCGGGAAATTCTTGGTCAAATTAACATTTTGTTACTGTGACAATAGTATTTGTATGATGAATTGAATGCTTTTTATTTGATAATGATATCTGCAATACTCATTAAGATATCATAGTTTATACAACACCACTATTCAGGTCGTTTGAACAAATGAAACGTGACGTAAAAGCGACGTCAAACGACGTCAAAACGACGTTACAGTATCTACGTATCTACCGGTACACATAGAGTATACGCCAACATTTACAACAGTTTGCAAGTTGACAAACTAGAAGCATGTTTGGCATTGAATAATGAATGTATATAGACAGATGAGCTTGATTGTTTTGGTAATACATGAAAGTAAAAAGCGACAAAGACAAACCGGCAAGTTCATGTACCATCAAGTATAAACGTGTGCGCGTGTACAGCGGATTCGGTATGCGGATTTCTTCTTGTTGACGTCCTGTTTACTGAGCGTTTTAATAATTTATAATTGTAGAAAACCATAGAAGTATATGAAACAGACAGTAATACTTACTGTCCAGGTATGTTATTCTGTATTGATTAACTGGTTGGTGCATTGGTGGCTATATGACAGTTCAGCAAATACAGATGGGAATGCACCTGTAAATGGGGAGGACAATACGTTCAACATTAAAGGTACATGTCCACTCAGTAGGCACACACTATTCTTAATAGATAGTTTTGTATATTCTGTAGATATGACATTTTCAGGCAAAAAAAACATTCATTCACCATAAGACCCCACGTATTGATTGGCATTACTATACAATTTATATCATATATATAAATAATTAAAAAATATCATGCCTCATTTGCATATGAAAATAGCTTAATAACACCGCGAGTCACTATGAGTAAAATAAATATTACTAAATGATTATATCTGTATAGTACGGGGCGCCATGCAGGACAGGTTAATTATGTGTACAAAACCAATTTTGTCCAGACAAAATTGAGTTTTGTAACACTAAAAATCACAAAATTAAATTCTGTGTCACAAAATTCAATTCTGTCAATTCTGTGTCACAAAATTCAATTCTGTGTCACAAAATTCAATTCTGCATACGTTTCGTATACAAAATTCATTTTTGTAAGTCAGAATTGAGTTTTGTGAAGACAATTCAGTTTTATGGGACAGAATTCATTTTTGTCCACACAAATTAGTAGGATAGTCTATGTCATCTCTACGTTGATTGGTTGAGATCGGTCTTAGTCCATTTTACTAGATGGTGGAGTACACTTGCAGGTTTAAATATTTCAATGCGAAAATATAACCCAATATATCAATATTATACTTCTTTATGGACAGTTATTTTGGTTATATTATGATTACAAATGAGTGGTCACACCATATAAGCATATATACTTTGAAGGAGAAATAAGAAAATATTCAAAATTTTCCCTCAATTATGTAAACAGGATCAAACATAAAGTAGCCGGGACATAGCTAGACCTGAGAGCATGCCCATATATAGAGAATACCAGGCTAGTGTATTTTGATATCAAGTTTATCAGGCAAGGCTAGGAAACGCGTAGGAATTCCGAGGCTTGCCGAGAAATTCCTACCGTTTCCGAGCCGAGCCTGATAAACTTGATATTAAAATACACTAGTCTGGTATTCTATTTATCAGGTAACGTTTTATGCTCGAAAATGACATTAGATGACGTCGTATTCTAACAGTAGATCTAACCTTGTGAAACAAATGGTATTGGATCTGTGTCTACTAGTTGCGAAGTTACGTGTTCGCAACTATGTGTCTACATGCATTATTTACAGTATACACCATCTTAGTATCCATGGTATCTACACAAATACTACAAATGGTTTCCTCAAATGGCCCAATACACACATTCTGTTTATAAACACAGACAGCAGTCAGAACCCAGGTCACAGCGCGTGTATTATTGATTTAACTGGGGCAGATGTACCTTGCGATACACAATAAATGAGGTCTGTACTCGCGAGAGATCTACATGTACATGAATTGTGTGTACACTTATAACGCAAATGAGTTTAAATACGAATGGGTTTGTCAACGTTTGACTGTTTGGAGATAGTTGAAGCAAAATGGCAGAATGAGAAATGAATCATCGGCAGAATGAGAAATGAATCATCGACATTGAATGTGTAGATCGGCGACCGTGACCCATTTCTCCAGTGCAATTTCTGACCAATGGTAGTCCTTCTTACATGCGTGTGCAGAATTGAATTTTGTGACACAGAATTGAATTTTGTTACACAGAATTGAATTTTGTGACACAGAATTGAATTTTGTGGCACAAAAGTGAATTTTGTGACACAGAATTGAGTTTTGTGGCACAAAAATGAATTTTGTGACACAGAATTGAATTTTGTTACACAGAATTGAACTTTGTGGCACAAAAGTGAATTGAGTTTTGTGGCACAAAAGTGAATTGAATTTTGTGACACAGAATTGAGTTTTGTGGCACTTTGTGACACAGAATTGAATTTTGTAGCACAAAAATGAATTTTGTGGCACAAAATTGAGCCATGTCCCACTTGGCGCCCCGTATATAGCGGGCACTCCTAATTTTTTAGAACTAGTGGAATGGTGACACAATTATACACTTATTTAATTTGTGACACAGAATTGAATTTTGTTACACAGAATTGAACTTTGTGGCACAAAAGTGAATTGAGTTTTGTGGCACAAAAGTGAATTGAATTTTGTGACACAGAATTGAGTTTTGTGGCACTTTGTGACACAGAATTGAATTTTGTGGCACAAAAGTGAATTTTGTGACACAGAATTGAGTTTTGTGGCACAAAAATGAATTTTGTGACACAGAATTGAATTTTGTTACACAGAATTGAACTTTGTGGCACAAAAGTGAATTGAGTTTTGTGGCACAAAAGTGAATTGAATTTTGTGACACAGAATTGAGTTTTGTGGCACTTTGTGACACAGAATTGAATTTTGTAGCACAAAAATGAATTTTGTGGCACAAAATTGAGCCATGTCCCACTTGGCGCCCCGTATATAGCGGGCACTCCTAATTTTTTAGAACTAGTGGAATGGTGACACAATTATACACTTATTTAATTCCTATAAAGAATAGTTTGTGCCTACTGAGTGGGCATGCACCTTTAAATTACATTAAAACTAGTGCACAGTCGATGGCGTTCCATCGCAATGTCGAAAATGGTAAGATACTCCATGACAGGGAGGTCTAATCAAACATCGAAATTCACTTTGCGCATCTACACACATTATAAGGAAGGCACACACCAAGTTTCAAGTCCATACCTTATTACTGTGACGAACCCGTGTACCCGTGACGAAAACAATATGCCCATTTGTTTCTGCTACATGCTATTTGGAAGTCTGCTACATGGAAACAATGGATATGGTAGAGCGGGGTCGGGTGTTTTCGGCCGTCTAAGACGGAAACATACACGCTGTACAAACCTACAGGTGATTCTAGCGTGTCTTGGATGGTCAATTATTGTTTGTATATACATGAAACACCTCTCTAAACAATGTACAAAACAATTCAAATGCGCCCGGGTATGAAGATTATGTGATTTAGAAAGGTACAAAACTCGCATGCATCACCATTGTAAGAGAAAACCACGCGAAGTCGTAATACTTTACACGCCTATTACTCGAAACCGCTGCTTGGGGTGGGTTTTCGGCATAGATTTTACAGTTGCTAATACATTAACATAAATCTCAAAGATTTTGAGCGTAAACTGCACTAAAAACGTGTCTCACTATATAACCTAAATTCGATTTTTAAAATCAAACTCGTTCACTTCCTGATTATAAATGAATATTAGCCGCCATCTTTAAAAATATCGAATCACGTGACACGCAGTGATTTGATTGGCTAATGGGAACTGACGTCAGTCTCCAGTAACCAACCAAACCACTGCGTGCACGTGATTGAAATATTTTCCAAAATATCGGCCCCATGTTAAATTCCCATAGCAAAGTCGTTTTTTCTCAATAAAATCAATATTTGATGGAATTTCATCAAATAATTTTTTTTCGGGAGGGTGACTTTTTTGTTACTGATGGAAAATTACTTACTTTAAAATATTTTTTAGATTTAATGTGTTTAATAGCCAAAAGTTCGTCGGCAGTAAAACGTGGAATAGACAGTAGGTATTTTTCATGTCGGCTGTACTCGGCCCCCTACATGTTTGTTGTTTGCTAACCTTCATTTGAATGTGACAAGCCTGAACTTACAATATCGGTATTCCAATATGTAGACACATTCAGATAAATCTGCATTCATGTATACAACCATGTGCAACATATTGCATTATATTTGTGCAAGTCTTGGATTATAGATGTTATTCTATGGAAAACGAGTTAATTAATATTGGCAATACTCTCTGCACTGTTTGTCGCAACAGATGTTGTTCTATGGAAAACCATTGCATTCGTATTGGCAATACTCTCTGCACTGTTTGTCGCAAATTTAAAACTCAAGGGGAAATGAACTTTCGACACATGCGCAATATAAGATATCAACTTAGGTTTAAACGTGTTTACTGATAGGGGGCCGGTTGGGGCCGGTTAGTGCCGACGGCCTGTCAGACCCGACCCCGCTCTAACATTTGTGCGGACATTTGTTACCGCAATATCAGCTTGTTACACCGCCTTGTGTTTGTTTTGGGAGTGTTACGTTAGCATTTTGTCTTTTGGAGAGTCAACTCGCCTTGCAGTGAGCGAGTATCGTGGCCTATTGTTCTGAAACTGAACTTCGAAGTCAGAGTGCAACATGCAAATCTCAGCGGAAATTACGCCGGCTAAGTTCACGACGTCATATCTTGTGACGTCGTCTGACTCCCGAAAACAGGTTTTCTCGCGACGCGGCTCATATCATGTATATCGTTGTATCATGTTTCAGAATCAACTTCCAGTTTGACTTTGATCTTGACATCGTCAAACAATTCGACTGTGAGGTTCATGGGTTCGACCCAAGGTAAGATTGTTGTTGTATATATAACTCCACAGTGTTTGCTCCAATTCATTAGAGCGTTTTATATATTTGCGATATACATGTATATGAACACATCAGAGGTAGATATCTTTTGGATTCAAAATGGCCACCAGTTAAAATACATTTTCATCTATAGTTGTCATATGAACACTAGTCAAGTGTCTATACCTATATTATTTATATCAGTGATATGGATGGTTTAATTAAAAGTATTACAAGATAGATACATTTATGAAGTTCAAGATGGCCACGTTAAAATTTGCAGATGCTTATATGGACATAACTCATGTACCAGAAAAGGAAAACGATAATACAACTTTTACAAATGTTTAAATCAATTGACATTGACTTTGGACATGGGTTCGTTAGAAAGAAAACACATTATATATATGGTACTTAACCTTTACACCGCTATCTTAATGTTTTGTCGTCTGCTGTTTATGTTCTATTTTCCTTTTTTTTCACCAAAAACATGCTTTGACAGTACTTTAGAATAATTTACAACATTCTTTGACAGCACTTTAAAATAATTTCCATTGGAATGATTCTGAAGTGCTGTCAAAATATGATTTTATTGAGAAATAAGGCAAGATATAAAAGCATCAGCAGACGACAATTGGTGTGTGTAGCGGTCTAAGGGTTAACACAAACTCTATCGGCTGACAAATATACATAAACCTCCATCATATTTCTGTCAATTGTCCCTGCAATAGATGCCATATAGTATGCTCATTAATTCCCGGAAGCTCTACATATTGTCAGCAAATATAACACATGTGCTCCCGCACACATGCACAAACTTGAAAATATAGCCACATAACACATTGATATGTCCCCGATAGTTCTGCGTATCATTATGCAAGTTCATTTCTCATACATGTAACTTCATATAGCCACAAAATGCATACCTTCATACGGAAAAAATCTACATATTACAACAAAGCATAGTGTGCGTTGCAATATGCTTTGTTGTCATATATAGATGTGTCCCGAATGAAGTCGTAATATACTATGTCTTTGTCCCTAAAGCACAATCATATGACCACACATGTTTGGTTCCTCAAACACATACATGTATTGTACCATATATTAGTGCCCCCTCGCCGATAGGTAAGAGGGAACATAGCGTTAGTCCATGTACGTACATACGTACGTGTGTACGAGGGGATTAGCTTCGCTTAACGATGTCAGTTCTTGTTTAGATATTGAATCACACATTGTCACCTACACATTTATATATTATTAGTTTGTGAATGTGATCCAATATTTTCCAGCATGAATTTGAGTAAGGGTAAAGTTCCCAATGAAATTAACTTCCACTTAGAAGGACTTGGAAACAGAACAGGGATCCATGATACGTGGAAACTGAAGACTTTGCAGGATTTCATGAAAAGTCTTGGGCATGAAAATGTAAGTAGTTTAATATTAAGTATTTTATATTGCAGCATCCAATGATGCAAATGTTTACTTTATAATTTAGTGACTAAGCTATGTGTGAATATATAGTGAAATATAGCGAGTAAGTTTGTGTGACTACATTATATACACACATGATGGGTATATTAAGAGGTATACCAATAACCTTAACTTATTTTGTAACAGTTCCTGTCGTGAAGTTGCACTTTAGTGTTACATTCCATGAATGACCTGCGAGGTGAGACTAAAGTGTGTGTGCCCTCATTGACATCAATTGCAGTTCGTATTTATTATGGAAACTGCACTTATTTTGATATACTAGTATACATTGCAAGCCAAATTGCGGCTTTATTTAGAGAAATGTAGTTATGAATTACAAGGATTCATGGTTCAAACTTCAATCGTATATAACAAACCTTTTCATACATAACACACTTTTCTCGAGATACTTTAAGAGCCGACACATATACTTTCTGCACACTTGAATTTGATAATGTGCTCTTTAGCTTCCATTTTTAGCTCGACTATTCGAAGAATAAGTAGAGCTTATGTTGTCACCCCGGCGTCGGCGTCGGCGTCGGCGTCGGCGTCACCGTCACGCCTTGGTTAAGGTTTTTAGTCAAGTTTGTATATGGAATACTTCTGGCCCTACACCTACAATACTTGGACAACTTCATCTCCTAGTGATGTACATCAATAACCCCTGATCTATATTTGACCTTGACCTACATTTCCTCTTGAATTACTTGGTTAATTCCCCTTGGTTAAGTTTTTAGTCAACCTTGGTTAAGGTTTTTAGTCAAGCTTGTATATGCAATACTACTGGCCCAACACCCACCATACTTGGACAACTTCATCTCCTAGTGATGCACATGAATAACCCCTCATCTATATTTGACCTTGACCTACATTTCCTCTTGAATTACTTACTTAATTCCCCTTGGTTAAGGTCTTTAGTCAACCTTGGTTAAGGTGTTTTCTTTCAAGCTTGTACATTGAATACTATTGTGCATCCAGACACCATACTTCGACAACCTTTTCTCATAGGTATGTACATCAATAACCCCTGATCTATATTTGACCTTGACCTACATTTCCTCTTCAATTACTTACTTCATTCCTTTTGGATAAGGTTTTTAGTCAACCTTCTATATGGAATACTACTGGCCCTATACCCACCATACTTGCACAACTTCATCTCCTAGTGATGTACATCAACAACCCCTAATCTATATTTGATTTGACCTACATTTCCTCTTGAATTACTTACTTAATTCCCCTTGGTTAACACTTTTTAGTTAAGCTTGTACATGGAATACTCCTGGCCCTACACCAACCATGCTTGGACAACTTCATCTCCTAGTGATGTACATCAACAACCCCTGACCTATATTTGACCTTGACCTACATTTAACCTTGAATTACTTACTTAATTCCCCTTGGTTAAGGTTTTTACTCGACCTTGGTTAAGCTTTTTACTCAAGCTTGTACATGGAATACTATTGTGCATACAGACACCATACTTGGACAACCTTTTCTCATAGTGATGTACATCAATAACCCCTGATCTATATTTGACCTTGACCTACATTTCCTCTTCAACTACTTACTTAATTCTCTTTGGTTAAGGTTTTTATTCAAGCTTGTATATGGAATACTCCTGGCCCTACACCAACCATACTTGGACAACTTCATCTCCTAGTGATGTACATCAACAACCCCTTACCTATAGTTGACCTTGACCTACATTTAACCTTAAATTACTTACTTAATTCCCTTGGTTAAGGTTTTTACTCAACCTTGGTTAAGGTTTTTAGTCAAGCTTGTAGATGGAATACTATTGTGCATACAGACACCATCCTTGGATAACTTGTTCTCATAGGGATGTACATCAATAACCCCTGACCTTTATTTTACCTTCACCTACATTTAACCTTGAATTACTTGCTTAATGTTTATAGTCAAGCTTGTATATGGAATACTTCTGGGCCTACATCAACCATACTTGGACAACTTCATCTCCTAGTGATGTACATCAATAATCCCTGACCTATATTTGACCTTGACCTACTTTTATCCTTGGGATTACTTAGTTATCTCCCCTTGGTTACGGTTTTTACTCAAGCTTGTATATGGAATACTCCTGGGCCTACAGCAACCATACTTGGAAAACTTTATCTCCTAGTGATGTACATCAATAACCCCTGACCTATATCTGACATTGACCTACATTTAACCTTGAATTACTTACTTAATTTCCCTTGGTTAATGTTTTTAGTCAACCTTGGTTAAGGTTTTTATGCAGTCCGCAGCCACCTTCTTTGTCAAGCTATGTGTACATCGACAACCCTCGTAGTCGAGCTATGCTGTTCTCCTACAGCTCTTGTTATCCACGAAATCATGCATTGGCAGTAGATTAGAACCATCTCCAATGGAAACAAGAGCATCGTTATTACTACGAGAAATCACTCTATGGCAGCCCTGGTAATAATAACAAACAAGAAAAGGTGAACTCAAGTCCTCATTGACCTTGCACTTGGTGCTCAGACGCGGGGTGTGTGCGAAACAAAGTACCGTTCCTAGACACACATTGTGGCCAAATATTAAAATTGATGAATGGGTTATATAGTTAGATATGTTTTGGTGCGCATGCAATAAAGCGCCATCCATAGACACACATTGTGGCCAAATGTTATTAAAATGGGTGAAGGGGTTAATCAGTTATTTAGAAAACTAAAAACAGTTGTTAAAGTGGTTCGTAGGTTCATAAGTGGTTCAAACGAATGTGAAAGGCGTTTCTAATGCGCATACGCATGTACATGGGCTATCGCTATTTCCCTTCCTGCCTCTCGGGGAGGGGATAATGATTTTAAGTGCCGACAAAACCTGTATTTATTTACAAGTAAGACAACATAAGAAGCAACAACAGAGGATATTCATTTTCCACCTGCTAAGGGTTGATCAGCTCTAGTTTGTCTGCCATTGAACGCATGCTCGGTCGGCAAAGTTCGAAAGCTAAATTTACATGCATGTTCTTGTTTCATTTCAGAGAACACTTGACATTTTGAAAATGGACATAGAGGGGGCTGAATGGCTGAGTTTACCAGAGATGATAACCACTGGAACGATACATAAAGTGAAACAGCTACTGATAGAAACCCATTATGGCATACGAGGAGTGATAAAGAGGCCATTTGGCGATACTATACCAGCAAAGCAACTCGGTATTCTGCGACAATTACATGAAGTAGGGTTCCGAATATTTATGCACGAGCGGAATCTTATCAGTATACGGCGACACCTAGTTTTAGGTAGTTACACATACATGAATGAAATATCATTACTGAATATGAAATATTACAATTAGCGCCCACATGTACTGTACATCGTACATGTGACAAGCCTGCTTGTCCAGTAGCCTATTTCACCAACATTGCAAAGTATACTTGTCTAGCAAAGTATACTTTGAGGGAGACATTTTCAATTTAAGGATAAATTTATTAATTTGTGTTATACTGAATTTATTACATTATCACAGCCAAATATTGTGTTTCCATTATTTATATATCCGTAAAATTTGGAACAGGTTTCGTGAAACAGACAGAAGAGCTAAGTGTTGAAGTATCATAAGGGTGCATGGCACAAGATCAGTTCAATGGTGAACATAAAATGGTACTCCCCATACAGGTGCATTCACGACTTTACATGACATTGCTTTGAACTGACATAAAACCCCAATCAATCATCAAAATGATTTTTTTCTTCAAATATATATTGTAGGTAGCTGTACTGCCCCAGTCATAGTTTGTCCCCAGTCATAGTATGACCCCAGTCATAGTAAACACGTTTAAACCTAATATCTTACATTGCGCATGTGCCGAAAGTTCATTTCCCCGTGAGTTTTAAATTTGCGACAAACAGTTCAGAGAGTAGTGTCAATGCGAATTAAATCGTTTTCCATAGAACAACATAATTATGTAAACCAAGACTTACATAAATATAATGCAATATGTACAGTGTATAAGCACAAATATATACTAAACATGTGGATATGGATTATTTGTGTAAATGACTTTTGGGTTTTGAGTTAGATTTTTAGTTACATTTCCATTGACTTTACATGGGGTTCCCATAAGGGCACACCTACCTTAAATTGAGTTTTCGTTTCAGTCTGTGCTATGAAGTGTTTGTGTCATGAGCTGTGACAATATTGACAGTGTCCGTGACAGACATGAGCAGGTGAAATAAAACCGCTATTACAATAATACAATACCTTTGTTCACCCAAAAGCCGCACACGTGGCACATAAGGTCACGTGTACACGAGGACATATATAATGAGGTTTTATTTTATAAAAAAAACTGATTTCCAAATTGTTTTTGAAACATATGTTTGAATTTGAATAAGTTTTCGACGATAGTAAAGGGTTTTATGTATAGTTTTCTTGCATCCTCATAGTGCCGACACTCGAACATGAAATGAAACTCATCGCCGAAAGCACCACTGTTACATTTGTCGCACGTTCTGTGTGCACTCGGTGTCCTTGACCATCTTCCATTTTCGACTGCCAGCCTATGTTCACTTTGACATATATTGTTTTTAGCCCTTAGGCTGCGGGAAACGTAAATACTCGTCTGCTGTTGTTTCATTTTTTGTCTTCTTTTTCAATACAAACATGGCATGGTAGCACTTTAAAATCATTTCCATTGGAAATGATTCTAAAGTGTAAAAACATGTATTTGATGAAGAAAATGGAAAAGTGCAGACGACAAAGTTTGAGTCAACATTGTATGGGTTAATTTTCAGTGAATTATTGTATTGCCACTGTTACTTCACTATAATCGTATAAACACGTCAAATTATTTAAATAGTTAAACACGATAATTTAAATCCAGGTCGTACATAGCTGCGGTTGTGACAGGAGAACTGGGGCTTATAACATTTGAGACAAGTGTAGATCCAGATCAGCTTGTACATCCGAGCAGTCTGAACAGGGTTAACACTGTGTGCCCTTCAGTCGGCGAACACATGTCATGCATCTAGTTCTAACAATTGCACTATTATAGATTTATAATAGAATATCTGGAAGTTAGCGTGACTATCACTAGTCACGTGACCCAATATGTTTGGGGGTTACTCGATACATCTTGCACTAAAATTCATCATTTTTTATGCCAGAATATTTCACATTTAGAACTACGAAAATACTAAATGGTGATAAGAATATTTTTTAATGGCCATGTACAAAGATTTAGCGATTGGAATTTAGTTGTTTGAAGCGTTCAAAAATGATTACATTATATAGAAAACAGTTCAGATTTCCCCCTGCGCTCCTCCGCAGGGGAGATAATTATAACCTGCAGGTGCGCGAAATTGACGAAGTCCGACTTCCAGAATCAGGTTCCAACTGTAAGTTGCGGCCAGCAACTCTGTCAAACTCCCGTACCGTCCGTAGCATATGTTGCAGAGTTATTGCCCCCTACTATCTACATGTGTGCCAGTAGATTAGGTGAGCGACTGACCACAAATGTCGTAAACCACAGCCATATTTGCATCTGTTAACCCTTTCAACTCCACATGCCTAGTATAGTGGTTTTTGGCACAAAGTGTAGACCCATCATCAGGATCTGCACTTTTTGCTAGTAATTTTCATATTTTTTCAGAACAAAATCACCCACTTTTCATAAATAGACTAGTCTAAAAATCATTTTGTGATTGTGAAAATTAAATTATCACAATCCATTCCACTTACTTAGGGGTGAAAGGGTTAACGAAAGTATTTCATGTTCAGAAACGCAAGTTCATTGAGTGGGGTGACCATTCCTAGCCCGGGCCAATTCTTCTTTCCCGCCGCGGGATGCGTATTCCGATCGTGCATGAATAGTCTAAACCCAGATTCGTATATCTGCCTCAACACACCGAGATTCGTGTGACTGACGCGTTTGCCGTCGAAATGAAACTCTATCTGCATCTGTTTGACCCGATCGAGCACGCCATCAGCGATCATGTTTGGTACTGCTATCCACTCGTCGCCTTCTATGTCCATTTTCAATAAGTCCACTGTCCTCTGAAAATGTCAAGAAAGAAAACGGTATCACTACATTTCCCCGCACCATGTGACTGGTATAATAATTATTATCACAGTTGAAAGACTCGGACCAAGGACCCAGAAAATGTCCGATGCAAAAATGTTACCCAGCTACTAACTTCTATAGACTATACACAGTACGTGGTACCAATAATAGAACTATAATACATGGAGATATGATAGCCACGGCAGTTTAGAAAACGGGGTTAAACGTTCAACTGTGAAGCTACCAAAATCTGTAATGTTGCTTCACAGCCTCGGCACGTTTTTGATTTCCACAAGCCAAATGCTGCATTTGGATATATCTGGACAACAACTAGCTCCTCGGCAAACCGTGTTTGGTCAATTTCAGAAGCGTATTTCTGAAGATTGGCATATTACGCATACGCGTTTGGCGTCGCTTGACTCTGTTTCGTTCATAGGGCATTTGAATACCAGTAATATAGTGTCTGCTCATTCACGCACTGAAAATGGTTATCGCGGACCTCATTTATATAAAAAGAAATCCTGCTGGCTCCAACAATGGGGTGGGGGGGGGGGGGGGGGGGTTTGTCGTGTGAACCCATCGAACCTCCCCTGACAACGCCCTTGATATCAATTGCATGTACGGTGAAACCTCTCTAATTCGTACACCCTGTGTTGAGGTCCACAAGGTGTCCGGGTTAGAGAGGTTTCACTGTAAATCATGCATTTGATCATTTTGAGATATATTTGTGTGTTATGCGATCACGAACAGACATTATCACCTGAGATAAATGACCAAGAAACTCATCAAAAATAAGATCACGTGTGTTTTCATGGTGTCTGGTTTAGAGAGGGTCCACTTAACTGTAGTTCATGCAGCAGTGTAATTGTCAACGGGACTTACATTTTCATGCGACAAGGATTTCATAAAATACTTCAGCGTGTTGACTTTCCAGCCCTTAGATGTCGTTTCTGCTTTGTTTGACAATCCTTCATTGTGGAATTGCACTTCCGACGGCGTCTTGCTATTATCTGTGTTCATACTGAAAGGAAATGACATATTGACACTCGTTTGTACGGAGCCCCGCAGGGGACGTAGAATTGTGTTTATTAATTCGTTCCTACGAAATAACAATTCGTTCCCTCAATTTAACAATTCGTTCCCACGAAATAACTTGAGGGAACGAATTATTAATTCTAGGGAACGAATTGTTAAATTGAGGGAACGAATTGTCACTTGTTCGAAGCTAACCCGAATTCTCTGTCTGTAACGCAGGGCGATTTGTAAGTCAGCCTGCGTACAGACATATAATTCGGGTCACGAAGCATGAGTTGTGTTTCATTGATGGAGTGGCGCCAGTGCAGATCCTGATTAGAGTGTGCGGATGTACAGGCATATCTGGATCTAGACTGGTCGCAAAGTCCAAAAGCCGCACTTCTTCAGTCACAGCCACATATACGTGTATACTGTTAATATCCAACCTAGAAATGTTCCCGCTTTCTTTTCTAAATTTAAATACAACATATTATTGATCTAGCCGTGCAGAAATGGAGCCCCGCAGGGGACGTAGGGAACGAATTGTTAATTCGTTGGAACGAATTGTTATATCGTGGGAACGAATTGTTAATTCGAGGGAACGAAATGTTATATCGTGGGAACGAATTGTTAAATTGAGGGAACGAATTGTAATTTCGTGGAAACGAATTGTTAATTCGAGGGAACGAATTGTTATATCCATGTTATATCAATGTCCCCTGCGGGGCTCCTTGGAAATGAAATACGTTCATAATTGACAAGCATGTTTTAATGTCGATCCTTACCTTGGGTCAAAACAGTGAATTTCACATCCAAATTCCCTTCCCGCTGCCAGGTCGAAATCAAACTGCCAATCTATTCTGTAATTATATAAAGGATATATATGTTTAAATGATATTTGTCAATTCCTGTAACATTAAATATTAACCCCGTTGAACAATGACACACGGGTTCACTTTTCAACGGATGAGTGATCATCGATTTAATGTTGAAAACTGACCCCGACCGTTAATTAATGATCCACCCACACGTGAAAAATGGACCCTCTTTAAATCTGATCACCAACAGTTCAGTTCAGTTCAGTTCAATTGTTTATTTACGCCTCATCAACTGTACATCATAAAATACATAGCAATAAGACAATACAGGTACATGTACAATTGCCATTCTGTAATAATTATAAGAGACGGCTCATTTAATGAGCAGCTATAATTACATTTCAGCATATACATAAAATACATTACTTGAATAATATGTTTCTATTGAAACTTTAAAACGACTACACACCAATATGCAACAGAGCTTAAAAGGGATAAATAATTGTAATAAGAAATAGTTGCATTATGTACACGTAAACTAATTCACACATTGTACTATAATTGTATTATTTGTACAACAGTGCAGATCTTCGATTTAAAATATAGCAAAGAGTTTTGGCACAAAATCGTATTATATTGCAGTTCGAGAAAAGAAAAACAAATTTGGAATCATCAGTCATTTCAGCGAACAGTGGTTCAATAGAACATGCTTTTTCGTATATCGCAATACGTATGTCGTTGTATATAGGGTAGCTAAACAGTACGTGGTACTCATCTTCTACTTGAGGCATACAAAAAGGGCAAACCCTATTGCCAATAGACAGTTGTTCATAACGACCAGTTTCCAACCGTAAGGGGGCTCCGCCGCATCTAAACTTAGCGAAAGCAGATCTGTGTGTTCGAGGCAACACAAGATTACAGTATGTTTCCACCCCCCATGTCTGCTTAAACAGTTTATAACGCCTAAGTTTGTTACCCCCATATCCCCGTAAACTAGTCATTCTATTCACAGTGGAATACCATTTGGTGCCTGTATAATTTTCCATTAGTCGCTTAACAATTTCGTTGACTAATACATTTATAGAAAGGGTATGTACAGTATCAGGAGCCAAACCAAGATTAGCCCACTTACATTGAACAGTGTAGCACCAATTTTTGCACCTTGTGTTGCCTTGTACCGAACCCCATGAAAATACCTTGTACGCAATTCTAAAAAAATCAATATGGGTTAGCCGGTACCAGTGAAGTGCAATACATTTCCATTGCTTTATGATAGGTGGTTCCCATCCCATGTCACCTGCCACTCCAGCCGAAGGGGTGTATTTACCTGTTCCTAGAAATAATCTCATTGCACTGTTCCGTACAGCATCGATGCATGAGTATGGTTTAGTATCCCACATTGCAGCTCCATATGATATAACAGACCATACAAGAGAGTCATATAGTTTCGAATAAACTCTGTATGGCATTCCACCCATTCTCTTAAACTTTGCAATCAGAAGACCCAAAGACATACTAGCGCCCTGTGCTACCATTTTAGCGGTGATATTATAATCGAGAAATTCATTCAAAATCAAGCGAAAATATTTGTACTTGTCAATAACATCAACAGTGTGATCTCCGCATTTAAATACTGTCCGCGTTCTGGGTATAGCATTATGTCTAAAATGAACGACATTACTTTTGCCATGATTTATGTTCATATTGTTCGTGCTACACCAACCATTTAACTCACACAACATGTATTGTAGATCAACTTCACTATCTGCAATAATGACAACGTCATCAGCATATAATAACACAGATAGTCTTTCATTACCGATATGTATACCTTTTCCGAGGGCATTAATCCGTATTGCCAAGTCATTGATAAACATGTTGAACAGGAGTGGTGATAACGAACAACCCTGACGCAAACAGGAAGTTACACTAAACCAGTCACTTACAAACCCATTAACCCGTACGCAGGCTGACGCACATGAATATAGAGATTTGACTGCATTAAAAATCTTGCCAGTTAAACCAATATTGATCAATTTTTTCCATAAAAAGTTCCTATCTATACAGTCATATGCTTTTCTGAAGTCAATGAAAGCGCAGAACGTTGACATACGTTTCTTTTTGCGTGTTTCAATGATTGTTGTAAGTGTAGACAAATGATCAATCGTACTGCGCTTTTTCCTAAACCCATTTTGGTATTCCGTTAACTTCTCATTTGCGTCAGCCCAATTAGCCAACCGCTCCTTTAAAATCGAAGCATACAGTTCATACAATGTAGAGGATAGAGCAACATATGACAGTCGGATCACATTGAAAAAGAACCCCGGGTCAATTTTAAACTATTGTCGACCGTTAATTAATGACCCACCTACGTGAAAAATTGACCCTGATCATAATTAAACTTTGAAAAGTGACCCAGGGTCAATTTTGAACAATTGTCGACCTACGTGAAAAAATGATCATGGTTAACATCTGATCACCTGGCAACAGACGGATAATATTTCAACATCGAAAATTGACCCCAATAGTCGGACCACATGTAGTGAAAACTGCCATTATATTTTTGGAAGTTCTCGTGGATATAAGTGTCACGGTACGTAACTTACTATGGGGAGAAAATGTGTATTCGTGCCCGGCTAGCTCAGTCGGTTAGAGCGATGGTACAGTAAACCAGAGGTCCCGGGTTCGAGCCCCGGGCCGAGGCACATTGTTCTCACCCTGTGACATTTGGCGCCCAACGAGGGACCGTGACTGA
This sequence comes from Conchocele bisecta, assembly GCA_029237695.1. NCBI lineage: Eukaryota > Metazoa > Mollusca > Bivalvia > Lucinida > Thyasiridae > Conchocele > Conchocele bisecta. Next base: position 49,490,424 of record CM055265.1, on the reverse strand, counting down.
TAAATTCTGCCCAAAATGTACCAAAAATATGTATTTCAGAGACGAATTAAATATAGAATTCGGGGACGAATTCCAATTTGGCGTGGAGTATGTCACGGTACGTAACTCACTATGGGGAGAAAATGTGTATTCGTGCCCGGCTAGCTCAGTCGGTGAGAGCGATGGTACGGTAAACCAGAGGTCCCGGGTTCGAGCCCCTCGCCGGAGCACATTTTTCTCACCCTGTGACATAAGCAATGTGAATTATAACCGGAAAATGTGGAGACGATTCTAATGCGCTGTCAAACCTTGTTTTTGTAGAGAAATAATAATTCACTGTTGAACCATACTTCTTAGCAAATCATGTTGGTAGCACATTATAATCGTCTCTTATGGAGACGATTCTTTATTGAGATGTTTTTGTGGATAAATAATGCTAATTTCGAAAAACATCAGATGACAATATTTGTTTCCAGCACAGTAACATTTAACTAACCGTTATAAATGGACACAATGTTCGGTGGGTTGTGGTGGGTGATACACGAATGAAGTTGTGTCCAAGTACCATGAACATAGGCCATTGGGTTGTTGAGAAAATGACTCGAATGTAAAGTTTATGAAGAGTATAACATGTGCGCCGTGTTTTTTTCCCATTAATTCATTAGGCCATACCAAGTTCTTACTATTCTATGTTAAGTGTTCTCGTGCGGGCAGGTTTGAAAGTGGTTCTTTAAAAAGAAAAGCACACTGTGTATGATGCTATTTCAAACTGTTTACTGGTGAAGTAAACGGAAAATTGATTGCGGATTTGTCCAAGTTTTAAATCCGTTCATGAATTTACCTTACATGCCCACTCAGTAGGCACTAACTGTTCTTTATAGGAATTAAATAAGTGTATAATTGTGTCACTATTCAGCCAGTTCTAAAAATTACGAGTGCCCGCTATACATATATAATCATTTAGTAATATTTATTTTACTGATAGCGACTCGCGTTGGTATCAGGCCATTTTCATATGCAAATGAGGCATGATAGTTTTAATTATTTATACTAAAGTAATTAAATGAAAACTATGTTCAATGGGAGAAAACTAGCTACGATCCCTCATCGACATGGCCTTATGGTAGGAAGACTCTGCACAAGGTTGAGGACGTTTTTAACATAAATTTACCATCGTTTCTTTTCTTCAAATTTTAACTGATACGTAAGTAGTTTTTAGCCACCTGGGTGGACGCTAAACAGAGCAAAATGACATGGCCTGATGGCAGGAATGTACAGTGAAACCTCTCTAAACCGGACAAAGTGTGAGGTCCCCAGGGCGTCCGGATTATAGACGTTTCACTGTAAATCAGGCATTCGATCATTCTGAGTCATAGGTGTGTGCTATGCGATCACTAACGGACAAAATAACTTGAGATAAATGACCAAGAAACCCATAAAAAATAAGATCACATGTGTTTTATTGGCGTCCGGTTTAGAGAGGTTCCACTGTATATTTCGTACGCTACTTACCCGAATGAATAAATCAAGCAAGGTGATGACGGACGATAATGGCGGTCAATGCACACTTCCTTTCCGCCATCGTCTAAAGACCCAATTCTCATCTGGTTTCTACACAGTACTTGCAATGTGTTAATATATCTGTAAAGAAAATTGCATGTGCGGATCCAGTCGGGGACGTATCCGGCGCACGCCCCCTAAAATGTATCGAGTTTAAATTTTAACCCATCTTTTGCGTGGAAAGATCTAATTATTTCCTAATTCATCATCCAAAGTGTATGTTGTTACCACTCAGTTGAACCGTCGAGACGATTCAATTGCGTGGTAACAATATATACTTTTGATGAGAAATAAGAAAAAAAGGCAGAAATTATTCTGAATTTCATGAAAATTGACGTTCATATCTGTCTCATTTGAAATCCACGCCCCTCTCAGACATAAATCCTTCATCCGCCCCTGAATCTGTCATCTGTGTGTATTTGAATTTGAGCAACATTTTATTTATTGAACAGAACAGAACGCATCCTTTATTTCGGCATCAATCTCAGACCACGCAGTGGTCTATGAATGCATACATGTACAGTGGGGTCAGTTGGTTCCAACCTGTCGTGTTCGTTCGTGTGTGCACTTACACGCTGACCCCACTGTATACATACATGTATAATAACTTGTATTTTCAACAACAACTTGACGGACGGCATACACGTATATGTGGGGGCTTGTTAATTACAGGTGCAATAAACAGTATTCGTTGTTGTTAAATAAACAGCAGACGACAAAAAAATAAGATAGCTGTGTAAGGGTTAATGATGTATACAGATCAATCCACAATAGTCATGAATCGATGAATTCGGTGATTGCAGATCGATATTATACATGTATACTGTGACAGAAATGTACATTTCCACGGTGTTTAAAATATATAATATGTGGTTGTGACTTGGGAAATGGGGCTTATATGTTTTGCGACCAGTGTAGATCCAGATCAGCATGTACATCTGCAGCAACACATGCGAATGTCCCCGTCATTGTAGATTTAACCGTTTCGGAGTCATTGCGAGAACACCTACATTTCGCTGGACATGCTGGAAATAAGGAAAGATGAAGGGCACTGGGTAGTAGGCTTGTTAAGCGCAAAAATAGGGCTTACAATTCTTTGTTTTCCTGACGGATTGGCGAATGTGCAGTATTATTGCATGTCAACACTACTATCAAGGCTTGTGAGTGTTCGGGTGTCTCGTTTGTTGGCTATGAACTTCATTTTCTACAGATTTCGGGGCATACTTCGGACCCAAGTCTTTCCTTATTTCCAGCAAAAGAAATAAACGGTCAAATATAAGAGGGCGGGGACATCGGCAGGTGTAGCTATTCAATTTTGCACACACTTTGGTTGCATGTATTTATCCTAAACGGTATATCGCATTGCCGAACTCGACTATTAGTCAAAACACGCCTTCAGTTTCCATCGATTTGCAAATTTCGTCGACAATACAGATAGTTATACTAACGGCTGTGTTCTTTTCAATATCGATCAATCAGTTAAAAACATAGTATTAGACATAAAATCGCCGACGATCGGGAAAAAAAAGCCAAAGCTGATTTTTGTCGCGCCTGCTTTAGCAGAAGCGGGACATAGGCATAGCTTTTCAGTCGGCGTCGTCGTCGTCGTCGTCGTCGTCGGCGGCGGCGACGGGGGCGTCAACATTTCACGTTAAGTTTTTGCGTTTAGCTCAGTTTCCAGAAAACTATAACTCCTACGACCTCCATACTTGGTATACTTCAACACTGTGGTGTAACCATCTCACACAGAGGGAACACATGTGACCTTCAGCTACTTTTCATGGTTCATTGACATACTTTTCACATGCATTCAATGTTAAGTTTGTGCGCTTAGCTCTGTTTCTAAAACTTAGCGCTCAGGTTAATTCATTGTAACTTCTGTTTCCCTCAATGGAATGCTTTAATATTCCATACATGCATTTGTAACAACATCTCTCATCATTCTACACAAATCCCATTGTGCCCGCTAACCCCAAAGGTCAAGGTCACTGACTTAGCAATATCCGTGTTTGGAAAAGTTAACGCTCGGTTTAATGTATTACAACTTCTGTTTCCCTTGATGGAATGCTTCGGTATAAATCAACACTGTGGAGTAACCATCTCACACAGAGGGAGCCCATGTGACATTGACCTAGTTTGTATGGTTGACTGACCTACTTTTCACATGCATTCAACGTTAAGTTTTTGCGTTTAGCTCTGTTTCTAAAACTTAACGCTCAGGTTAATTCATTGTAACTTCTGTTTCCCTCAATGGAATGCTTTAATATTTCATACATGCATTTGTAACAACACCCCGCATCATTCTCCAGAAAGCCCATGGTGCCCGCTAACCCCAAAGGTCAAGGTCGTTGACTTACAAATGTCCGTGTTTGGAAAAGTTAATGCTCAGTTTATGCTTTAATATTCCTTACATACATTTGTACCAACATCCTGCATCATTCTACAGAAAGCCCATGGTGCCCGCTAACCCCAAAGGTCAAGGTCACTGACTTAGAAATTTCCGTGTTGGAAAAGTTAACGCTCAGTTTATGCTTCGATATTCCATACATTTTTTTGTAACAGCATCTCGCATCATTCTACAGAAAGCCCATGATGCCCGCTAACGCCAAAGGTCAAGGTCACTGACTTAGAAATTTCCGTGTTTGGAAAAGTTAACGCTCAGTTTATGCTTTAATATTCGTTTGGAAAAGTTAACGCTCAGTTTATGCTTTAATATTCCATACATGCATTTGTAACAACATCCCGCATTATTCTACAGAAAGGCCATGATGCCCGCTAAAGCCAAAGGTCAAGGTCACTGACTTAGAAATTTCCGTGTTTGGAAAAGTTAACGCTCAGTTTATGCTTTAATATTCCATACATGCATTTGTAACAACATCCCGCATCATTCTACAGAAAGCCCGTGATGCCCTCTAACCCCAACGGTCAAGGTCACTGACTTAGAAAGTTCCGTGTTTGGAAAAGTTAACGCTCAGTTTATGCTTTAATATTCCATACATGCATTTGTAACAACGTCCCGCATCATTCTACAGAAAGCCCATGGTGCCCGCAAACAGCAAAGGTGAAGGTCGCTGACTTAGAAATTTCCGTGTTTGGAAAAATTAACGCTCAGTTTATGCTTTAATATTCCATACATGCGTTTGTAACAACATCCCGCATCATTCTACAGAAAGCCCATGATGCCCTCTAACGCCAAATGTCAAGGTCACTGGCTTAGAGAAATGTTCGTGTTTGGAAAAGTTAACACTCAGTTTATGCTTTAATATTCCATACATGCGTTTGTAACAACATCCCGCATCATTCTGCAGAAAGCCCATGGTGCCCGCTAACCCCAAAGGTTAAGGTCACCGACTTAGAAATTTCCGTGTTTGGAAAAGTTAACGCTCAGTTTATGCTTTAATATTACATACATGCATTTGTAACAACATCCCGCATCATTCTACAGAAATCCCATGGTGCCTGCTAACCCCAAAAGGTCAAGGTCACTGAATTAGAAATTTGCGTGTTTGCAAAAGTTAACGCTCAGTTTATGCTTTAATATTCCATACATGTATTTGTAACAACATCCCGCATCATTCTACAGAAAGCCCATGGTGCCCGCAAACCCCAAAGGTCAAGGTCGCTGACTTAGAAATTTCCGTGTTTGGAAAAGTTAACGCTAAGTTTTAGCGCTCAGTTTATGCTTTAATATGCCATATATGCATTTGTAACAACATCCCGCATCATTATACAGAAAGCCCATGGTGTCCGCTAACCCCAAAGGTCAAGGTCACTGAAATAGAAATTTCCGTGTTTGGAAAAGTTAACGCTCAGTTTATGCTTTAATATTCCATACATGCATTTGTAACAACATCCTGCATCATTCTACAGAAAGCGCATCATTCTACAGAAAGCCCATGGTGCCCGCTAACCCCAAAGGTCAAGGTCACTGACTTAGAAATTTACGTGTTTGGAAAAATTAACGCTCAGTTTATGCTTTAATATTCCATACATGCATTTGTAACAACATCCCGCATCATTCTACAGAAAGCCCATCATTCTACAGAAAGCCCATGGTGCCCGCTAACCCCAAAGGTCAAGGTCACCGACTTAGAAATGTACGTGTTTGGAAAAATTAACGCTCAGTTTATGCTTTAATATTCCATACATGCATTTGTAGCAACATCCCGCATCATTCTACAGAAAGCCCATGGTGCCCGCTAACCCCAAAGGTCAAGGTCACTGATTTAGAAATTTCCGTGTTTGGAAAAGTTAACGCTCAGTGTATGCTTTAATATTCCATACATGCATTTGTAACAACATCACGCATCGTTCTACAGAAAGCACATGGTGCTCACTAACCCCAAGGTTATTACAAGCTCCATATATACTATAAAACTGCGCCAGGCGGGATATTTTGCTCCGCGGAGCTCTTGTTTTAGTGTAGGTCCGGACTAGCATTAGGAGAAACATATCGAAACTGCCCATGAATCCCACTGGAGCTTAATCCAGGATTCAATATGCCGCCCAAGATGACTGCCATAAATTTATTAAACACATGAAGGTGACTATAATGAACATATTCACACATAGGGTGGCAGCATAGCACTGCCAAATACATATATTAACATTTCCAATAAGGATAAGTCACGTAACCTTTCAAATATCCAAGATAGCTGCCAAGATTGCCAACAAAATATGTAAAAGTTACATTTTCTTCACACCATAATTATTATATGAATTGATTTTTAATTGTCTTGGAGTTACATTTGCTTCAATAAGTTTCAAGCTTCATTAAGTTTAAGAGACGGTCGCAGCCGGCATGTTGGGTCCGCCTGATTGTTGCTAGTCCGAGGGTGTAGTGATAAGTCCCCCAATGTTTAGTGATCGTATCAGGGTGTATATATGTGGTTAGATATACATGTATATGGTACTTAAAACCTATAATTCAAAATTCGTTAAACCGTTAACACAATGTAAGTTGACATTGACCTTGTAGGAAGGCCAGTGGGTGGTCTACGGAATGAAAGTACATGTATGGATGGTAACAAAAAACAACCTTTGACGTTTCAAGTTGACGCAACTTAGTGTTGCAGATCTACGTAAAATGTCCCACGGCCGGACGTACATATGTCATCATGATCACTATGTCTGTCTTTCCACGATAAACAATTACGTATGTGTCTTTCTTATGAAATTATTTCACATTAACTATAAATTTTATAAAATAAAATAAAGCATATTGCCATACATTATGTAAAATCTATGCCATTCAAGGTGGCCACCAATATGACTGACAAATCCTGCTAATTTATATAATATATTGATCAGTAACCAAATGAGTATAATAAGTTATATAATTTTTTGTAATGCATATGGATTCCAAGGCAATGCATACATTCTATAAGTACACACTTTTAGAATCATACAAGACTGAATGTTCCTTTATATGGAAGCATGTAACACACTGCCCATGTATCATTCCCTTGACGTTTAATGTTGACAACAGACGTATACAGAGTATCTGTCCTTGGGTACATGTTTACACTAATTGACATGCTGTGGGCGGTTGGCTGGGAGCATGAGACGGGTTAGCGGTGCGAGTCATCTTTACCAGAATCATGATATCCCTGATTTGGCCCTCAGTTACAATTGGGCTTTCTTGTATGTGAGTGTTGAAGCCTGTTATCCCAAGTGTACGTGTAGTAGATTAGTGTACTCCGATTACGCTTAGGGGCTGGGACTAAGTGACTATAGTGTGCATTGAGGACCTGGCATCAGATCCGGGTATTCTAAATTTAGAGCTGAATATATATTTTCTTAATGCAAATATTCACTTCTGATTTTGGGATTCCTCTTTACAGATGAAATACGGGATTTACCCAGTTGATCGGTGCCTAAAATGACCATAACTGTTGACAGCCCGTTAAACACAATTACTCCAAATATATCTAGCATTCTAGCGGTCCAAAAACATTAGTTTAATGTTACATAATACTTATACTGATTTTCTTTTCACTTCGGTGTACCATAAAGTCATACGTCAAGGTTTATGCATACCGGAACGATTTGAAACATGTCCCATCTGATACATGTAATATGGCATAGTAAATTACAAAGAAAGCAGTATGAATCAAATCGATTCAATCATCGCTCTAGACAAGGGATACACCTATCAATCAGTTTAAATGGTTACATGAATATTATGCATGGGAATAATATGATGGTGGTATGCATATGTTATACCAGTTCCTTGTGTGAATGTCACACACATTAGAATGTGAATCTTGCATATATATGTACGTTTAAATTATTGTTGATTTGGTAAATATGGTCATAATGAGTGCAGTATATTCAAATAAATGAATATTTCAAACTCTATCGATCAATTGTGTTTATCCGCTCGAATGCAACTACCAATATATATTATAATATAGCTGCTGCTATCACCTCACGTATGAAAATGAAAGTAGAGTGTAAAGTAGAAATGATACGGAATTAGATACAATAATATAGAACAAATGGCTAAGTTAAAAAGGTGATATTTTTGTGAAAATATGTTTTCGGCATAAAAACACCAAGGTGCACATCTTCAATATGTGTAGAAGACGTGTGTATAGTTTCAGAACGATCGACTGAACGGTTTCGGAGGAGTTGTGTACACAAACTCTGTACCCTATATAGAATTGTATAGAAAAATGTAGAAAAAATGGCTATGTTAAAAAGGTGATATCTTTGTTAAAAAATATTTTTTCGGCATAAAAACACCAAGCTGCACATCTTCAATATGTGTAGAAGACGTGTGTATAGTTTCAGAACGATCGACAGAACGGTTTCGGAGGAGTTGTGTACACAATCTCTGTACCGTATATAGAACTGAATAGAAACATGTAGAAAAAAATGGCTAAGTTAAAAAAGGTGATATTTTTGTTAATATTTTTTCGGCATAAAACCACCAAGGTTCACATCTTCAATATGTGTAGAAGACGTGTGTATAGTTTCAGATCGATCGACTGAACGGTTTCGGAGGAATTGTGTACACGAACTATGCACTTTTTCTTCAGCCGCCCGCCCGCCCGCCCGCCCTGCGGTAAAACATAATACGTACCGTTTTTAAAGGTACATGCCCACGCAGCAGGTTACACTGTACTACTACTTTTCATTTTCTGTCATGCCTTATATGAGCCATTTGTATACCCACTAACGACTTATTTTTAATTACGGCGCGTGTTAATTGGTGTTAAATCGCATTTTATATGCCTCGACCAGAAAGGGTATTTTCCGACCTCGTGTTATTTTTACCAACACGCGTCACTTGACACGGTCAATCATATCACACATTTGACATGCGCAGTGAAGTATCGGAAGTTGAGAAGAAAAATCTCTGTTCGAGTCCAAATCTAAATCTCCAGGTAACTTTCCATTTGGTGATCTGGTCGCCGATATTCACCACTCTGTCTCTGTGTACTGCCTGTCCCTCAGACATTTCGCCTTTTTTTTTGGCCGACGCCGTTTCATACAATTTCCGTCCTGGACGTTTCGACTTGTTTACATATTGGGAAGCCTACTGGCGCGCGTAGTATACTGCGCATGCGCACCGCAAGCCGTGATGTGAAAGTTGTCGTCTCCGCACATTATCAAAATAAACTGTTACCGCCGCGTATCGCTAACAGTACATTGATAATTAATAAATGATTATATTTGTATAGCGGGAACTCGTAATTTTTAGAACTGGTGGAATAGTGACATAATTATACACTTTTTTAATTCCTATAAAGAACATTTTGTGCCTACTGCGTGGGCATGTACCTTTAAAAACGGTCGTATAAAAATCGTTTCCTAAAATAATGAGAATCGTCTCGCGTTTTCGCGATCTCGCCTTCCGCTTTTGAAACATTCGGATTCGTTTTGCTCATGCATGTGCGGCTTGTTTGCAAAACGCGAGATTGAATACGATAGAATTTCGCGTTTTCGTCTCGAAAGCTCGAAAACGCGAGGTTGCCACATGTCCCTAATAGGACAGGTAAACATTGTATTAGGAGACGATTCTCATGTGCTGCAAAAACATGTTAACGTTTTTATTAAGAAATAAAACAAATGTGGACAAACATCTATATTTCTTGACAACAAAAACATAATTTGACAAAAAATGATACTCGTCGACGATTCTAATGTGCTGCCAATACACGTTTATTAAGCAAAAAAAAAACATATTACAATACGTGTTATTGGTTAGGCTACTGCATTGCATCGTCGACCTATACACAAGATCGTGAAAACGCGAGACCAAATCGCGAGGCGAAAACGTGAGATTCTATTGTATTTATTCTCGCGTTTTCGCCTGGCTATCTCGCGTTTTCGAGACCGCGAAGTCGCGTTTTCGCCTCGGCCTTTTCACGATGTCGCCTTCCGCTTTTGGAAATACGTTTGTTCATGTCATTATATGTGTGTAGAATGCATACGTGTTGAAATTGAGTTTTGCGCATACATTACATGAACGTACGTACGTAGAATGCAATTCGAACTAGCATGATTTATATGCGTGTACGTACGTAGAACCAAATCCAACACGCATGCTGTCTACACATGCATGGGCAAATCGTATTTCCAAAAGCGGAAGGCGAGATCGAGATCTCAAAAACGCGAGATTGTAACCTAAAACAAATATGGCCGTACCCACCCATCCCCAATTAGCACATTTGCGACACATCATTTTCGGTCTAGCTGCACACCTGATGGTGTTTATAATCATCAGTCGGTAATCCAGTTTCACGTGCAAAGTGTGACTGACCTTTAGAATTCGGTGGGAACAAACATACCAAAACCACGCTATGTAGTCGCTCACGTCATCGCATCGCCGATGGATTGATAATTACGCATCAGCTTGTGCATTTTCACATTTGTTTTATTTCTTGATAAAACCAAGATTTGGCAGCACATGAGAATCGTTTCCTAAGACGATTCTCAAATGTTGTCAAAATATGTTTTTTGTAAAGAAATATCAATGTATTCGGGTTTTACTTTCACATTTGTCCGATGTCTTAATAAAACATGTTTTGGCAACACATGAGAATTGTCTCCTTAGGCGATTCTAATATTTTGTAAAAAGAATTGTCACATTTGTTTGATTTCTTAGACCGTAGAAACAATTGACAAATTCAGAAATCCACAACTTAATTTGTATTTCTCGAGTCGGGTTTCATATGGTGGCGAGGAAATACGATCGATTACACTCCGTCAACATCTTGTTGGAACTTAAATGTCAATTGTAACGTAGGCCATTTCAGTTTACCGCGCGTTACGTCAGCTGTTATTCTAAGTACGTATGGTCGCTCGTTATGAGCATTTCTTTCCTTCGTGTATAAGGTATGGGTTGTGGCCTAGGGCTTAGAACACCGACTTCCAATCTGGAGGTTGTGGGTTACAGGCCCGTAGCGGTGTGTACAATAATGCCACGGCAGCCTTTTTAGCGGGAAAAATTCCACTTAGACCCTCAAAATTGGATGTTCAACGCATGAAGATGACGAAAAAACAAAAGATAAACAGGCCAAAATAATGCCACGGCAGCCGCTGCGGCCCCGGGGTTCAAACATCGCCTTGGGAATCAAACATACCTTCATAGTATGTCCATCCGATTCAATTTCACTTTTTCCTTCGTTTAATTAAAATCGACTTGTCCCGGGCGTCGGGCGTTCCAATTTGTACAGCCCTGAATTATACCACTGGTGATTTGTTTGAAGTTACTGATAACTTTGCTAATTTAGCAGGTTATTCCATTTAGTTATGCAGTTACAAACATGATTGTACTTAATAATGCTGCAATGAAGTAAGTCTGCCAATTTGAGACGACATTTTCAAGCATACATAACAATACATTTTTTTTTCATTTCCCTGTGCTGATTTGCCGTATATAGATGTACTGTACATATATGTTATTTTGCGATAATTCTCAACATTTGGTGGCCATCTTGAATATCATTTTGCATAATATAATAACTAAAGTATGCATTAAATGTACTGAATAGTTCAAATGTATCCAAATGACCCATATAACAAATTAAAATATAGTAATTAGGGTAAATGTTATATATGTTAAAAACAAATTTACGTCATTTGCGACATATCAGCCATCTTGAATACCATTTTACATAACATATATATATATATAAATATACAGTATTGTATATACATATTGTATATACATATTGTATATACATATAGTTGGAATATCTCCTAATAACCCCAATAATCCACATGTTTGCTCAGATGAGAGAGTTAAGAGATGTTGGTGGCCATCTTCTACCCCATTTTTGATTGTATTACATTTCACAATTTGCCTTATTATGATTCGTTAGCCATATTCAGTACGTTTCGGCACATTTATTTCCTAATTGGTTTAGTGGATTTTGCACTAGTTATGGTTTTTGTCATTTTGACGGCCATTTTGGACGCCATCTTGATTCCTGGATTAAGCTCCAGTGGGATTCATGGGGAATTTTGATATGTTATTACTACTGATATTTTGGTCATTTTCTGAAAAATTCAGCTTTGGCTTATTTTTTTCCGATCTCAACCCTAATACCCTTCGCCTAGTTCATCTGGGGGCCGCTTTACTAAACTTCGTACGACTAACATGTTCGTAAGTGCAAAATTATGATAGTCTGTAAAAATAATGTTTTCTTACAAACAAGTACTGGATTTACATTTATTGAGCATAGGCTGCATGCAGCCTATGCTCAATAAATGTAAATCCATAAATTGAAATTTCCAGACGATCCTAAATTTGCACTTACGAACATTTTAGTCGTACGAAGTTTAGTGAAACGGGTCCCTGCTCGATATGCATTGAAACCATGCAAGCTAACTGGTTGAGTATCAGTAATGCTCATGCTTGGTTAATTATCCATGAAGAATTTGGAGAATTACAGTAGAGTATAACATTTATTGAGCTTTTAGTGTACCTGGATGTGGATTGGGACTGATACACATCCCACCCGCACCCACCCAACCACACCCCGAGCATGTCATCTGCAATAATTTACGCCCACACACCTTCCCGAATACGTATATCAGATAAACTTAGCATTTTCACCCCTAAGTAACTGGAATGGATCCAATCCAATCATCACAAAATGATTTTCAGACTCGTCAATTTATGACAAGGGAATATTTTTTGTTCTCAAACATATGAAAATTACTTTCAAAAAGTGGTGCAGATCCTGATGAGACGGATCTGCACTGTTTGCATAAACCGCTATAGCGGGCTTTCGGGTTCAAAGGGTTAATACACGCAGATGGAGTTTTATTTTCAAACGAAAAGTACGAAGCCTCGCAGGGGACATGGATTTTTTGTTATTAATTCGTTCCCACGAAATAACAATTCGTTCACTCAATTCAACAATTCGTTCCATCGAATTAACAATTCGTTCCCACGATATAACAATTCGTTCCCTCGAAAGACAATTCGTTCCCTCAATTTAGCAAGTCGTTCCCTCGAATTAACAATTCGTTCCCACAATATAACAATTCGGTCCAACGAATTAACAATTCGTTCCTGTGGGAACGAATTGTTATTTCGTGTGAAGGAATTAATAATAAAAATAATTTAATTTCCTTGCGGGGCTCCGTACAAATGTACAGTTGAGTCTAAAGACATTATATCCAATTGAAGTCTACTTGTGTATTACCGCCAGTAATTAGTAAACAGTTGATCCTTCGACAGTCTACTTAGAACCGCTGAGTTTGGTATCAGAACGATGCGTTCCTCCGCCGGTACGCTATCCACACTTGTCTGAAATAGTTTATGAACATGCATTGGTGCTGCAGTCTTCGCCAGCGTAAATTGTTTCACGTCGAAAAATGCACCCATTTCCTGAAGAAATGCCACTCAGCTCTACTTAATACTAACGCATAAAGTAGTATAGAGAGAGTCACTTCGTTACCGTTTTGCATCCTGGGCATTATAAGTAGAAAGGATAAGACTAACGGTATATAAATATTTGAAAATATATGAATATAATAAAATAGATCCCAACGGATTGTGAGAAAATTTAAATATTTTCTATTAAAGATAAAAAATATTTAAATTATATATACTAATATATAAAATGTTAGCTGAAAAGAGAAAAATGTCAACAGTTACAAAAACCCCTGCAATACCCCACACACTGATTTGTGGAGATAGTCAGGGTGAAAATAAAATCACACAACTCAGAAAGGAGTTGACTGGAATGGGGATAGTATTTTCACTCAGATTAAGAGAAAGGGGACTTACCAGACTAATTAATGAAGAAAAAAATAACGAATATATGAAACGTTTTACGAGGGCATACAAACGGGGCGCTTTTAACGGGATAGAAAACAAATCTGAAGAAGATGTAAACAAATTAATTCAACGACTTGATGATGAGGCTAAAATGAGTATAAAAAGTAGAATATTACTACAAAAAAAGTAGAAAAGAGAGCACCTAAAACCGAATTACTTAAAAAAATAATACTCGAAGGAGAGAATATTTTAGAAGACTACAAACACCACGAAAAAAAGATAGAAAAAGTCGCAGAACCACCACAATATCGCTGGGTAGACGACTTCAAAAAAATAATACAGAAGGGTGGATAAAAGAGTTAGAACCTCTGCTGCACGGGAGTTTTTATCTCCGATACTCATTTTATTACACATTGCAACACATAGAGGAAAATGATTCAAAAAAGACCCCGAGAAAGCTAAATTTTTTCACAAACTTTCAAGGAAGTCCCTGGTTTAGACGCTATGATGAGGTTAAAAAATGGTTATTCGCGCAAGAAGAAGAACGATTAAATGTAGATAAATAAAGCGTCCGAATACAAAGTGACCTTTGTTAGATGGGGTAGTACATCTATAAAAATAATATTATTCCACAAAAATAAAAGATGTTGAAATGACAACGAAAAATGTAGCAGGAGGAAAACTGCCGGAATGGTTGCGCTACAAGAAGGGTATAAAACCGTAGATACATTTGGCGACGAACTCTGTTTATTCAGGTGTTTAGCCCTACACTCTAACGATAAATTACGCGTAGATAGATCCATGAAAAGCACACTGAATCACAAAGTTAAATATTTTAAATATTGTGGAAAAAATAAACCAGAGGGTTCAATACCATTCGAAGATTTGAAAAAAGTAGAAAAGTGTTTTAAAATAGGAATAGACGCGTACGAACCGACAGAAGATGGAACATGGTTTTTAAGAAACGTAGCAGCGCACTATGAAGAAATAGGAACAAAAAAGATGACAATAGGGTATACAATGATCACGCATTTCTTATTACAGATATGGATAAAGCCTGCCAAATTTACTGTTGTACAGAATGTGATCAAAGATTTACAAAAGCCTGTAACCTTCTACGACATCAAACACCTGTAGTAAAGGAATAACGAAAATTATTTGCGAAGGAAAAAAAATAGATAGACCGATGTCCGCCTTTGAAAAAGCATTTTACCCAAAACCAAAATGTATAGAAAATCAATACAATGGATAAATTCTTTTACTGGTCCACACATTCATACTGCCGTTTGTGGACATGGAGGGGAACGAGTAGTTGGAAAAATCCCGGTTGATGGATTTTGCGGAGAAACAAATACAATATACCAGTTTCACGGATGTTATTGGCACGGTTGTCCTAAACACTGTAGAGATAAAGAGAGGGTTGAAAAAGAATACGAAAAAACTTTAAAAGCCGACGAAAAACTCAGAAAGCGGTTTAATTTAAATGTTATTTGGGAACACGATTATAAAGCACCAGAAGTCAAGGAGTTCCCCAAGCCTCCTACTGTTATTTATCCATATCAGATAGTATTCGATTTTGAGTCATATTTAGATAAAACCGGAGAAACCAATCCACATATAGATTTAGAGATTTTAAACACCACGTTCCAATCAGTGTGAGTATTGGCGATACACTTTCTAACAGAATAACACACATATGTGAAAAAGATCCATCCAAATTGGTTAATTTGTTTTATAGAAGATTTAGAAAAAAGAGCGGAAGAAATTGGTGAAAAAGTTGGTGAAAACCCTATATATGGATATCCGTCAGATTTTGAAAATCTTTCATACAAACAACAAAAAGAGGTTACAAGATGGATCACCCAAGTTCCAGTTCTTCTCGGATTCAACTCAAGCAAATACGATCTAAATTTAATAAAAAATCAATTGGTTTGAAATATTAGCAGATAAAACAAAGAAAGTTTTAGTGGGTAAAAAATCAAATCAAACATTATTTATATTCATGCCCAAGCTTCGCTTTCTAGATGTAAAATTATATCTTCCCAGGTGTTGATTACGCTAGATGGTTAGCGCATATGGATGTAAAGAACGAAAAAATCTTTCTTTCCATACGAATGGTTCGACACACCAGATAAATTATCGTACGAGGGTTTACCTGAATTTAAATTCTGGACGAATAAACTTGCTCCAACAAAAACCATCACTGAGAAGGAGCTAGAAGAGTGCAACGCCATATACAAAAAACGCGGAATGAAAACTTTTAAAGATTGGTTAAAATTATTATAACGACTTGGACGTAGGACCGTTTCTAGAAGCGGCAAGAAAAATGTCTCAATTTTACGAAACAAAAGGTATAGACATGTTTAAAGATGCCGTTACACTTCCCGGTGTAGCTTTTCAATACATTCTTCGAGGAACTATAAAAAACTACGTAACACCTTATACGAATAACATAACGGACGCGATCTGTCCACCGCTGTAGCACCCAATGAAGAATATACGAAATAATGAAACAAGCGCTCGTTGGTGGACCATCAATTGTATTTTCAAGATTAATGGCAGGAGGTATTTCTAGAATTAGATCAACCCCAGACGGAAATGGAAAAAAATGTGACTCTATATTAGGATTTGACGCAAACGCTTTGTATTTATCCACACTTGCAAAAACAATGCCATGTGGAGAGGGAAGGGTTATAAAATCAGAACACCCAATTTTCGAACAAAAGAATTACAAATTTTACAAGACAGGTTTTAACGGATAAGTGGTTTGGGTTTGCCGAAGTGGATATAATAGTTCCCCACACGTTAAAAGAAAAGTTTTTCTGAAATGTCACCATTATTCATAAATAGGATTGTTGAGGAAAATGAAGTTCCCCAACATATGTTAGATTATTTGAAAGAAACAGGTCGCTGTAGAGGAGATGGAAAGAAACTGGTTGGTGCAATGTCTGCTAAAAAAGTTTTATTATTTACCCCACTTTTAAAATGGTATTTAAATCATGGATTGAAAATAATTGCCATTCACACAATAATAAACTACCTTCCCGGAAAACCATTTGAGTGGTTTGCAAAAGAAGTTACAGCCGCAAGAAGAACTGGCGATGTTGACAGCTCCAAATCCGCAATTGC
This sequence comes from Conchocele bisecta, assembly GCA_029237695.1. Lineage (NCBI taxonomy): Eukaryota > Metazoa > Mollusca > Bivalvia > Lucinida > Thyasiridae > Conchocele > Conchocele bisecta. The sequence continues at coordinate 49,473,512 of CM055265.1, read as the reverse complement.
AGATATTATGAAATTATTAGGAAATTCTTGCTGTGGAAAAATGATAGAATCACCAGAAAACACATCTAAACACAACATATACAAAAGACGAAAAATGTGTGGATGCGGCACTACGATCTGCGTATTTAACGATTTAGAAGAAATTGGAGATGCGTACGAAATATCCTCCAGGCGTACAACCTCCCTGATGAATCGTCCATTTCACTGTGGAATTGCTGTATATCAATATGCAAAATTAAGAATGTTACAATTTTATTATGACTTTTTAGATAAATACATTGATCGAGCGGATTTTGAACTGATTCAAATGGATACAGATAGTTTATATAGGGTGTCAGTGGTCCTCTGGATAACATAATAATACCGGAAATGCTCGAAGATTTTAACGAACATAAAAAAGAATGGCTGGCATGGGATAAATGGAGCAATAGAGAGCCTGGACTTTTCAAACTAGAATATCAAGGTGATCGTGCTATAGCCCTATCCAGTAAGTGCTATATTGTTCAGAAAAAAGATAGTGAAGAAGTCAAACATTCTGCAAAAGGACTTTCTGCAAGACAAAATAAACTTACATGGGACAGATTCTACGCCGCACTGAATCACGACGGAATAGATAGAGGTATGAATAGAGGATTCAGAATGAAAAACGGAACCATGAAAACCTACACGCAGAAAAAATTAGGACTTTCTGCATATTACGATAAACGAAGAGTTTTACTGGATGGGATACATACAGAACCTCTATAAATAATTTTATCCAAAATTAAAATAAATTAAAATATTCTATATGTTTCTTCCTCAACAATTGTTGCCTCTTCCTCCCTAAGTTTATCTCTTAGTTTATTAACTCGGATTTGTTGTTCTGGTGTGAGATTTTTTAAATCCAACTTAAAAACAGCTTCAATTTCCTTACAAAGATCATAATATTGATTTGCATTATTCTTTTGTTCTTGCAAACGCTTTACATCGCACGACAATTTTTTCATTATTTTAATTTATATAACTTATTTTTCAACATAAAAAAAAGAAAATTTATAATTAATTTTGTAAAATTATAAATTAACAATTTACAGGTATTAATACCTTTTTTCTAGGTCTTCCAACAGGATTTACATCAGGGTTTTTTAGAATATTATTTCCCTCTTTTTTCAAACTTTCAACTCTATCTATAAAATGTTTCATATTTGTTACCGAATTCCATATTTCCTTTTGTCTTTTTACACAAATGTGATACTTTTTTCTAGTTTGTTGTGCAGTAACAACATATCGCGCTAGAATAATATTAACCAAATCATCATCAGTAAGTTTAGTCTTTGTCATAATTTTAAATAAAATTATAATTATATATACACGTGTAGTTATTGTTTAACAGAAAACATAAAAATACATTTAGTTAAAACATGATAGTTAACAACAGCAATGTTTTTACAACCTATATGAGAAAGTGGTCCAGAACCGCTATGCTATTGGTAGTTGAAACAAGTACAGATTTGTACACCAATATGAAAAGTGAGCCAGAACCACCATGCTACTGGTAGTTGAAAACCAGTACAGATTTGTCACCAATATGAAAAGTGAGCCAGAACCGGCATGCTACTAATTTAAAAAATTATATATTCTTTATTGTTATTATTATTTTTAATTTCTTTTAAATCTTTTAACTCATTAAATACTCTTTTATTCTTTTTATGTTTTTTATTACTTTTTATAATTTTATCTCCACCCCTAGACAGTTGTTTTGCATTCGTTATCCACGAAATCGTTTCCAAATCAGCGTTTTCCCACAACTTATTAAGACGTGCACTACCTATTTTGTACTTCTTTTTGATATGATCCGCAGATACCCTTCCACGAGATAAAACAATTTCCTCTATACTTTTATTAGATAAGTATGACTTCGGCATAATTTGTTTATTATAAGTAATTTATATAAATTATAAATATGCTCAAAATGCTTAAAATAATTTCAATTAATTTAGAAAAAATCAATATCACCCCAACCTAAATCAATACGTTCTTGAGCGTACGCTTCATCAAATCCAGCATCTATATATTGTTGAACCACCTCGTTATAATTTCCTTGAATTACCAAACCATGCTCTTCTTCTTCTTCTTCTAACTTCTTTATTGGAATATGTTTATCCTTAATAATGATTTTATTAACTTGTTCTGGATTTATCTTTTTACTAGTTGAACACACCTTTGACATAGTTATAATAGATATATAATAGATATATAATAGATATTCAAAACGAAAAATAGTTGATTAAAAATTAGAATGGACAAAGTAATATTATGGGAAATGGAGTTTTTAAAAGGGTTTGTTGGAGAATATTTTCCTTATTTTAAAATGAAAGAATTATTTAAAATAGAGTACATGAAATATCAGCGCAACCTATTACGTACTGATAAAAGAGTTGCATTTTTAATATTCTATAGAAAATTATCTAGGTGTTTTAAGAAACAACTTAGAGAAATTAGGGGTTTAAACAGAATTAATAAAGAATTAGTTGAAGATAATGCAGCAAATTTTATAAAACTATTTCAAATAAAAGATTCATTTACTGATATGGATTTCTACTACAAGAAACGGAAGAAATAGGTGAGTTATTTGAACCAATTCCAAGTATTGGTTATCGGTAATTGTTGAGCAATGCTGAGTAATTATTGAGCAATTGTTGAGTAATGCTGAGTAATTGCTGAGCAAGTGCTGAGTAATTGCTGAGCATTATTTACTAGTTGCCCAGCAATGAGCATTATTTGCTCGTAATTTGTTTAAAATGCCCAAAAATACTCGAAATTTCCATAATTCCCAGAAGTATAAATATTAAAAACCAACATTTTAAAAAAATAAATCCCAAATTTAAAAAAATCCCCATACAAAAAATGTACTCTATATGTACACTGTAGTTTGGAATTATATATACTTGTACAAACAGGGATTTTTTTTTAAATATTTGGGATTTATTTTTTTAAAATGTTGGTTTTAATTTTTTTATTTATACTTCTGGGAATTATGGAAATTTCGAGTATTTTGGGCATTTTAAACAAATTACGAGCAAATAATGCTCATTGCTGGGCAACTAGTAAATAATGCTCAGCAATTACTCAGCACTTGCTCAGCAATTACTCAGCATTACTCAACAATTGCTCAATAATTACTCAGCATTGCTCAACAATTACCGATAACCAATACTTGGAATTGGTTCAAATAACTCACCTATTTCTTCCGTTTCTTGATAGAAATCCATATCAGTAAATGAATCTTTTATTTGAAATAGTTTTATAAAATATTTGCTGCATTATCTTCAACTAATTCTTTATTAATTCTGTTTAAACCCCTAATTTCTCTAAGTTGTTTCTTAAAACACCTAGATAATTTTCTATAGAATATTAAAAAATGCAACTCTTTTATCAGTACGTAATAGGTTGCGCTGATATTTCATGTACTCTATTTTAAATAATTCTTTCATTTTAAAATAAGGAAAATATTCTCCAACAAACCCTTTTAAAAACTCCATTTCCCATAATATTACTTTGTCCATTCTAATTTTTAATCAACTATTTTTCGTTTTGAATATCTATTATATATCTATTATAACTAGTACAAATGTCAAAGGTGTGTTCAACTAGTAAAAAGATAAATCCAGAACAAGTTAATAAAATCATTATTAAGGATAAACATATTCCAATAAAGAAGTTAGAAGAAGAAGAAGAAGAGCATGGTTTGGTAATTCAAGGAAATTATAACGAGGTGGTTCAACAATATATAGATGCTGGATTTGATGAAGCGTACGCTCAAGAACGTATTGATTTAGGTTGGGGTGATATTGATTTTTTCTAAATTAATTGAAATTATTTTAAGCATTTTGAGCATATTTATAATTTATATAAATTACTTATAATAAACAAATTATGCCGAAGTCATACTTATCTAATAAAAGTATAGAGGAAATTGTTTTATCTCGTGGAAGGGTATCTGCGGATCATATCAAAAAGAAGTACAAAATAGGTAGTGCACGTCTTAATAAGTTGTGGGAAAACGCTGATTTGGAAACGATTTCGTGGATAACGAATGCAAAACAACTGTCTAGGGGTGGAGATAAAATTATAAAAAGTAATAAAAAACATAAAAAGAATAAAAGAGTATTTAATGAGTTAAAAGATTTAAAGAAATTAAAAATAATAATAACAATAAAGAATATATTTTTTTTAAATTAGTAGCATGCCTTCGGCTCATTTTCATATTGGTGACAAATCTGTATGGTTTTCAATACAGTAGCATGGTGGTTCTGGCTCACTTTTCATATTGGTGACAAATCTGTACTTGTTTCAACTACCAATAGCATGCGGTTCTGGACACTTTCTCATATAGGTTGTAAAAACATTGCTGTTGTTAACTATCATGTTTTAACTAAATGTATTTTTATGTTTTCTGTTAAACAATAACTACACGTGTATATAAATATAATTTTATTTAAAATTATGACAAAGACTAAACTTACTGATGATGATTTGGTTAATATTATTCTAGCGCGATATGTTGTTACTGCACAACAAACTAGAAAAAAGTATCACATTTGTGTAAAAAGACAAAAGGAAATATGGAATTCGGTAACAAATATGAAACATTTTATAGATAGAGTTGAAAGTTTGAAAAAAGAGGGAAATAATATTCTAAAAAACCCTGATGTAAATCCTGTTGGAAGACCTAGAAAAAAGGTATTAATACCTGTAAATTGTTAATTTATAATTTTACAAAATTAATTATAAATTTTCTTTTTTTTATGTTGAAAAATAAGTTATATAAATTAAAATAATGAAAAAATTGTCGTGCGATGTAAAGCGTTTGCAAGAACAAAAGAATAATGCAAATCAATATTATGATCTTTGTAAGGAAATTGAAGCTGTTTTTAAGTTGGATTTAAAAAATCTCACACCAGAACAACAAATCCGAGTTAATAAACTAAGAGATAAACTTAGGGAGGAAGAGGCAACAATTGTTGAGGAAGAAACATATAGAATATTTTAATTTATTTTAATTTTGGATAAAATTATTTATAGAGGTTCTGTATGTATCCCATCCAGTAAAACTCTTCGTTTATCGTAATATGCAGAAAGTCCTAATTTTTTTCTGCGTGTAGGTTTTCATGGTTCCGTTTTTCATTCACTATCCTCATTTCATACCTCTATCTATTCCGTCGTGATTCAGTGCGGCGTAGAATCTGTCCCATGTAAGTTTATTTTGTCTTGCAGAAAGTCCTTTTGCAGAATGTTTGACTTCTTCACTATCTTTTTTCTGAACATAGCACTTACTGGATAGGGCTATAGCACGATCACCTTGATATTCTAGTTTGAAAAGTCCAGGCTCTCTATTGCTCCATTTATCCCATGCCAGCCATTCTTTTTTATGTTCGTTAAAATCTTCGAGCATTTCCGGTATTATTATGTTTATCCAGAGGAACCACTGACACCCATATATAAACTATCTGTATCCATTTGAATCAGTTCAAAATCCGCTCGATCAATGTATTTATCTAAAAAGTCATAATAAAATTGTAACATTCTTAATTTTGCATATTGATATACAGCAATTCCACAGTGAAATGGACGATTCATCAGGAGGTTGGTTTACGCCTGGAGGATATTTCGTACGCATCTCCAATTTCTTCTAAATCGTTAAAATACGCAGATCGTAGTGCCGCATCCACACATTTTTCGTCTTTGTATATGTTGTGTTTAGATGTGTTTCTGGTGATTCTATCATTTTTCCACAGCAAGAATTTCCTAATAATTTCATAATATCTGCAATTGCGGATTTGGAGCTGTCAACATCGCCAGTTCTTCTTGCGGCTGTAACTTCTTTTGCAAACCACTCAAATGGTTTTCCGGGAAGGTAGTTTATTATTGTGTGAATGGCAATTATTTTCAATCCATGATTTAATACCAAATATTTTAAAAGTGGGGTAAATAATAAAACTTTTTTAGCAGACATTGCACCAACCAGTTTCTTTCCATCTCCTCTACAGCGACCTGTTTCTTTCAAATAAATCTAACATATGTTGGGGAACTTCATTTTCCTCAACAATCCTATTTATGAATAATGGTGACATTTCAGAAAACTTTTCTTTTAACGTGTGGGGAACTATTATATCCACTTCGGCAAACCAAACCACTTATCCGTTAAAACCTGTCTTGTAAAATTTGTAATTCTTTTGTTCGAAAATGGGTGTTCTGATTTTATAACCCTTCCCTCTCCACATGGCATTGTTTTTGCAAGTGTGGATAAATACAAAGCGTTTGCGTCAAATCCTAATATAGAGTCACATTTTTTTCCATTTCCGTCTGGGGTTGATCTAATTCTAGAAATACCTCCTGCCATTAATCTTGAAAATACAATTGATGGTCCACCAACGAGCGCTTGTTTCATTATTTCGTATATTTCTTCATTGGGTGCATACAGCGGTGGACAGATCGCGTCCGTTATGTTATTCGTATAAGGTGTTACGTAGTTTTTTATAGTTCCTCGAAGAATGTATTGAAAAGCTACACCGGGAAGTGTAACGGCATCTTTAAACATGTCTATACCTTTTGTTTCGTAAAATTGAGACATTTTTCTGCCGCTTCTAGAAACGTCCTACGTCCAAGTCGTTATAATATTTTAACCAATCTTTAAAAGTTTTCATTCCGCGTTTTTTGTATATGGCGTTGCACTCTTCTAGCTCCTTCTCAGTGATGGTTTTTGTTGGAGCAAGTTTATTCGTCCAGAATTTAAATTCAGGTAAACCCTCGTACGATAATTTATCTGGTGTGTCGAACCATTCGTATGGAAAGAAAGATTTTTCGTCTTTACATCCATATGCGCTAACCCATCTAGCGTAATCAACACCTGGGGAAAGATATAATTTTTACATCTAGAAAGCGAAGCTTGGGCATGAATATAATGTTTGTTTATTTGATTTTTTACCCACTAAAACTTTCTTTGTTTTATCTGCTAATATTTCAACCAATTGATTTTTTATTAAATTTAGATCGTATTTGCTTGAGTTGAATCCGAGAACTGGAACTTGGGTGATCCATCTTGTAACCTCTTTTTGTTGTTTTGTATGAAAGATTTTCAAAATCTGACGATATCCATATATAGGGTTTTCACCAACTTTTTCACCAATTTCTTCCGCTCTTTTTTCTAAATCTTCATAAAACAAATTAACCAATTTGGATGGATCTTTTTCACATATGTGTGTTATTCTGTTAGAAAGTGTATCGCCAATACTCACACTGATTGGAACGTGGGTGTTTAAAATCTCTAAATCTATATGTGGATTGGTTTCTCCGGTTTTATCTAAATATGACTCAAAATCGAATACTATCTGATATGGATAAATAACATAGGAGGCTTGGGGAACTCCTTGACTTCTGGTGCTTTATAATCGTGTTCCCAAATACATTTAAATTAAACCGCTTTCTGAGTTTTTCGTCGGCTTTTAAAGTTTTTTCGTATTCTTTTTCAACCCTCTCTTTATCTCTACAGTGTTTAGGACAACCGTGCCAATAACATCCGTGAAACTGGTATATTGTATTTGTTTCTCCGCAAAATCCATCAACCGGGATTTTTCCAACTACTCGTTCCCCTCCATGTCCACAAACGGCAGTATGAATGTGTGGACCAGTAAAAGAATTTATCCATTGTATGATTTTCTACTACATTTTGGTTTTGGGTAAAATGCTTTTTCAAAGGCGGACATCGTCTATCTATTTTTTTTCCTTCGCAAATAATTTTCGTTATTCCTTTTACTACAGGTGTTTGTATGTCGTAGAAGGTTACAGGCTTTTGTAAATCTTTGATCACATTCTGTACAACAGTAAATTTGGCAGGCTTTATCCATATCTGTAATAAGAAATGCGTGATCATTGTATACCCCTATTGTCATCTTTTTTGTTCCTATTTCTTCATAGTGCGCTGCTACGTTTCTTAAAAACCATGTTCCATCTTCTGTCGGTTCGTACGCGTCTATTCCTATTTTAAAACACTTTCTACTTTTTTCAAATCTTCGAATGGTATTGAACCCTCTGGTTTATTTTTTTCCACAATATTTAAAATATTTAACTTTGTGATTCAGTGTGCTTTTCATGGATCTATCTACGCGTAATTTATCGTTAGAGTGTAGGGCTAAACACCTGAATAAACAGAGTTCGTCGCCAAATGTATCTAACGGTTTTATACCCTTCTTGTAGCGCAACCATTCCGGCAGTTTTCCTCCTGCTACATTTTTCGTTGTCATTTCAACATCTTTTATTTTTGTGGAATATATTATTTTTATAGATGTACTACCCCATCTAACAAAGGTCCACTTTGTATTCGGACGCTTTATTTTATCTACATTTAATCGTTCTTCTTCTTGCGCGAATAACCATTTTTTAACCTCATCATAGCGTCTAAACCAGGGACTTCCTTGAAAGTTTGTGAAAAAATTTAGCTTTCTCGGGTTTCCCTTTGAATCATTTTCCTCTATGTGTTGCAATGTGTAATAAAATGAGTATCGGAGATAAAAACTCCCGTGCAGCAGAGGTTCTAACTCTTTTATCCACCCTTCTGTATTATTTTTTTGAAGTCGTCTACCCAGCGATATTGTGGTGGTTCTGCGACCTTTTTCTATCTTTTTTTCGTGGTGTTTGTAGTCTTCTAAAATATTCTCTCCTTCGAGTATTATTTTTTTAAGTAATTCGGTTTTTAGGTGCTCTCTTTTTTTTCTACTTTTTTTGTAGTAATATTTCTACTTTATACACATTTTAGCCTCATCATCAAGTCGTTGAATTAATTTGTTTACATCTTCTTCAGATTTGTTTTCTATCCCGTTAAAAGCGCCCCGTTTGTATGCCCTCGTAAAACGTTTCATATATTCGTTATTTTTTTCTTCATTAATTAGTCTGGTAAGTCCCCTTTCTCTTAATCTGAGTGAAAATACTATCCCCATTCCAGTCAACTCCTTTCTGAGTTGTGTGATTTTATTTTCACCCTGACTATCTCCACAAATCAGTGTGTGGGGTATTGCAGGGGTTTTTGTAACTGTTGACATTTTTCTCTTTTCAGCTAACATTTTATATATTAGTATATATAATTTAAATATTTTTTATCTTTAATAGAAAATATTTAAATTTTCTCACAATCCGTTGGGATCTATTTTATTATATTCATATATTTTCAAATATTTATATACCGTTAGTCTTATCCTTTCTACTTATAATGCCCAGGATGCAAAACGGTAACGAAGTGACTCTCTCTATACTACTCATAAACGTATTATAAATTTCTTGCGCCGGTTACTAGACGTAAATGTATTATGCAGTAGTATCTTCTGCACGTAGCTAAATGGGAATTCGTCAGGAACCCGGCGCGTATTTCGACGAACATCTTACTCCGGTGAGGAGTGTAACACAAGTGGAAATCATTTATAAAATTGAAATCTCTCTAAAATTATATATACACTGTAACATCATTACACAATAAAACAACAATTTGCTCATGGGCGTCACCAGCATTTTTGAAAAGGGGGTTCGACTTTCAGCTATGAAACAATCGAAATATGTAAGGGGTACAGGCGTTGCCCCTGGACCTGTTACAGATTTCGGTTGCTTCACAGCCCCGGAAAGTTTTTGATTTCTAGAAGCCAAATGTTGCATTCAGGCATGTGTGGACAACAACTAGCTCCTGGGCAAAGAGTGTTGGGTCAATTTAAGAAGCGTATTTCTGAACATTGACGATGCAATACGTTTGACATCGCTTGACTGTGCTTTGTTAGTAGTGCATTTGAATAATATATTATCTGCTTATTCAGGCACTGGAAATGCTAGTCGCGGATATACATAAACTACTATTTCGCGGATGTGTTGACAGCGATTTTGAAACATATTGGTTAATTATACCATTAAGGACCCGTTCTATACCTGCTTCGTAAATGTGATAGAATATATGTATAACATATATGTGAATATTGCCTCGTTACTGTATCCTATACGGCACATGGAGTGGCCAGTCGGCCATCTGTGTGTGTTCCAGCCATCAGCCAGTTTCACATGTTCTGCCGTTTGACAAAGAACTCAAAATGCGAAGTAGAATATAATGGTATAATGTAGCTAATCACATGTAGAAAAGCCAAGAGAACGGAATCCTATCAGTTATATTACACCAAACTGTAAAATTGTCAGTTTCGTTTTTTCTGGGCGGTTTGTGCCTGTAATTTTAACAACATAAACCATTATAGATAGCCTCATACACAGAAAATCGCACAGTATATCACTTTTACCTGTAAAACCACACACCACATACCATATATGCCCACTACTCTACTCTGTTATTAGCTATCAGCTCCAGTGACATGTAAGCAGTTACCTGAGTGTATTGTCCCGGTGTCTACTCGCCTACTATGTGAGTAAGTATGTGGCTTTACCTATGGGTATCGTGTACACTAACATAGGCTGTGCATCACATTGAAACGTTTATACATCAACATTTATTTTCAGATTGATGGGAGAAATGCTCAGATATCTCGTCTTTTGTATAGTTTGCTGGCATAATGTTTGTAGCTTGCCGTCGTCATATCTGTCTTGTATGTATTGCACCAAATTATATTTGGTTTACTGTCATATTATTTGCTGTATGTGTCAAACGCACGTAATTGTGAAACTGTACGATGGCATGTACATACAAAGATGGCGGAGATGACAATTCAATGTATTATATAGTATACAGTAACAAGACAATATTCACTTATGTTATATTCATATATCACATCACTCTTATGAAGTAATTATCATAGAAGCCAATTGTATCTAGCAATGACCTACTACCTTAAATCAGTACACACCTGTATAAGCCTAAGACTGGGAAAGTTTGATGCGAAATTCTAAGTGAAAATTTGGTTTGATAAAACTATTTCTGGTAGTTGAATGCTAGTTACAAAGGGAAATGACCGGTAGGCGACCACGTTTCATGGTTTGAATATCTATGTTCAGATCTTCATTAAACATGCCAATAATGCTTATCCGGACTGCGAGTGGTTTCAATTTCTTCAGGCCATCCACAACTTTCGTCATTTTGTTTAGTTTTTAGATCATTCGAGAAAACTGCCGGATATCTGTGGGCGTGTTTGGTAACCGCGGTGGATGGAACGTTGTAACAGCATGCTATGGAAGTTTGCTGGGAATCTGCAAGGTTTCGATTTTCGGGGGTTATGTACAGTACGGTGATATCGCGCGTCCGGTGATTTCGCGCATCTGTTTAATTAGCCTTGTCAACCTCTCGCTACATGGTGTCGGTATTTTAGAAGTCAACCTTTTCATAAACTATACAACTTCTGACGATATTTGGCCAGTCTAAATATATTTGGTGAGTACAAGTTTATTTGTTGTGTCAGTTTTACTCTTCATATCCTATTACATGCATACGTTTTTTTTTCTCAAAAATAGGTCACATTTTTCAGAAGACATCGTCTGTCAACGCCATGTTTACTTCTGTTTTGTGAATGAAATAGTTGGCCCTGGATCGAGTATATTAAAACATACAAATGACGTCATTGAGGAAACCGCTGATAAAATTTTCAATGTATGGAAGCCCAAATTGTTAGAATTTATTTTGTGTCGTATTTTGAGTACTTGCATTAATCTGGGTATTAATCTACGTTGAATGTGTTATACTGTCATTAATGTGTTCCCCGACTGCAATTTATCATTTACTGGCTTATTGACCCTCTTCCCTGAACGTAGAATTGACTCTCATGTTGGCGTGCATTGGCCACCATAGACAAATAAAATTAACTGACGTCACTAAAATCGGACTGCGTTAGTACACCGAACATCCAGATTTTCGGGGAATATCCAAGGTGAGTTCACAAATGACGGCCGTTTACATTGTTGCACTCTGTTTTATTGCATGATATTTATTTTAGTAGAAATACTGCGGAATGGCGAGTTAGTATGCATATAAAGTTGTAAGTGTGAATATGCGATATTTATAGATCGGTTACGTTATTGTTTCCTTAGCTGCGCGAAATCACCGGACAGCACCGTATAACAAATGTAAGCTGGTGCTATGCCCTTTGCCTATAATGGCTGGTGCTGCACTCCCCGCCGGTGTAAAATGTTGAACTTTGGAAAAAGGCACCAGTGTCCTCTTAGACAAAAGGCATCAGTCTCCTCAAGATATGTCACTCAGCTTAGAGCTATCGCATTTTTCTTCTAGTAACCTGTTCATTTTTTTTTGTGCCGGTTACTAGACGAAATTGTCAGGAATTTGGCGCTTATTTCAACGTGAAACATTTTACGCCAGCGTGGAGTGCACCATTCACATAAAATGTACATGTATGTATCTCATATAATATTGGACATCCCACTATCTCAAAAATGCCCTCCCAAATTAATAACTTATCTGTTCGCTCCATCCCACTTGACCAAACTGGAGTAACATATTTGAACTTGTCGCTATAATTATAGCATTTTTTTAGCATATTACTTGTTACATGCATAGCTATTGTGTCACATCTGTTTCGTGTTATACATACCTCATGTTGTCATATCTATATGACCTGAGTGATAATGCAATTATCGCAATTACCTTGTATTGCATATCCTGTTGTGCACCCGATGGTACATGCATATATGGCCATTAACGTATAGGTATGCCGTCAGCAACAGAATAACAATTACACCAGCCTTAAGACGTATCCCGAAAACCTTTCGATATCCACTTGTAACGTCCTGCATATTGTATTTGGCCTGAAAAGGAAAAAGCAAGACATTATCACGAACTTTTAAAGTGACCTTAACCATCTTAACACATACATGTATATTATTGTCGGCGGGAAATTTCCACTATATTTTACTTTGCTGGAATGGTATCCATGTTTATCGATATATATCCATCTTAACACATTGGTGGGGGATAGGTAGATATCCATCTTAACACATTGGTTTGGGAGATGTAGATATCCATCTTAACACATTGGTGGGGGATGAAGATATCCATCTTAACACATGGTGGGGTGGGGGGGGGGGAGATTGTATATCCATGTTAACACATTGGTAGGGGGAGAAGTTGATATTCATCTTAACACATTTGTGGGGAGAGGTAGATATCCATCTTAACGCATTGGTAGTGGAGAATTAGATATCAATCTTAACGCATTGGTGGTGGAGAGGTAGATTCCATCTTAACGCATTGGTGGGGGAGGGGGAGATGTCGATATCCATCTTAACACATTGGTGGGGGAGAGGTAGATATCCACCTTAACACATTGGTGGGGGAAATGTAGATATCCATCTTAACGCATTGGTGGTTGAGAGGTAGATATCCATCTTAACACATTGGTGGGGGAGATGTAGATATCCATCTTAACGCATTGGTGGGGGAGAGATGTAGATATCCATCTTAACACATTGGTGGGGGAGAGGTAGATATCCATTTTAACACATTGGTGGGGGAGAGGTGTAGATATCCATCTTAACGCATTGGTGGGGGAGGGGGAGAGATGTAGATATCAATCTTAACACATTGGTGGGGGAGAGGTAGATATCCATCTAACACATTGGTGGGGAGAGGTGTAGATATCCATCGTAACACATTGGTGGGGGAGAGGTGTAGATATCCATCTTAACGCATTAGATATCCATATTAACACATTGGTGGGGGAGATGTAGATATCCATCTTAACGCATTGGTGGGGGAGAGGTAGATATCCATCTTAACACATTTGTGGGGAAGGGGGAGATGCAGATATCTATCTTAACACATTGGTGGGGGCGCGGTAGATATGCACCTTAACACATTGGTGCGGGAGAGGTAGATATCCACCTTAAAACATTGGTGGGGATAGGTAGATATCCATCTTAACACAGATCCATCTTAGCACATTGGTGGGGGAGATGTAGATATCCATCTTAACACATTGGTAGGTGAGAGGTAGATATCCATCTTAACGCATTGATGGAGGAGAGATAGATATCCATATTAACACATTGGTGGGGGAGATGTAGATATCCATCTTAACACATTGGTGGAGGAGAGGTAGATATCCATCTTAATCTTAACACATTGGTGGGGGAGAGGTGTAGATATCCATATTAACACATTGATGGAGAAGGGGGAGGTGGACAAGGATACAGAGTGTAATTTGACCTTGACATTGGGCATAGGGGCCGCACGGTTGGGGGGTAGAATGAAAATATGGATGATGATAAACACCCATGTGAAGTTTCAAGGTAATGGGCGAAGCAGTTGCAGAGATATAGTATAACAAAAAACTTTTAACCAAAAAATTTTAATCACACGTACGTTAAAAAGTTAACGTTGAAAATGGCTAAGTCAATTACGTAGAAATAATAGGTGAAGGTAAAAACAATGGTCACATGTTGGATAGTTTTATGTGGTAGGCACCCCTTGGTTATGAAGCTGTGAAAGTTTGGTGGTCCTAGGTGGTACAGTACCAAAGAAATGGAATCAAACACGAAATCTTAACATTGTAAACGCGAAAACTTAACATTGAAAATGGCTAAGTCGACTGCGCGGAAAAAATGGGTCAAGTTAAAAAAAAATAAAAAAGTAACATGTTGGATAGTGATATGTGGTGGGCACCCCTTGATTATGAAGCTGTGAAAGTTTGGTGGTCCTAGGTGGTACAGTAACAAAGAAATGGACTCAAACACGAAAACTTAACATTGTAAACGCGAAAACTTAACATTGAAAATGGCTAAGTCGACTGCGCGGAAAAAATGGGTCAAATTAAAAAAAAAAGTAACATGTTGGATAGTAATATGTGGTGGGCACCCCTTGATTATGAAGCTGTGAAAGTTTGTTGGTCCTAGGTGGTACAGTAACAAAGAAATGGACTCAAACACGAAAACTTAACATTGATTGTGGACGCCGCCCGCCGCCCGCCCGCCCGGCTTTCGCCAATCCAATAGCCTGGATTTTTTTTCAAAAAACCTGGCTAAAAATCAACATGCTTCTTCGTCTTGCCGTGATAAACATGTATACCGAAATTTGGCTACGATCGGTGAAGTAGAACTTGAGTTATTGCGTGGACAAGGATACACAGTGAGAAAATTAAAAATGGCCGCCAAGGGGAGATAAGTCATGGGAACTCTTTCAAAATCAATATACTTCTTCGTCATGTCGTGTTAAACATGTATGCCGAATTTGGTTACAATCCGTCAAGTAGACTCTAGTTATTGCGTGGACAAGCTGTGCCCGCCCGCCCGCTGCCCGCCGCGGGGGCCTGCCGCCCGCCGCCCGCCGCCCGCCCGCCGCCCGCCGCCCGTACAAGATGAATACATAATACGTCCCGTTTTTTCAAACGGGCGTATAAAAAGGGTATGCTTTTGTTCTAAAACTACGCAAATTACTTGCAAAAAAGTGCAGATCCTGATGATACGGCTCGTCACGAGCCGGCTCATCTGCATCTACACCGTTTTAAACATTGCTAAAGAGGTTTGCATTGTTGAACGGGTTAAATATATATACACTTACAACAGTGAACGAGAGGCTGAACATGGTCCATTTTATATCGCATTAATTAGCGCGATTCTTTTAAGAAAATTACAGGATAAATAAGCTAAAATATACTAGGTCAAAAATACGCGAAAATTAGGTTAAAACAGGCAAACCTTTGCCTTTCGTATCATAGTCTTGTTCAGAAATTGTATATTGTTTATATTGGCATGCCAATATTATTTTATCGTCCCATTCTACCTAAATGTATTACTCCGTTTGGTAATAATAGTTTGGTAAAATTCAAACAAATAGTTCTTAAATCCAGTCAATAAAACCAAATGCAATGCACCGTATCTCTGCAAACACTATACATGTAGGGGCGGATCCAGCATTTGGGGAACGGGGGTTTGTCTAGTTGCGAAGGTAATTCTTGCAATGTACTCCCGTACCGTCCGTTGCAAGAGTTACCATTCGCAACTAGGGGGTTGTCCTATTTTCGAGCTCTTCGAAATGCACTTTCCTGTGTTTTACGACATTTAAATTCAGACTCCAACTGGTGGTAAACTGTGATCTATGTAAACTCTGTAGCTTAAGGGGGGGGGGGGGGCGGGGGGGGGGGGGGGGGGGGGGGTGGGGGGGGGGGGGGGGGGGGGGGTTGCAACCCGGCCTCCCCCTCTAGATCCGCCCCTGAAATGCATAACCCGATCGGGAAATGTTATTATAGTCTGTTTCACGAAAGCTACCCAAATTTTACGGCCATATAAACAATTCAAAAACCATATTTTTTTCGATAATATTAAATTAAAGAAAAATTACAGAATGAGCCTTCTTTTTATTTCGTGAAATTTGGTCAAATATTGATTTTATTGCGAAAACAAAATTTCCCCATGTTAAATCCCCATAGACATCTTCACGGAATGAAGATGTCTATGGGGATTTAACATGGGGACATTTTTTAGAATTTCAGTAATCCTGGACCGATTTTCAAAATTTAACTTTTGTTTTCTTAGTTAGATCATTTCCAAGCTATCTAGTTAATTTCCAATTTTTTTCGTTTTTTGACTCCTCCCACACTCCTCTACCTCTTTTTCCGCCCATGTTAAATTCCCATAGAGAAATCAATTTTTCGTAATAAAATCAATATTTGACAAAATTTCACGAAATAAAAAGAAGGCTCATTCTTAAATTTTCCTTTAATTTAATACTATCGAAAAAAATATTGTTTTTGAATTGTTTACATGGCCGTAAAATTTGGGCAGCTTTCGTGAAACAGACTATAGTATGCATGCAATTCAACACATTTATACGGAAGCTTAAAAGGGACATGCGCATTTGTTTTTGTATCTCGTTCCCACGACATAGCATCTCGTTACCACAACATAGCATCTCGTTCCCACGAGTTAGCTATGTCGTTCCTACGAGATAGGATCTCGTTACCACGAGATAGGATCTCGTTACCACGAGTTAGCTATGTCGTTCCCACGAAATAGCATCTCGTTACCACGACATAGCATCTCGTTCCCACGACATAGGTAGCCAATGAAAATGCAACATAATTACCTTCTTTCAGCCACAGTTGAATATAATCCGGTAGCCAAAGGCCGATTTGGGGCTTTACCTTGTTTTGAATAACATGTTTTTTTATTACTGACTTTGCATGTCCAGACCTTCGAGTTTTGAAATGCAACTGATGACAAGCTGTCACCCTTGAGCGTTTCAAGAAATGTGCACACATTCAAGATGGCTGTCAAATAGATATAGTGTGCCATATAGTTGCATTAACATGAGGAAATTCAGCAATTTAAGAGCGTAAATTGGGTGTATTTGACATAGTGATGAAAATTGGCAACGTTAAAATTCAATTCCTTAACTGCACTATGGGAAAAATCCAATATGGCCGCCAAATGTGACCATTTGACGTAATTTCATTAGTTCGTCACAACAAAGAGTATGGTTTTTATAATATTGGGTTTATTGAAACAATGAATGTTTATTTTTGTAACTTTGATGTGAAATTGAATAATAGTCTAAATAACAGAACTCCAAAAATGGCAGCCAATTATAAATATATTACATTATACGTGCAATCGTATCTCTACATAAGAAAACATATATAATTGCACTCAGACCCTTTATCAGAGCAAATGTGTATACGAATGTTGTATTTAGATACACAATGATCTTAGTACCTTATGTACGCAATTAGATCATTGTTTCAACAGCATTAGTCCAAGATGGCCGCCAACTATTTTGATATTATTGTAGCTATTAGCTTATATAATTACACTCGGATGTCACATCTAAGAATGTAATTATACCAACTACTGGTATTAAGTCAAGATGATCATTTGTTTTCTTAACTTAATATACACCATTAGAGAACGTTCAATGACAGAAGTCTAAAATGGGCGCCGGATAATAATATAGTACATTCTACTAGTAAGAAAATCATATACTTATAAATAGTACACTTGGTTATAAACGTTGGCTTATTCAGTTTATTTTGGAAAGCCTTCTTGTCTTGCCATTCCACATCAACATTCATGCTGACAATATTCTGACACCAAATCCAATATGGCTACCAAATTATGTAATTATAACTTATATAGTGGGCGTTGGCTAGAAGATGTAGTGTGGAACTTTACAGTAAACTTCAATGACTTCCTAATTTGAATGAATACAAGAGGTTTTCTTTCATATCATTGGTTCCAAACGCTTCAATGCTCAACAAGTTCACTGTGAAATCACGCGAATTGGCTAACCTGGCTAGTACAAATAGAGAACACATCTATATATTTCCACGGTCCCATTAGCGTTATTCCCATAGCAACTAAGGACTCCCACTGATATTATTACATTCTAACAAGTTATTTTTTCTGCGAAAGGTACATACTTTTCACTAAAGGGCGGTATGTACATGGTTATTTATGTACAACCTTTTAATATCACTTATAATTTGGTAAACTGCAAGTAATTGATATATATTCAGATTGTTATTGATTATGTAGAACAAATTATATTTATATGATGAGATAAAGTTTCTATAACATTCTTGTTTTCAATGACAAGTCGGAATTTAACGCCTGACATGCAGGTGCAGTTGATTGTATTACATATCAAAATTGAGTGCATGCATATGACATGTTAACATACGTAAATGCTGAACAAAGAAATCAAATTTAATCACAAATTCAATAATTCTGAGAAAAACACTGAGATAATGTAGAATAAATATTATAGTGTGGACACAACTAATACACATTGGAATGATATATACGACAGTAATTCCAGTTGAGCCACTACTAAATCACGGTAACAATAACTGTTATAGTCATTGCAGACTACAATACACATAGTACACACCAATATATACAACATGACAGCATTCAAGGTACCATGCAATGGATATATGGAATGCAGTAATCACGATTTAATATACTAATATGACAATGCTAAACAACGTAACTGTCATCACTTGCGGCTACAGTTTTTGTGCCATCATATCTCTTTATTTTCTTATAGTCATATCTGCAATATTAACTTTCATTTCATATATACTGTGTATTCGTTGTAATTAGTTTGTCGTTATCGTGTGATATATTATTCGTTTTTGATTGCCTTGTATATTGATGTTCTTTTGAAGCATGATGGCGATGTAAGCGGGAGGTTTGCTAAACAGTTCAGATTCAACCAGCCAAGTATTCTGTTTTATGCACTGTCCTGTCCAAAGTGGCATCCTTCTTGTCATATCTCCATGTACTGTACTTCATTGGGATTTGATTTTCCTATTACTTTACCAGTAGTTCATTGGGGAATAGTTGTTGTTGTGATTGTTCTGCATTTGTTATACTGTTTATGTAGTGCATGCACTGTTGCTTTCGTTTTGGGAACGTACACCGCTGATCGTGGAGTGCATGTTTGTGCCGCATTGAAGGTTCTGCGACCACCGATGTGCGCATGTCATTTATTTATTACAAAGTATTTATTGCGTTGGTTTCTTCTTTTCATGGGTTTATGGGTCTCACTTTTCTACTGTGTTCTCTATTTTAATAATCATTTCATTATTATGCGATCGTCATTTACATACATTTGTAGAAATGTTAAAATCTTGACATGATAAGCCATATGCTACACATTAAACCATGCAACAGCTAAACATAGGTTAGCGCTTCATACGCAGTTGTACGTACATACATCGGGTACATAACTTAATAACATCTTGGCTAAGTGAATTCATTGCACCACTTGAGTGGATGCATGTAGTGTTCGCCAGAATAATGGAACACAAGCATTGTGAAAACACTCCATTTGAACATTTATTTGTCAATACCTGTGTTGGCAGATAACATTACACCATTTGTCCGATTTTATCTTTTTTATAACATAAAGCACTTTTGATATATAACGTATGCAATTGCATGGTTATATTGGCTGAACGGTTCATTGTTATGATAACTAATATATTTGCTTAAGAAAATCATTATTTGCAAAAACAAAAATGATAAAAAGAATAATAGCTATATTAACAAGAAATGCGTCTCTCGAACGCGGATGCCACCTGCAGCATATTTGAGAAACTGTGAAAAAGTGGTTAACCGAAAAGTGTAACGGACAGACGGACGGACGGACGGACGAACTTACATTTCGGACCTTAGGGGGTACTTGCTATATAAAAGATCAAAGGAAATACCCCGTAAGACACAATAGGCTTACGGGGTACGGATTAAGTTCCATTGTGTTCTAACCCTAACCCATTGTCTTAGACCACGCCCCCTACCCCATAAGTACCCTAATGTGTGCCCGGACAGACAGACGGACGGACGGACGGTCCAAACACTGTATGCCACCCACTTCTTCGAAACCCGGTGGCATAAAAACAATTTGATGTTTACTATAAGGTAATCTAGTTATATTGGAATACCAACTTGGAAGTCTGCTACATGTAGTGACACATGTGTGAGCGTACATGTATAAAGGAGTTATATAACTTTATTCACAAGTAAAATATTGCTATAACAGCGTGCTCCCTATGGAGCTGGACTGAACTTAATTATATGACTTAATTATTAAACGATGGTTGCTATAATTTATATTTGGCAGCCGTATTGGACTTCTGCTATTGGAACACGTGTCTAATTACATAACAATGTAACAAAAGAACACAAGATTGACATAAATATGTGTGTTATCTTTGAAATATGTCAACGTCACATTTCATATTTTAATCATTACACATTATGATTATCATTGCAAGGTAATTTATCTGGCGGTCATCTAAGGCTTCTTATATTGACACAATTGTCTAATATTGCATTTGAAAGTTACATAAAACGTTCACTGTGTCCGTAAACCTGAGATATGTATACTAATATGCTTAAGTTAATCAATAGCCTCAGTAATCATTATGCAATTTGCGCAGTATAAGGCAACGTGACTTTTTTTTTTAATATTTTGCGGCCATTTTTGATTTCTTCTTTTGGCTCAGTTATTTACTTATATTTCTAAGTTACTGATAACGTTCAGTGTATGCCTAAATCCGATACATCTATACCAATGTACTACGATATGGCGCTAGTATGCAGTTATATACTTAATTATCAGTCGTTTACATTATTGTTATATGATAATATATTTATATGTGGCGGCCATCTTAGATTTCCCCTATTCAACAACTTGTCTACGAACATATCGAACGCACTGAAAGCGTTTATTGTGTCAATATATCCAATATCAGTATCATGTTTGCTTTGATATAGAGTGTGAGAGTAGTTATATGTAAAATATGTCACATTTGGCGGCCATTTTGAATGTTTTCCATGTCACAGTGAATTGAATTGAATATTAAAAATGTTGACCGCTTATCTGAAAAGTCAAGTAAATCCACTTTACGCTCTTAAATTACTTCAATACCTCACACGGCATACTATAACTGTTTGGCAGCCATTTTGAATTCATGCAAATTTCTCAAAACGCTCAAGGATGACAGAGTGTCATTAGCCGGATTCTGGATGTGGATGGCATGGACAAGCAAAATCGCCAATAAAAAAGCTATGTTAATCCAAACAAGGTTAAGCTCCCGGATGTCGGACTAATATGGCGGTAATTATGCTTCATTTTCATTGGCTACCTATCTCGAGGGAACGAGATGCTATGTCGTGCGAACGAACGACATAGCTAACTCGTGGTAACGAGATCCTATATCGTGGGAACGAGATGCTATGTCGTGGTAACGAGATGCTATCTCGTGGGAACGACATAGCTAACTCGTGGTAATGAGATCCTATCTCGTGGGAACGAGATCCTATCTCGAGGGAACGAGATGCTATGTCGTGGGAACGACATAGCTAACTCGTGGTAATGAGATGCTATGTCGTGGTAACGAGATGCTAGAACAGAAATTGCGCACGTCCCTTTTAAGCTGCCGTACATTTACCTGTGGAAGTTCGTCTTTATCGTATGTCAGTTCGTATTTATCTTGCGTGGATGCGACTTTATCTTATATCAGTGTATCAATTCGTCTTTATCTTATGTCAGTTCATCTTTATCTTAGGTCAGTTCATCTTAATCGTATATCAATTTTATCTTATGATCGTATGTTGATTCGTCTTTATATCTTTTGAACGGCGACCTTGGACTGAGCAGGTCGTGTGTTTTTACCGGCCGGCAATTATCTCAAGTTTACCGGCGGCGGCCATTTTAACTGTTGAAAATTAACTCATATTTCCATTGTGTTTATTCTTATTCACTGGATTGTTACTTCTGGATTTGCGAAAAGGTAGGTCGGGGCTGGGCTGGGCTTGTGGTGGGCGGTTTTTCGGCTGGAAATGAGCTAATTTATACTAGTTGCTAGGGCATTTTGTGTTCTTATTATTCATATCTCAGTGTTCCGGGTGGTTGATTGTGGCACCTTGTGGATCTGCCTGGCCTCACGGTAGGGCAGTTGACTACTTGGTGCATCCGACTGCCACTTATAGAACACAAATGCGTGTAGCCCTTCTGGGACTTGAACGGGTTTGTGGTGACCCCCGCGTGGCTCTGCCTAACTGCCGATATAGCGGACAAGCAAGGCGGATTGACCCATCTGGGTGTATCCCGCGGCCATTACTGGGTTCTGGATTGAATATGCGCATGGGCGAGATATATATACCATCAACATATTATTATTATTATTATCTGGTGTATGGTCGTACGGCGGCCAGTTCGCACCAGTGGGACAGGCGACGTGTTAACACATGGGGGTACTTGGACTATACGGGGAGCCTAAGTGTTCAAGTCCCTGCCACGTTAGGCCAGTATGTCCAGGCAACTCAGTTATCACACTTTCTTATGAAAGTAAGCCATATATAACAAAACAAGTTAGCTCAAGCTCAGTAAAATTTTCTGCCTGCCCTTGCCTGCTTCTGGCCCTGGACTGCCTTGGAGCTGTCTGTATGTGGCAACTCTGTGGACGAAAATAGCACGTGTTTTTACCGACTGTATATGGCACCAACTTGCATGTCGAGTGCCGCCAGGGACCCGTTTTGCTCTCCGACTTATTACGATCAAAGGCCGAGCCGCTTTCAAGTGCAGTTAATTGCCTAAAGTGGTGCAATTTGATCGCTAACGTTGTTGATTGCGAGCGACTTACCCTGTGTTACAGACAGAACATTCGGGTTAGTTTTGCTCATGCGTGTTGATGCAGATCGCGAAGCAAAAACGCGCGATCTTCGACCTGTGGGCGAGGCTGCGAAAATGCAAGATTGAATATGATAGAATAGCGCGTTTTCGTCTCGCGATCATACTTCGTAATCTCGCGATCAACCTATGCTCGATATCGCGAGATCGCGAGATTGTAAAATGTCCGTAACAGGACACGTAAAAATAGTCTTAGGAGACGATTCTCATGTGCTGCTGAAACATGCTTTTATTAAGAAGTAGAACAAATGTGGACAAACACCAATAATTCTTGACAAAAAACAAAAACATAGTTTGACAAAAACATGATAATCGTCGTCTTAGGAGAATATTCTTATGAGCTACCACCAATACATGTTTATTGTGTGGGGCAGGGAACATATTTCGATATATCTTATTGGTTACTGCATCGCATCGCCGGTTTTTGCCATACCTTTTTTCTGAGTTTCTGCACATCCTAATTTTAAATTTCGATGTCATAAAGTTATGGAATAATTATGTGCGAAAGATAATTCCAGAGCCAAATCTTACTAAATAAAGTTCTATTTTATTCCATGCGTGATAGTGTCACGAAATGGATAACTATGTGTTGAGTAATTGATCGTAAATGTGTGTCTCTGTTGACATCGCGTCGGCGTGTATCAAAGGTCAGATCGGCACGACCTTGTAACCTTTGATGTCTCGCCCTTCACTCGTCACAATCACCCCTCCCCCCCTACCCCGCACGGTGGCAGCATGGAGAAACTCATGCAAACTGCTTAACCGCACGCACGGATGGACACACAATCCAAACAATATAATAACTTCCGGCTCTAACATGAGACCGGGGAGGGCGGGGGCGTAAAACAAACGATTCTGTATTAATTTTTGTATTAAAATATATCAATTGCTGTCACAAATCCAGTATTTGCACTAAGGGGCGCGCTTATATTGCACTTATAGTGCGGCTGAAAAAAATACTCCAATACTCACAAATCTAAGAGTTCTTCAAAGTTTTCCGGCCGCCCCATTGTGTCAGTAATCTGGTAATAAAACCTACGTCATTTTATCTGATTTTGTTTGTCCCGCCCCTTTAGCACTGGTCTGGGTCACAGGTTCTTGAATAACGGTTCATATATCGGTGTGTTATGTGTTATTTCGTTATCTCTGGTGGTTTGTGCGCATTGTTACCTATATACATGTACAATGTACGTCACCTCCCGCGTAGCGAGTTGCACGTATAACTAGAAGTATCGACGCAAATACACCGAAATACCCATATGACACAAGCATAATGACCATCTGTCCAAACACCTTCACTGACGAAGCTCCGCCTTCTATCCGTCCACAGTATTTGACAGGCTCGTGACGGCGTCCAGCTGGTTACAAATCAAAATACACCAAGCGAATTACCCCACACTAATTATAAATACTCACTCGTGTGAAATCGGGTCACAGCGTAGCAATACGCGGATAATCCAGGCGACCGTGTCGTGAAAACGATACACAACAATCGAGTCATCAAGTAGCACTCGATATCGCAAAATTGTACTTGTTTCCAAGCACACCCCTCCCCCAAGTGATATTGATTGTATTGTAGATAGCTTGAAAATGATGTACTAAACTAAGAAAACAAAAGGTATATTTTGAAAATCGATAACACATTCCATTTTATTTTTTCAAATATATTTTATCCCCATGTTAAATCCCCATATAATTTGATTTTCACAATAAAATCATTATTCTTACTATATTTCATGATATACTATCTCGTTATCATCAACAGACCTTGCTACACGTCAACGACGTTGTTTTATTGTGATAATGTGAAAAAATATTGTTTGATTTTAAAGGTACATGCCCACTCAGTAGGCACAAAATGCTCTTTATATCAGACATCATATGAGACATTTTCTGCCAAAATACACATTCATTCACCATTACCCCAAGTATGGATTGACATTTAGATTATTATACATTTTATATCAGCCGAAAATGTGCACAC
Source organism: Conchocele bisecta (assembly GCA_029237695.1). NCBI lineage: Eukaryota > Metazoa > Mollusca > Bivalvia > Lucinida > Thyasiridae > Conchocele > Conchocele bisecta. The sequence goes on along the minus strand of CM055265.1, from coordinate 49,448,370 downwards.
TGATATCAGCGGCGATAACGGTGTTTCCATAAAATATTAACGGACACTACTATTTATTCTCTGTATTTATTTTTGGATATGCAATATCATACTTTATAATCTGTCGAAAATATAATTATTTTCAGGTAACGAATTTAATTAGTATAAATAATTAAAACATATCATGCCTCATTTGCATATGAAAATAACCCGATACCATCGCGCGTCACTATCAGTAAAATAAATATTACTTTACGATTATATCTGTATATAGGGCATTCTTATTTTTTAGAACTGGTGGAATAGTTATACACTTATTCAATTCCTATATAAAGAACAGTTTATGCCTACTGAGTGGGCATGTACCTTTAATCAATAAGTCTACGTCATTTAAAAAAAAAAAAAAAGGCTGCTCCCAGTGATTCCAGTCAGGTATAAACGAATACAATTGTTGTTTGTCGTTTTGATTATTATTCGCAATCGCAGATCGCTATCCTTGCAGAACCTGCTCCGTATGAAAATGGATGGGTCCGGTGAATTTTTAGAGTATATTTCGTTGAAAAGAAGCTGTAATTTCACATTGTCGGTGACAAAATATAAACCATTCTTTATCGAACTATGTTCTGAGTGCCAAAGTGTGTTTGATGCAATTCGGTTCTAATTTATCTCCTTTTGAAGGCTAAGTGAATTAAGTTGATTTAAATGCTGTTTTAGAAGTTTGACGGGATAAATAGAATATGGTCGAGACGCCAGTTTTCGGGTTAGTCGGAGATTTCGGGGTATTCACATATTTTGTAATTTATAGACATGTGTGCAGCCGCGATATGCTTTACGTCAGGTGATTAAAATAGCATGACTTTACGTACATTAAGTCCTTTAAAAATGTCTGAGTCCGAGATTAATCTGCTCTTTAATGTTGTTAAAATCATAAACAATAGAAAGGTTTCGAGTTTTCCTTCACTGTCTCTCATTCATCTGCGAGATGATCAACAGCCAATGAAAACTCGGGACGAATTAGCAGATTTATTGACACTTTCGGAACATATCTCCAAAAACTCCAACCATAAATAGAGGATCTCAAGCTAGTTTCCATTTGATATGAGATTTATGAAACGAGTCACACACCGAGCATTTATGCACCGAGCCTCTGGCGAAACCAACATTATTATCCTACTCTATGTGCCTGGGAGAGAATGAGCCGAAAAATCAACGGCTGAATCTAATCCGCAGTAACTGTTGCTCCCTCAATACACGACCTCAATACACAGCATCTGTGTGACAGGTGTGGTGTGTGTCCGACCACAGGAGAAGTGACGGACCATGGATTATAAATACATGTACATTAAATATACAAAAAAATCATAAATAAGTGAGAAAACAAATAAGCTAAAACAATTCTCGACTCCCTCCTGTACACATTAATGTAGTATAAGATTGAGTAAAAAAATGTTAGCTTATTTTTCCTCACTTATTGATGCTTTTAGATATTAGTTCGTTACTTCAACCTGTGTGTCTGGCCGGCGGCTCTGTTCAGAGATAATCTGGCAATATATAATTAATTTACTGTATATAATCCCCACCCGCCCATAGACAGTAATGCCAGATTATATTGTATTTGAATATATTTGAAGATACATGTACATCATTAATTATTGTTTGTTAACACTATAAACAACAACTTTTAATACAAAATAAAAAAAATAAGATACACACACTGCCCTATATTTCCTAAAAATTCGGATGATATTCAATAAATTAACTTTATATGGCCTCACAAGTCGCCATAATGGCCGCGAGGTATCCTTCCACTAAACTGGTGCGATACCTCTGGTGACCCGTTCAGTTAACTATTGTAAAATGGGACAGTAGGACAAAACATTGACTATAATGTAAATATATAATTTAAATAATTCAGACTGTGTGATGTATTCATTTGTTTACATGCGCTAATTCAGAAAAAAATAATCAGTAATGAAAACATACAAATTCGGCATTCATAATGGTAGTTTTAAATGTAGAAATATTTGACATTCCATCTCTACGACTGCTATACCAGGTAGCTCCAAGAGAGCTAACCTAGTAAAAATACATGTGTATTGCTCAATACAATGTATCCTGTATGTGCCGCTTAATGGCGCGACAAAGCAATGATGTTGTGACGTTGAACATGTACATGTATATCAATTTTAATTATCGGCGATGTTGCTTGCTTTTATAAAGATGCACCGATTGCTACAATGTCCATGAATCCGTTTAATAAACACACATACATGCATAAACCGTTAATACCGCATGGATTGCAAGCTTGATATGCAGATTGCCATCAGCTGATATTGCGCTATAAAATATGGCAAGAACATCATTGAATTATTGCTATACAAATGTTCCAGTTTAGTAGAATTGATGTGATATTTATGGTGTTCAGTATATTTTATGATGTGCACATGTACGTCCATTACCATTACTAATGCTAAAACAAGCAACGAAAAACAGGAAATTCTTACGGAGAAAGTAGTTCATGAAAACTTGCCATCTGCTTTGAAACTGTGAATAATATTTTGCGGCTTAATTCGAATTTTCCACCGTCGAATGATGTTTGCTGGAGCTACCATCGTTCAGAAAGCCATAAAATAATTATTGGCCATTTGTAAACATGTGGAACAGACAGTAATCCGTTTCATCACGTTTTGCGCATATCCGAGACCCAATGACTTGAAGGACCCCACATACAGGTAATGCAATATTCTACACATCGATATCCATGATATATAATCATGGTGTGTTAGCACCACTCATTTGAAATATTCCACTGAGATGGTTCAAATGAATGGTACCACCATACATTATACTTCTATTTTGAAAAAAAAACAGGATATAACAATATTTTTCATAAAAATGTATCCTAAATAAAATGCAATTGAATATACAGTAGAACCTCTCCAAACCGAACACCCAAACAGATTTGTATTCTTAATTATGGTGACTTCAGTTTAGAGTTATCTATTATCTTAATGTGTGTTCTTGTTCTCAAATCACACCTAATTTCTTGGAGTGCTTATTTGTTTTACACCAGTTGCTCGCAATACATAAAACTGTGAAACCACATGGGTTGTTGCTAGATGACAGATAGCTATAGCTGCTCAACTGACCAATGGTCATATCATATGATCTAAAAGCCACTTTGTAATCAGATTATATACATGATCATGATTTGATCATTGTGATAATTAAACAGTTATAAAACTACAATATTTCAGATCTCCAGAGAGAATCACGTTAGCCCTTTATTAACGTGCATAAAGGCACTGGGTCTCAGATGTGCATAGACAGGGATACAACAGAATAGGAAAATAGTTGTAATGTGTTTATGTTTTGAAAGTTTTGTAAGAGATTCTCTATCACCTATAATTTCTGTTTGCCTACAGCTAATATCTTCATATTGCACACATGCATTACTTAGTAACGAAACACCATTTCGCATGGCCAAATCACATTTATTGTCATTCAGACTCTTGATATATATGCTTAACAGGTGCCATAATACATAAGACCAACTAATACATGCATGTATGATGTACATGCATCTTGATATGATATCATATAAGTAAACAACACATTCATTGCTGAAAGACAAGGTATATATTTCTTTCACTGTTTTATGCAAATGAACATCCATATTGTCACATACTACATTCATAAATTAGATTTACAATCGTGTCATGCTTAGAGGTCCGGCAACAAATACATACATGTATTATGACAATACTGTTCATTAATGTTTAGATAGTCTTATGACCACAAGAGTATGATGTAATTATAGGCACTCACTGATTTACCCGTTATGTAATCGTTATTACCAGCTGGGACAGTTTATACATATACATTTCAAACTGACTGTTTACTTTTCTTCTGCAGTTGTTTATTATGTTATCACATTAATATTGCATGCTATGCAGATTTAATTAATGCTTATTTATGTATTATTTCATCTATAAACTATAACATTATCTAGCGGCCGCTTTCAAATCGCTGTTCAATTTATTACAACACGCGCCATGGCATCTAAAATAATAGAAACGTTTAATATGACTGATCACTAGCAGCAGACGCCGTTCAGCGGAAGTTGCTGGTTATATACTATAATTTCTACTACACTATTGCCGCTGCCTGTTTACTATGGATACGGACATGAATACACGTATATAATGTGCACCGAGGTCAATGTCATTGGGGACTCGTGTTCTAATATCAAACTGAATATATTATAGTTTTTCGTAGATATTCAGTTCTCATTTGGGGTTTTCTCCATACCTTACAAGTTGAATAGGTTTTCGAATCCGTTGCTTGGCTTATTACCACGACTATACATTACTGGTCCTCTTGTACACCGTATGCGGCTAACTATTTCTGATAATAAACATTTCTTTTTATAAACGATAAACGATGACTGATCATTTTTTTGTTTTCATCTGTACAAGTGTAGCATTAGAATGGGTAAACTTTGGAACATTCAGCCTTCCGCCTTCAATAGCCAGCGGTAAACCATATCAATTGCCGTAGCTAATGTCTCTTCCGGAATAGATTATCAGTGTATCAAGTATCCGATTGTGAAATTAGCACCGTGCCACTTGCCCGCTGCTTGCAAACTGACCATACGGTTTCCAGCTGTGCTCAGTGATTATTTGTTTCAAATGGACAAATGGCTAACGTTTCACTTTCATCTGCAATAATACACTACGTACGGGGCGCCAAGTACGGGGCGCCATGCAGAACAGGTTAATTATGTGTACAAAATTGAGTTTTGTAACACTAAAAATCACAAAATTCAATTCCGTGTCACAAAATTCAATTCTGTGTCACAAAATTCAATTCTGTCAATTCTGTGTCACAAAATTCAATTCTGTGTCACAAAATTCAATTCTGCATACGTTTCGTATACAAAATTCATTTTTGTATAAAGGATTTCAATTTTGTAAGACAGAATTGAATTTTGTGAAGAAAATTCAGTTTTGTGGGACAGAATTCATTTTTGTCCACAAAAATTAGTTTGCGTAGGATAGTCTAATGTGATCTCTACGTTGATTGGTTGATACGGTCTTAGTCCATTTTACTAGATGGTGAGTACACTTGCAGGATTAAATATTTCAATGCGAAAATATAACCCAATATATCAATATTATACTTCTTTATGGACAGTTATTTTGGTTATATTATGATTACAAATGAGTGGTCACACCATATAAGCATATATACAATTTGAAGGAGAAATAAGAAAAATATTCAGAATTTTCCCTTTTCCCAATAAACATATAAACAGGGTCGAACATAAAGTAGCCGGGACATAGCTAGACCTGAGAACATGCCCATATATAGAGAATACCAGGCTAGTGTACTTTGATATCAAGTTTATCAAGCAAGGCTAGGAAACGCGTAGGAATTCCGAGGCTTGCCGAAGAATTCCTACCGTTTCCGAGCCGGAAGGAATTCCTACCGTTTCCGAGCCGAGCCTGATAAACTTGATATTAAAATACACTAGCCTGGTATTCTATTTATCAGGTAACGTTTTATGCTCGAAAATGACATTAGATGACGTCGTATTCTAACAGTAGATCTAACCTTGTGAAACAAATGGTATTGGATCTGTGTCTACTAGTTGTGAAGTTACGTGTTCGCAACTATGTGTCTACATGCATTATTTACAGTATACACCATCTTAGTATCCATGGTATCTACACAAATACTACAAATGGTTTCCTCAAATGGCCCAATACACACATTCTGTTTATAAACACAGACAGCAGTCAGAACACAGGTCACAACGCGTGTATTATTGATTTAACTGGGGTAGATGTACGATACACAATACATGAGGTCAGTACTCGCGGGAGATCTACATGTACATGAATTATGTGTACAATTATAACGCAAATGAGTTTAAATACGAATGGGTTTGTCAACGTTTGACTGTTTGGAGATCTTTGAAGCAAAATGGCAGAATGAGAAATGAATCATCGGCAAAATGAGAAATGAATCATCGACATTGAACGTGTAGATCGGCGACCGTGACCATCTCCAGTGCAGTTTCTGACCAATGGTAGTCCTTCTTACATGCGTGTGCAGAATTGACAGAATTGAATTTTGTGGCACTGAATTGAATTTTGTTAAACAGAATTGAATTTTGTGGCACAAAAGTGAATTTTGTGACACAGAATTGAATTCTGTGGCACAAAAGTGAATTGTGTGACACAGAATTGAATTTTGTGACACAGAATTGAATTTTGAGTGAATTTGTGACACAGAATTGAGTTTTGTGTCACAAAAGTGAATTTTGTGACACAGAATGAATTTTGTGGCACAAAAATGAATTTTGTTGACAAAATTGAGCCATGTCCCACTTGGCGCCCCGTACCAAGTGGGACATGGCTCAATTTTGTCAACAAAATTCATTTTTGTGCCACAAAATTCAATTCTGTGTCACAAAATTCACTTTTGTCAAATTCAATTCTGTGCCACAGAATTCAATTCTGTGTCACAAAATTCAATTCTGTGTCACAAAATTCACTTTTGTGCCACAAAATTCAATTCTGTGTAACAAAATTCAATTCTGTACTCATAATTAACCTGTCCTGCATGGCGCCCCGTACTACGTGCCCCAAATTCGTGTAGTGCGCCAATACCTGCTGTACAGGGGAACCTCCATAAACCGGATACATATGCAGTGATTTGTTTACCAGCGCATCGCGCGGCAAGTACACACCATATTTGACACACCAAAATTCGGAAATATTATTATTTCCATAGGACGACATACCATTTTATCAGAAGGTACCTCAACCTTTAAAAGTGTCAGATAAAAGACTACATATGTATTGAATTACCAGTATGCTCGGCTCGTCACAAATCATTGGGATGGAATATCATCAGTTAGATGTATGGTTTACAATGTATTGCACAAAACCAATAAAACACCACTATACACATTGTTTATCGATCTCATCACATAGTACATGGCCTATTTCCCCTACAAATGCACACAAAATTACAGCCCAGATGTATTTACTGTACCAATAGTATTACACAATGTCAATGTATCCTTCACAGGTTATAGAGCACGACAGCACAAACTCGTTTACGCACTAAGCCACTAGCACAAAACTTTTCCCCGTGTAACGTGAGCCCCTTAAGTCCGTGAAAACCTTCAGCCTAGCCAAGCGGCTTAAGGGGCTCACGCTGAGGGGGTGTGAGCCCCTTAAGTCCGTGAAAACCTTCAGCCTAGTCATAGCGGCTTAAAGGGCTCACGCTGGGGGGGGGTGAGAATTTTAAGCCCATGGAGACGAATTTGTTGGTATATACACAATATGAATGGTAACGATGATATTACGCAATATGCACACCGCGTACCGTCGTTCTTCTACCAAATGGCGTATATTTATATGAATGTGCCGATATGTAACCGACCATGAGAAGTTTCAGCCTGTCCGTAAACTTGATATATAGAGAACACATCGGTAGTTTTTCACACCCCTGTGTTGATATATACCCAATGTGCCTATTAATAATGATATTATGCAATACATTCCAATATAAGGCAAAGAAAACGTGAAATATATGGGACTGATTCAATTTTCACGGCGGGGACAAAAGCACCCGGCCATGAGAAGTTTCAGCCTGTCCGTAAACTTGATATATAGAGAACACATCGGTAGTTTTTCACAACCCTTTGTTGGTATATACCCAATGTGCCTATTAATAATGATATTATGCAATACGTTCCAATATAAGGCAAAAAAACGTGAAATATATGGGACTGATTTCAATTTTCACGGCGGGGACAAAAGCACCCGGCCATGAGAAGTTTCAGCCTGTCCGTAAACTTGATATATAGAGAACACATCGGTAGTTTTTCACACCCCTGTGTTGATATATACCCAATGTGCCTATTAATAATGATATTATGCAATAAGTTCCAATATAAGGCAAAAGAAAACGTGAAAGTATATGGGACTGATTTCAATTTTCACGGCGGGGACAAAAGCACCCGGCCATGAGAAGTTTCAGCCTGTCCGTAAACTTGATATATAGAGAACACATCGGTAGTTTTTCACACCCCTGTGTTGGTATATACCCAATGTGCCTATTAATAATGATATTATGCAATACGTTCCAATATAAGGCAAACAAAACCGTGAAATATATGGGACTGATTTCAATTTTCACGGCGGGGACAAAAGCACCCGGCCATGAGAAGCTTCAGCCTGTCCGTAAACTTGATACATGTATATAGAAAACACATCGGTATTTTTTCACACCTCTGTGTTGGTATATACCCAATGTGCCTATTAATAATGATATTATGCAATATGTTCCAATATAAGGCACTAAGCCCATTTATTCATTTATTCCAAGTCCATACATTGACTGGAATAAATATACCCAAACTTCACTGTCACTAAGACGTTAAGCACTAAGCAATGAAATGCACACAGCTGATATGCACTAAGCTCCAAACCATCCGTACAGTAAGTAGTTAATGGATACGATCACAGAATTGGTATAGTCATAAATCGGCACTCAGGCTGTATCTGGTTGCCAAGCAACAGTAAATAATCTCTCAATTCACAACTCGGCACTGCACTGAACCAAGGTCATCATCAGCCAGCCCATGTCTCGCATACGCACGTCACCCCAAGTACGCACTCTCTTCCCAACGGCCGCCTGAAATCAATATTTGCACCCGCCCTAAGTTAAATGCTATAACTTTCCCCAATTGACTGGATTAATTCCAAACTTCACACAATATCACTCCAATCGATGATTATCCCCACATAAAATGTTTACATACAGAAAAGATACTTCTGAGCAGGCAGCAAGCCATAATTCCAATAGAATAAAGTCCCATATAGCACATGTGTCTCTGACCATTGCTATCACCAAACTGCCCAGAATATACTCACCCACTCCAACTCGGTGTTACCTTGTAAACCAGTCACCCATTGTTCACAACTTTCACACCTCTGACCATAACTGATTATACCCCAAGCTGCATACAGGTATATGCTAGAGGGATTATTTCTCCAATACCTTATAAAATCCACCTTATCGTGACACGGCTTATATAGACTTAATTATAAGATACGCAGCCTGATCAGGGTCTACACTGGTCACAAACGTACATTGTAAATATAAAATCGATAACAGTAACATGATGGCAGTAAACATTTCATTAAAACGAGAGTAGAAATCAAAAAGTTACAAAACATATGTTGCTTCTGCGAACAAACAACAAACCTATAATAACAAAAAAGACGTACGCAATAATAGTTAGGCACCGCATGGGTCTCAGATTTCACAGAAAGCAACTCTAGTTATTTTTCAATATTATAAACACGTTTTTCAATCGATGGTTACTAATTTACTTTAGTTAATGTAATTACACTAGCATCTATAATGGAAACTTCTTTCTAAATGGTGTATAATTAATATGATCATTTCAAAACAAAATATAGACATTTTACAATTTGTCCTTACTGGTAGGCCTTCACGTCACCGCCTGCGCTAATCTGGCCAATATTTGTAAATTCAATTTCGTTTTATTTCAAAATACCTGATAGTGTACTTGAAATCAAATAGCTTGATGGGTGTAAAGGCCGAGGCTTAAAATACTCAATAAATGCAGGGTGGTTCAAAATATGTCCCCACATTAAATACAGATAACTATATAGTGTTCTACGCAAGATAATCATTCAAACTAAAGTTTATTACAAAGTAATATATTGTAGCATTTTACTCATTATATATTCTTACTAATTACGTCACTACTTGCATGGTATGACGTCACAATATTCAATGTATGCTATTACAGATATTTCAAAGAATTCATGGAAATTGGTCGGAAACGATTACGAATGTTGAAACGCGATCGATAGCATCGGAAAATGATAATGCAAATGTTACGGCTGACTGTTTAAACCATTAACCTTATACAACGGTAATATTATGGCATTGGTCGTTCACACTTGGAAAGACGTAAATCACATACAATAATCTCATTAAATTCAGCTCAGGTCAGTTATGCAAACAACCATGCTCCTCAGACAAGATTATGACACACACTTGGATAATTACCCAGGTTGCTGGCAGTCCTGCCACACACCAGAGATACCAGCAGTATCATGGCACATATAGCCGGGTTACACATCACAATAATAGTTCCCGACTCCTCTGTGCCCACTGCTTGTAATAGTAGTAAGAACGGTGCATTTCAATCTACAATGCAGCCGCAGCCAGGGATTGGGATTAAAATACAACGTAAACGTATGGGAATCGACTAATCGATAACTCGAATATCTAGGGTATGCGAGAGTTATCGTTCTTGGTCCTTGGAGGTAATACGTCTTCCCTTACCGTTACCGATTCCCGCGAAAAGGGGTCTTACGATCGTTGAGAGTTATCGTTCTCGATCATGGGAGGTAATACGACTTCCCTTACGTTACCGATTCCCGCGAAAAGAGGTCTTACGATCGTTGAGAGTTATCGTTATCGATTCCCGCGAAAAGGGGTCTTACGATCGTCGATAGCCGACGTATACCTCGAAATATACGCGCGTACGGTCGGTGCAGTCAAGAAAATAAGGGCGTTTACCCGTATTATACCCGTTAATAGCGGACGACAATTTCTACCCGTATTCGATATACGGATCGATACCGTTGATGCCGGGATATTTAAAATATCACAATGGGTTAATATTCGCGTTATTGGCTAGAAACATATTTGTATTTAGCTTTAATAACAAGTCTCGACATGTTGAAACACGTTTACTTAACTGACCACCTAATAGCCATAAATACGGTACTTTTCCCGAGATTAAATCATTCTCGATAGAGGCTTCGCCGATATAGCAGAAGTCCTACTTTATAGACATTCTCAATTCGGATATACTCGAGATAGCGTCGCGGGTTATATATAGAGAAAAGTATATATATTTAAATTTACAAGCAGCAAGATGTATTCCGTTAGCGGTACGTGTCGACTAGGAAACGACATTATACCCGTTTCGATATACCGCGGGTTTTCCCGTGACATATGCGCTATCGATTCGTTGACTAACTAGCCGACAAAATTCTCCGCTTTATGGCCGTAGGGAGCCGGTTTCGATTTCAATACGTCTTAAGTGACCGATAATCATATTGATTACGGGATTTATACAAAAAATTGTATAGAATATTTCAAAGAGAGGATTATGTCCGTAGTCGGGACATCTCGATTCGAACCGTACTTTATAGACATTCTCAATTCGCGAGATAGCGTCGATGACAAAAATTAGGACTCTTCGTGGGGGCCGAATTGTTGTATCATAGGAACGAATTGTTAATTCGTGGGAACGAATTGTTAAATTGTGGGAACGAATTGTTAAATTGTGGGAACGAATTGTTATTTCGTCGGAACGAATTCATAAACAAAAAATCCATGTCCACTGCGGGGCTCCGTATAAAATCTCGATTATGACCGTTTTCTCGTGAAAGTCACAATTATATTCAACAAAATGCAGCCAGTAACCGCAATAGACCTATTATATGGTGCATCGTTATGGACACTCCGCTTGCTCGCGAAGCGTTAATGCTCAATTGTGGCTGCGATGACCTATGCCGATTATTGAGAAGAAGGCCAGGGGTTTCGCTGACTGAATGGCGATCAGTGCAGATCCTGTTGGCGTCCGGTTTAGAGAGGTTTCACTGTAAAAGCAGGCATTTGATCGTTCTGAGCCACAGTCGTGTGATATGCGATCATGAACAGACATTATCACTTGAGATAAATGACCAAGAAACAAAATAAAATCACATAATTATTTGCTTGGTGTCCTGTTTTGAGAGGTGTCGCTGTAGCTGAAATATACGCATTCCACTATGATGCCAATGATAAAATATTACTACAAACAACGGATCCACTCCCAATCCTCTATGATGTGAATTATATACGTATTTACGATCGTTGAAACACTCATAATAATGCACAATGTTCTGCACAAAAGGACCATTGATTCACAATTCAACGGATATAGTAATTAAGTGTCCTATAGAGACGTGACTTACTTAGTCTCTGACGCAATGTCTCAGGCAAGAGTCGTGGATCCGCGGAAATCTGGGACTAGCAACGGTGGGGGGCAAATACTTGTCAAGAATGCGTGCGATTGGTCGTTGGAAACCGTATATTAACACCATGCTGCACTGTTGTGTGCGATGTAGACGTTGGTCAGCATGCACGTCTATGCCGGTTAAGCGGCGTGCATTCTGTATTATTTGATTATGAAATTGCATGAGCACGCGTTCTCGGCGCACTGCGATCAAATTCGAGAAATTTGACTATTCGAGAAATCCGTAATAAATAGTATATTTAAACAAAAAGTTGGGCGATAAGCACCACTCCATTCCATTCCATTTTTGCAGACTACTAGTATGGCCATGAACCAAACAACAACATTAACTCGATGTATGTATATTTTAATTGATCGTACATTTTTTAAATTTATCTAATCATCTCATTATTTGGTAGCTGGCCTGACACTCGTACCATAGTATACTTTTATTTCATTTGCCACATTATATCATCTACCATGCTTGGCACTAATTAATACAATTTTGTGTGAATGGGCCGTTAAGCACCAGTCCATTCCATTACATTTTGCAGACTACTAGTATGGCCATGAACCAAACAACAACATTAACTCAATGTACGACAGGGACAACAAGTATTGATAATGTTGCTGTCCGTTACAATGCGTGGACAGTATATACATGCATATATTACATGTACATCATATATATAATTAATTTTACGAGAACGTGTGGCGCTACGGACGAGACAGCAATAACAAACGTTATCAGTACTTTAAAGACACAGGATGACAGATATGCCCGGAAAATGATGATTAATACAACAGATTACACATCAACCAATCGTTTATTTCCAGGATTGTTTGACTTGTTTCTTCAACTGTTCCAACCACGATTCATTGGGTCTGAAACGGATTTTGTTTTTAAGTTGTACCCACAGTCTGTATGCTTCCAATTTCTCTTGTTCGTCTAGTACCATTTCGCAAAGCATAGAATACCATTCTTCCATAATTGTCTAGGGATCTAATTTCCGTAGAGCTGTCAATATGAATTAATCTGTTTGTTCAGTCGTATCTGTGAATAAGGACAAGTCATGCTGTAATTGACTTGGATGCTCAATCTGACAGCCATAACAGTTGTCAATTACTTCTTTTTTAATTAATGATTGAAGTTGTTCAACCATACATGTGTTATGTGTCATGTATTGTCTTTCTTTTTCGTGGTGTTTTTCTCGGGATTTCTTTACCAGACAAACATCATTTTGTAACCACAACTCATAATTATACCCATCATTTTTATTGTTTATTATCTAAAAGCACTGTATAATATTTGCTGTTTCTAGCGCGAATACCTTGAAGATAATGGCCTATGCCAAAATGTAAACGTTTATATAGTGTGTAGGTACAACTGATTATAAGGTTTTCCTAATTCTAAATATTTGTATTGGCCCTGAAAAGGGCCTTTTGTCTTGATCGTATAATTCAAGTTTGCTGTTTATTATACTTGATCACTCTTTTGATGTATATTTCATGGCCATCACAGTCCCGTGACCCGCAGCTTCTACATGTCAAGAGAAATCTGTGTGTAGACCTTTTGCTGGGTTTTCCAGGAATCGAAAATGATGGTGCTGGAGCTCGTCGGATCTCCTCATCCCAGTCTTCTTGCTGTGGTCGTACACTCGCTCTCTCATCATCACCCCAGTTTTCTGTAGGCTTCGACATCGTGTTCAAGTAATGTTCATACAGAAAGGTGTAAGGGGTTTATATAGCATGTAAACGGATTAAGCTTTTAACCAATCAGGACACTGATTACAGTATTATAGTACAGTTGATGGAAAATGAACTCGGTCCATAGAGAAAGCACCATTTGTTCTATTCAGAAAAAGACATATATCATTCATATTCAATCAAAGTCTCAATGTCCTGTAACCGTATGGTACAGTATTAAAATTGTCAACAATGGCACGTTTTTGTTTACACAGACCTAAATGTCTTGCTTTAACATTCACTCGTTACTGTTCTGTTTGCATGTCTCCTGATTTTACATGTATAGACAACTTTCACTTCGGTACTTCGATCCTCGGCACATTGCACATATGTATCAAAGTTCACCATTTGACTTGTGTTGTAATCGAGTGTCAGTCCTTTAACTTTGCATTTGGATTTCATTTCCCCAGCTTTTGTTATCAACTTGTACGCAAAGCTCTTTGACCGTTATCTATAACTACATTGTACTCAAGTGTGGGGAGTTAACATATGTTGAAGGTAATGCTAGCTCTCTTTTAGAAGTCCAAGGCTACATTAATCTTACTCATCGTTTCAATAATCAAGGTATACCTATTCACACGTTCCTGCTTTGTGAAAACTATGCTTACTCGGTGGTCCGATCTTGGGATGTCAATTAGTCCGTATTCACAGGACAGCGCAACAAGAATTATTGGCTATCTTCGCTTATTCTTACGATGACATACATGTCGGTGTGGGTGTTTAATAATATGTGACGGTGGCTGCAGAAAGGGAGGCGATGGCACCTCTAGTCAATCAAATTGTTAATGCACCGGAACACCACCGTGACCCATAAACGTTTTATAAATACAAATTGTTCGAATAACGGGAGCGTTTCATTGACTGAATGACTAGCAGCGCAAACCTTAACCAGACTGCGCTGTTGCGCACACTCATCAGGGCCTGCGCTGTTCTCATGGGTCATATGCCTCGTTTCTCAAACCACCGTGGCACGACGGTTGGTACGTGATACTTGAAATCCTAATTCTACACGTATTTACTCTATAAAAATTTACATTATACATATAATGTATAAACATTTATGTCTAAAGTTATTATACCACATGTTATGGTGCATGCAATAAGTAATCGGAGAGGGCTGTAACTAATGTTGTTAAGACTTGTTGCCCATCCCGTTTGCTTTTCTTAAAGGTACATGCCCACGCAGCAGGTTACACTGTACTACTACTTTTCATTTTCTGCATGTTATATGAGCCATTTGTCTACCCACTAACGAGTTATTTTCAATTACGGCGCGTGTTAATTGGTGTTAAATCGCATGTTATGCCGCGACCAGAAAGGGTATTTTCCGACCTCGTGCTATTTTTACCAATACGCGTCACGTGACACGGTCAATCATATAACATCTTTGACATGCGCAGTGAAGTATCGGAAGTTGAGAAGAAAAATCTCTGTTCGAGTCCAAATCTAAATCTCCACGTAACTCTTTCCATTTGGTGATCTGGTCGCCAATATTAACCACTCTCTCTCTGTACTGCCTGTCCCTCAGACATTTCGCCTTTTTTTTTGGCCGACGCCGTTTCATACAATTTCCGTCCTGGACGTTTCTACATGTTGATATTCTTGTTTACATATTGGGAAGCCTAATGGCGTTCGTAGTATACTGCGCATGCGCACCTCAAGCCGTGATGTGAAAGTCGTCGTCCCCGCACATTCTCAAAATAGACTGTTACCGCCGCGCGTCGCTAACAGTAAATTGATAATTAATAAATGATTATATTTGTATAGCGGGCACTCGTAATTTTTAGAACTGGTGGAATAGTGACATAATTATACACTTATTTAATTCCTATAAAGAACATTTTGTGCCTACTGCGTGGGCATGTACCTTTAATAGTAAAGTGTATATTTTGAAACTGTTGTATACTGTCTATACATAGCAATAACAATGTTTAAATCATAGATGGTAATGTATTATCAATTCATAACTAGACGGTTCTATGTTTCCTGGTACAGTGCATCGTGCTACAGTAATAGCGGACATGCATTTCAGTTATCAAAGTATTTACAATATGTATGAGACTCTACACACGTATATAGGGAACAAACACAAACTCATTGGACGTTTATCGAATAAAACAGTGAGTTCAGTGCATATATGCCATTGGCAGTACATAAAGCCAAAACAAACGACGTATCGAACAACATGATGTCCGACAGATCATCCGATACATAGTGACTTTAATCTGATCATTCTAACCAGTGGGAATATCCATATTGCTGTACGGCAACGGGTACATTGTCATCTGTGTGACTGTAACTGGGGAAATCTGGCTGACAATACGCATACATTCGAGGCCGGTGTATTTCAGGTCGGTTGCCATAGATCGGCCGCCCGATATGCGCTTGCTAGATGCATATGGGCGGTGTTTTACGAGCGAACAGTTTTTGTCTGAGGCGGGGCCCGGCTTATTAACGGACCATACGCATTTGACACGCGCGGCTCGTCTCAAACATAATACGGTCCATTGTGTCAGCCGCGGTGTATACCACACTGTAATTAAACAAGAAAGATGAAACGGTATTTCCGGGTTGTTTTAAATCTTGAGAAAGAGACACGACGTGTCTACTCATGTATGCTCGTACTCTTAGATAACGTAACAACATCACATACATTTATGTAAGCTCTATGTTCCGTACATAGAGTCAGCCCAGCAACCAAAATCGGGCTGCGCGAAGTATTACTAAAGTACATGTACATCGTATTTGTAATTCGCCATACTGTGAAAATGGACTTCCTGGTACCCACACAGCGTTATTTATGCGGGCGTGTCCATAGCGGCGGTGTTAGTTTTGCCCATTGCGTAAGTCACACGACAGTTATCATAATGCATGAACGCCGGACAACAATTGGAAAGAGGTATATAAAACGTAAATGCTTTTGTAGTGATGAAAACGTCTGACGATCCGACGTAGATACCAGCGACATGCTGAACAGTCTGTTTTAGGACGAATACTCTACGTGCGTTATATTTCTTGTATCTACATTTATTGTTGACCCGTATATATATATGCTTCGTAATAAACACAGCGTGTGTAAGAAATTGTTTGGGAACACACATACCAGTCAACTGCTCGGACAATATTCTCCCATACGGTAAAACTGGCCTGGTAAACAGAACCACTTTCTCGAGCGGACGGAAGGTAGTCCAGTTGTTTATGGTCTTTCTGTGCATCGTCGACTTACTTTTCCCAGTCTTTCTGCGTTCGTACTACGCGTTATGTTTACTTTTTTCTCGACAATCAAATGATGCTTATTCACTGCGTTACCGCCCGAGTCTAGTTTGTTGTCTATGATTTTGATGGTGTTATATTGTGCTTGGCGATGGGCATTCGCTATGAACGTATTCCATTATATAGTTCGCTCTGCAGTTTGGGACGTAAAGGGCAGCGACTTTCATGATCTCAGAAAAAGCTACGTGACATTTCGAACACCCATTATGTATATCAACTGGAGTATTGAAACACTCGCATTTTTCTTTTCTGACTATCTACGGAATAACTCACCTTTTTGTCTGCTACTGAAGAGAGCAAAAATGTCGGACTAATGTACGGCCCGATCAGAATGCAAAAGGTCACGATTACGAGTATGTGTCAGTCCGAGATGCGCACATTTTGTAATAACACCGTACACGACATTTAACATCGGCTTGAGCGTAACTCGATGTTTAACTCGTAATTCCGAAAAAGTACGTATTGAAAATCGCGAACTGGGTTTGGTTCCGTTCGTTCATTTCCACCGCAGTATTACCGTAATGGTAATTCTATGATGCAAACGCCACCTAGCACCGATTACTGACATATGATTATACCTTTAAAATATACTCAAGTGTAATCGATATGTACTGCTCATACATATACAACATTAATAAACAATATGTACATATATGTACATTGACACTAAGGTTGATGATGATGATGATGATGATGATGATGATGATGGATGATGGATGATGATGATGATGATGATGAACACAAATGTCGTTAGACATTCACTCAAATTTGCCAGTACATGCGGAATAGAAAGAAGTTTGATGATGATGAGTAACCAAAACTAAAACGGATCTAGCAAAAATCTAGACGAGCGTTACAAAAAGTGGAACGCGCGTCATAATATGTAACGAAACGTAACGGAAAATAAAACGTCCTCTATGGAAAAATACTTTAAAACGAACACAAATCGAAACACGGCCGGTATTTGGTAACAATTATGTTTTACATAAAACTTTCCGAACTTAACACAAAACTGAACGCGTGTCACAAACATGCGTAAACAGTACACTGATCAGTGTTTATGCGGGGATTAGAGGTTCCATGGAATAACCGTATAATCTGTTTTCCCTATATATATTTCCCGTTTTAAATGTGTACACTGAACGAGATTTTGTAGATGGAACTGGTTTACTCTGGCCGCAATATTTATAAAAATGTGGTACATTACGTATTTTCAATAAATTACCTCGACTGTTAACTACTCTGCAGAAGTATATTCCGCTCGAAAATCGTGTTCGGCAGCGCATGAGAATCGTCTCCGAGTACGACATCTCCGACATAAAACCACCATCTACACTGTCCGTTGTACGTTTCACAACTGTTCGTCCGCGCGTCTAGCGTACGTTTCACGACCGTACATGACCCGGTGTCAGGTCCCATACCGCACAAGTGTCACTTAGCTCCAGTCCCAAAAGCAATATGATTAGTACATATCGTAATACGTCTTATTGGCACATAACAGGATTTAGCTCTCAAGTAGTGTAGACTCCAAAGTGGTCATATACATGAACTAACATTACAATCTGGAGTGGACAGATATTTTGGACAATGTTTAATTCTAATTATGAACATTTCAGCTATGCATGTATGGGTATTGGGCTTCTAGGACTATTAGAAACGTGAACGTAGTTTGCAAGTATTGCAATAGTTGCTGACAAATGTGTGGATTAGAATTGCATAAAATAATTCTAATCGGAGTCGACACCACTTAACAAATGACGTTAGACATTCACTCAAATGTACGAGTACATGCGGAATATAAAGAAGGTTATTGATTTTGATGATGATGATGAATAACCAAAACTAAAACGGATCTAGCAAAAAAAATCTAGACGAGCGTTACAAAAAGTGGAACGCGCGTCATAATATGTAACGAAACGTAACGGAAAATAAAACGTCCTCTATGGAAAAATACGTTAAAATGAACAAAAAACGAAACACGGCCGGTATTTGGTAACATTATGTTTACATAAAACTTTCCGAACTTCACAAACATGCGTAAACAGTGCAGACCTGCTCGAACACGGATGAGGCTAAACCGATGACATGTTTTTTATTGAGAAATAAGGCGGATAAATTATCCTTGTAGGGGAGACCCTTGGAGTCATTTTCTAACCCTTGCCTTTTACGATAAAATGTCTACATTCCATCGTTGCCTTAGAAAATGACTCCAAGGGTCTCCCCTACAAGGATAATTTATCCGCCTTATTTCTCAATAAAACATGTCATCGGTATCCTCATCCGTGTTCGAGCAGGGTCTGCACTGTTTACGCATGTTTGTGAAGTTCGGAAAGTTTTATGTAAACATAATGTTACCAAATACCGGCCGTGTTTCGTTTTTTGTTCATTTTAACGTATTTTTCCATAGAGGACTTTTAATTTTCCGTTACGTTTCGTTACATATTATGACGCGCGTTCCACTTTTTGTAACGCTCGTCTAGATTTTTTTTTGCTAGATCCGTTTTTAGTTTTGGTTATTCATCATCATCATCAAAATCAATAACCTTCTTTATATTCTGCATGTACTCGTACATTTGAGTGAATGTCTAACGTCATTTGTTAAGTGGTGTCGACTCCGATTAGAATTATTTTATGCAATTCTAATCCACACATTTGTCAGCAACTATTGCAATACTTGCAAACTACGTTCACGTTTCTAATAGTCCTAGAAGCCCAATACCCATACATGCATAGCTGAAATGTTCATAATTAGAATTAAACATTGTCCAAAATATCTGTCCACTCCAGATTGTAATGTTAGTTCATGTATATGACCACTTTGGAGTCTACACTACTTGAGAGCTAAATCCTGTTATGTGCCAATAAGACGTATTACGATATGTACTAATCATATTGCTTTTGGGACTGGAGCTAAGTGACACTTGTGCGGTATGGGACCTGACACCGGGTCATGTACGGTCGTGAAACGTACGCTAGACGCGCGGACGAACAGTTGTGAAACGTACAACGGACAGTGTAGATGGTGGTTTTTATGTCGGAGATGTCGTACTCGGAGACGATTCTCATGCGCTGCCGAACACGATTTTCGAGCGGAATATACTTCTGCAGAGTAGTTAACAGTCGAGGTAATTTATTGAAAATACGTAATGTACCACATTTTTATAAATATTGCGGCCAGAGTAAACCCAGTTCCATCTACAAAATCTCGTTCAGTGTACACATTTAAAACGGGAAATATATATAGGGAAACCGATTATACGGTTATTCCATGGAACCTCTAATCCCCGCATAAACACTGATCAGTGTACTGTTTACGCATGTTTGTGACACGCGTTCAGTTTTGTGTTAAGTTCGGAAAGTTTTATGTAAACATAATGTTACCAAATACCGGCCGTGTTTCGATTTGTGTTCGTTTTAAAGTATTTTTCCATAGAGGACGTTTTATTTTCCGTTACGTTTCGTTACATATTATGACGCGCGTTCCACTTTTTGTAACGCTCGTCTAGATTTTTGCTAGATCCGTTTTAGTTTTGGTTACTCATCATCATCAAACTTCTTTCTATTCCGCATGTACTGGCAAATTTGAGTGAATGTCTAACGACATTTGTGTTCATCATCATCATCATCATCATCATCATCCATCATCCATCATCATCATCATCATCATCATCATCATCAACCTTAGTGTCAATGTACATATATGTACATATTGTTTATTAATGTTGTATATGTATGAGCAGTACATATCGATTACACTTGAGTATATTTTAAAGGTATAATATATGTCAGTAATCGGTGCTAGGTGGCGTTTGCATCATAGAATTACCATACGGTAATACTGCGGTGGAAATGACGAACGGAACCAAACCCCGTTCGCGATTTTCAATACGTACTTTTTCGGAATTACGAGTTAAACATCGAGTTACGCTCAAGCCGATGTTAAATGTCGTGTACGGTGTTATTACAAAATGTGCGCATCTCGGACTGACACATACTCGTAATCGTGACCTTTTGCATTCTGATCGGGTCGTACATTAGTCCGACATTTTTGCTCTCTTCAGTATGCAGACAAAAAGGTGAGTTATTCCGTAGATAGTCAGAAAAGAAAAATGCGAGTGTTTCAATACTCCAGTTGATATACATAATGGGTGTTCGAAATGTCACGTAGCTTTTTCTGAGATCATGAAAGTCGCTGCCCTTTACGTCCCAAACTGCAGAGCGAACTATATAATGGAATACGTTCATAGCGAATGCCCATCGCCAAGCACAATATAACACCATCAAAATCATAGACAACAAACTAGACTCGGGCGGTAACGCAGTGAATAAGCATTTCATTTGATTGTCGAGAAAAAAAGTAAACATAACGCGTAGTACGAACGCAGAAAGACTGGGAAAAGTAAGTCGACGATGCACAGAAAGACCATAAACAACTGGACTACCTTCCGTCCGCTCGAGAAAGTGGTTCTGTTTACCAGGCCAGTTTTACCGTATGGGAGAATATTGTCCGAGCAGTTGACTGGTATGTGTGTTCCCAAACAATTTCTTACACACGCTGTGTTTATTACGAAGCATATATATATATAACGGGTCAACAATAAATGTAGATACAAGAAATATAACGCACGTAGAGTATTCGTCTAAACAGACTGTTCAGCATGTCGCTGGTATCTACGTCGGATCGTCAGACGTTTTCATCACTACAAAAGCATTTACGTTTATATACCTCTTTCCAATTGTTGTCCGGCGTTCATGCATTATGATAACTGTCGTGTGACTTACGCAATGGGCAAAACTAACACCGCCGCTATGGACACGCCCGCATAAATAACGCTGTGTGGGTACCAGGAAGTCCATTTTCACAGTATGGCGAATTACAAATACGATGTACATGTACTTTAGTAATACTTCACGCAGCCCGATTTTGGTTCTGGGCTGACTCTATGTACGGAACATAGAGCTTACATAAATGTATGTGATGTTACGTTATCTAAGAGTACGAGCATACATGAGTAGACACGTCGTGTCTCTTTCTCAAGATTTAAAACAACCCGGAAATACCGTTTCATCTTTCTTGTTTAATTACAGTGTGGTATACACCGCGGCTGACACAATGGACCGTATTATGTTTGAGACGAGCCGCGCGTGTCAAATGCGTATGGTCCGTTAATAAGCCGGGCCCCGCCTCAGACAAAAACTGTTCGCTCGTAAAACACCGCCCATATGCATCTAGCAAGCGCATATCGGGCGGCCGATCTATGGCAACCGACCTGAAAATACACCGGCCTCGAATGTATGCGTATTGTCAGCCAGATTTCCCCAGTTACAGTCACACAGATGACAATGTACCCGTTGCCGTACAGCAATATGGATATTCCCACTGGTTAGAATGATCAGATTAAAGTCACTATGTATCGGATGATCTGTCGGACATCATGTTGTTCGATACGTCGTTTGTTTTGGCTTTATGTACTGCCAATGGCATATATGCACTGAACTCACTGTTTTATTCGATAAACGTCCAATGAGTTTGTGTTTGTTCCCTATATACGTGTGTGAGTCTCATACATATTGTAAATACTTTGATAACTGAAATGCATGTCCGCTATTACTGTAGCACGATGCACTGTACCAGGAAACATAGAACCGTCTAGTTATGAATTGATAATACATTACCATCTATGATTTAAACATTGTTATTGCTATGTATAGACAGTAATACAACAGTTTCAAAATATACACTTTACTATTAAAGGTACATGCCCACGCAGTAGGACAAAATGTTCTTTATAGGAATTAAATAAGTGTATATTATGCACTATTCCACCAGTTCTAAAATTACGAGTGCCCGCTATACAAAATATGATCATTTATTAATTATCAATTTACTGTTAGCGACGCGCGGCGGTAAACAGTCTATTTTGAAAATGGTGCGGGGACGACGACTTTCACATCACGGCTGAGGTGCGCATGCGCAGTATACTACGAACGCCATTAGGCTTCCCAATATGTAAACAAGAATATCAACATGTAGAAACGTCCAGGACGGAAATTGTATGAAACGGCGTCGGCCAAAAAAAAAAGGCGAAATGTCTGAGGGACAGGCAGTACAGAGAGAGTGGTTAATATTGGCGACCAGATCACCAAATGGAAAGAGTTACGTGGAGATTTAGATTTGGACTCGAACAGAGATTTTTCTTCTCAACTTCCGATACTTCACTGCGCATGTCAAAGATGTTATATGATTGACCGTGTCACGTGACGCGTATTGGTAAAAATAGCACGAGGTCGGAAAATACCCTTTCTGGTCGCGGCATATAACATGCGATTTAACACCAATTAACACGCGCCGTAATTGAAAATAACTCGTTAGTGGGTAGACAAATGGCTCATATAAGGCATGACAGAAAATGAAAAGTAGTAGTACAGTGTAACCTGCTGCGTGGGCATGTACCTTTAAGAAAAGCAAACGGGATGGGCAACAAGTCTTAACAACATTAGTTACAGCCCTCTCCGATTACTTATTGCATGCACCATAACATGTGGTATAATAACTTTAGACATAAATGTTTATACATTATATGTATAATGTAAATTTTTATAGAGTAAATACGTGTAGAATTAGGATTTCAAGTATCACGTACCAACCGTCGTGCCACGGTGGTTTGAGAAACGAGGCATATGACCCATGAGAACAGCGCAGGCCCTGATGAGTGTGCGCAACAGCGCAGTCTGGTTAAGGTTTGCTGCTAGTCATTCAGTCAATGACACGCTCCCGTTATTCGAACAATTTGTATTTATATAAAACGTTTATGGGTCACGGTGGTGTTCCGGTGCATTAACAATTTGATTGACTAGAGGTGCCATCGCCTCCCTTTCTGCAGCCACCGTCACATATTATTAAACACCCACACCGACATGTATGTCATCGTAAGAATAAGCGAAGATAGCCAATAATTCTTGTTGCGCTGTCCTGTGAATACGGACTAATTGACATCCCAAGATCGGACCACCGAGTAAGCATAGTTTTCACAAAGCAGGAACGTGTGAATAGGTATACCTTGATTATTGAAACGATGAGTAAGATTAATGTAGCCTTGGACTTCTAAAAGAGAGCTAGCATTACCTTCAAAATATGTTAACTCCCCACACTTGAGTACAATGTAGTTATAGATAACGGTCAAAGAGCTTTGCGTACAAGTTGATAACAAAAGCTGGGGAAATGAAATCCAAATGCAAAGTTAAAGGACTGACACTCGATTACAACACAAGTCAAATGGTGAACTTTGATACATATGTTCAATGTGCCGAGGATCGAAAGAAGTACCGAAGTGAAAGTTGTCTATACATGTAAAAATCAGGAGACATGCAAACAGAACAGTAACGAGTGAATGTTAAAGCAAGACATTTAGGTCTGTGTAAACAAAAACGTGCCATTGTTGACAATTTTAATACTGTACCATACGGTTACAGGACATTGAGACTTTGATTGAATATGAATGATATATGTCTTTTTCTGAATAGAACAAATGGTGCTTTCTCTATCGACCGAGTTCATTTTCCATCAACTGTACTATAATACTGTAATCAGTGTCCTGATTGGTTAAAAGCTTAATCCGTTTACATGCTATATAAACCCCTTACACCTTTCTGTATGAACATTACTTGAACACGATGTCGAAGCCTACAGAAAACTGGGGTGATGATGAGAGAGCGAGTGTACGACCACAGCAAGAAGACTGGGATGAGGAGATCCGACGAGCTCCAGCACCATCATTTTCGATTCCTGGAAAACCCAGCAAAAGGTCTACACACAGATTTCTCTTGACATGTAGAAGCTGCGGGTCACGGGACTGTGATGGCCATGAAATATACATCAAAAGAGTGATCAAGTATAATAAACAGCAAACTTGAATTATACGATCAAGACAATAGGCCCTTTTCAGGGCCAATACAAATATTTAGAATAGGAAAACCTTATAATCAGTTGTACCTACACACTATATAAACGTTTACATTTTGGCATAGGCCATTATCTTCAAGGTATTCGCGCTAGAAACAGCAAATATTATACAGTGCTTTTAGATAATAAACAATAAAAATGATGGGTATAATTATGAGTTGTGGTTACAAAATGATGTTTGTCTGGTAAAGAAATCCCGAGAAACACCACGAAAAAGAAAGACAATACATGACACATTCAACACATGTATGGTTGAACAACTTCAATCATTAATTAAAAAAGAAGTAATTGACAACTGTTATGGCTGTCAGATTGAGCATCCAAGTCAATTACAGCATGACTTGTCCTTATTCACAGATACGACTGAACAAACAGATTAATTCATATTGACAGCTCTACGGAAATTAGATCCCTAGACAATTATGGAAGAATGGTATTCTATGCTTTGCGAAATGGTACTAGACGAACAAGAGAAATTGGAAGCATACAGACTGTGGGAACAACTTAAAAACAAAATCCGTTTCAGACCCAATGAATCGTGGTTGGAACAGTTGAAGAAACAAGTCAAACAATCCTGGAAATAAACGATTGGTTGATGTAATCTGTTGTATTAATCATCATTTTCCGGGCATATCTGTCATCCTGTGTCTTTAAAGTACTGATAACGTTTGTTATTGCTGTCTCGTCCGTAGCGCCACACGTTCTCGTAAAATAATTATAATATATGATGTACATTGTAATAATATGCATGTATATACTGTCCACGCATTGTAACGGACAGCAACATTATCAATACTTGTTGTCCCTGTCGTACATTGAGTTAATGTTGTTGTTTGGTTCATGGCCATACTAGTAGTCTGCAAAATGTAATGGAATGGACTGGTGCTTAACGGCCCATTCACACAAAATTGTATTAATTAGTGCCAAGCATGGTAGATGATATAATGTGGCAAATGAAATAAAAGTATACTATGGTAACGAGTGTCAGGCCAGCTACCAAATAATGAGATGATTAGATAAATTTAAAAAATGTACGATCAATTAAAATATACATACATCGAGTTAATGTTGTTGTTTGGTTCATGGCCATACTAGTAGTCTGCAAAAATGGAATGGAATGGAGTGGTGCTTATCGGCCCAACTTTTTGTTTAAATATACTATTTATTACGGATTTCTCGAATAGTCAAATTTCTCGAATTTGATCGCAGTGCGCCGAGAACGCGTGCTCATGCAATTTCATAATCAAATAATACAGAATGCACGCCGCTTAACCGGCATAGACGTGCATGCTGACCAACGTCTACATCGCACACAACAGTGCAGCATGGTGGTTTAATACGACGGTTTCAACGACCAATCGCACGCATTCTTGACAAGTATTTGCCCCCCACCGTTGCTAGTCCCAGATTTCCGCGGATCCACGACTGTTGCCTGAGACATTGCGTCAGAGACTAAGTAAGTCACGTCTCTATAGGACACTTAATTACTATATCCGTTGAATTGTGAATCAATGGTCCTTTTGTGCAGAACATTGTGCATTATTATGAGTGTTTCAACGATCGTAAATACGTATATAATTCACATCATAGAGGATTGGGAGTGGATCCGTTGTTTGTAGTAATATTTTATCATTGGCATCATAGTGGAATGCGTATATTTCAGCTACAGCGACACCTCTCAAAACAGGACACCAAGCAAATAATTATGTGATTTTATTTTGTTTCTTGGTCATTTATCTCAAGTGATAATGTCTGTTCATGATCGCATATCACACGACTGTGGCTCAGAACGATCAAATGCCTGATTTACAGTGAAACCTCTCTAAACCGACGCCAACAGGATCTGCACTGATCGCCATTCAGTCAGCGAAACCCCTGGCCTTCTTCTAATAATCGGCATAGGTCATCGCAGCCACAATTGAGCATTAACGCTTCGCGAGCAAGCGGAGTGTCCATAACGATGCACCATATAATAGGTCTATTGCGGTTACTGGCTGCATTTTGTTGAATATAATTGTGACTTTCACGAGAAAACGGTCATAATCGAGATTTTACGGAGCCCCGCAGTGGACATGGATTTTTTGTTTATGAATTCGTTCCGACGAAATAACAATTCGTTCCCACAATTTAACAATTCGTTCCCACAATTTAACAATTCGTTCCCACGAATTAACAATTCGTTCCTATGATACAACAATTCGGCCCCACGAAGAGTCCTAATTTTTGTCATCGACGCTATCTCGCGAATTGAGAATGTCTATAAAGTACGGTTCGAATCGAGATGTCCCGACTACGGACATAATCCTCTCTTTGAAATATTCTATACAATTTTTTGTATAAATCCCGTATCAATATGATTATCGGTCACTTAAGACGTATTGAAATCGAAACCGGCTCCCTACGGCCATAAAGCGGAGAATTTGTCGGCTAGTTAGTCAACGAATCGATAGCGCATATGTCACGGGAAAACCCGCGGTATATCGAAACGGGTATAATGTCGTTTCCTAGTCGACACGTACCGCTAACGGAATACATCTTGCTGCTTGTAATTTAAATATATATACTTTTCTCTATATATAACCCGCGACGCTATCTCGAGTATATCCGAATTGAGAATGTCTATAAGTAGGACTTTTGCTATATCGGCGAAGCCTCTATCGAGAATTGATTTAATCTCGGGAAAAGTACCGTATTTATAGCTATTAGGTGGTCAGTTAAGTAAACGTGTTTCAACATGTCGAGACTTGTTATTAAAGCTAAATACAAATATGTTTCTAGCCAATAACGCGAATATTAACCCATTGTGATATTTTAAATATCCCGGCATCAACGGTATCGATCCGTATATCGAATACGGGTAGAAATTGTCGTCCGCTATTAACGGGTATAATACGGGTAAACGCCCTTATTTTTTTCTTGACTGCACCGACCGTACGCGCGTATATTCGAGGTATACGTCGGCTATCGACGATCGTAAGAAACCCCCCCCCCTTTTCGCGGGAATCGATAACGATAACTCTCAACGATCGTAAGACCTCTTTTCGCGGGAATCGGTAACGTAAGGGAAGTCGTATACCTCCCATGATCGAGAACGATAACTCTCAACGATCGTAAGACCCCTTTTCGCGGGAATCGGTAACGGTAAGGGAAGACGTATTACCTCCAAGGACCAAGAACGATAACTCTCGCATACCCTAGATATTCGAGTTATCGATTAGTCGATCCCCATACGTTTACGTTGTATTTTAATCCCAATCCCTGGCTGCGGCTGCATCGTAGATTGAAATGCACCGTTCTTACTACTTGTAATGCTCCGGAGTATTGCCTTCATATGACTATCAGTGGTGAAAATGGGATGCAAAAGCTGTCCGTCTGTCCATCTTTAACCAGGTATATTTGTGTATGTTCGTCGGCAGCAAAACTTGGAACAGGCAGTAGATATTACCACCCCACGTGCAAAACGATTATCCGAGGAGCTTTTAACATGATATAAGCATCTCAGTCATACGAAGCCCCACAGGGGACATGGATATTTTTTTAATTAATTCCTTCCAACAAAATAACAATTCGTTCCCTCAATTTAACAATTCGTTCACTCGAATTAGCAATTCGTTCCCACGATATAACAATTCGTTCCCTCGAATTAACAATTCGTTCCTACGAAATGACAATTCGTTCCCTCAATTTAACAATTCGTTCCCTGGAATTAACAATTCGTTCCCACGAATTAACAATTTGTTCCCCTGGGCTCCGTACAGTCACAAACATCAAAATACACAAACATCAGTCAGAGACTTCAACATGCACTCCAGTAGCCTATTTCCCCAAAATTGCAAAGTGTGTTTTGAGGGAGTAATCATTTATTTTTTCCGAAATGCATTTTTTCATATAGAACTAACGACTGCATATATTTGATATGCATAATTATTATACTGAATTTATTACATTATCACTGTGTGGCTGTGATAATGTAATAAAATTCAGTATAATAAAAATAATAAAGTTGTCCTTAAATAGAAAATTTCTTCCTCAAAGTATACAAAGCAAGATAAGTATACTTTTCAATTTTGGTGAAATAGGCTACAGAACTAACGGTGCCAAGTTGTGCACAAACACGGAAGAAATCGACAACAACAAACAACACAAATACAACGACGCGATATACATTTAACACAAATGCGAGCATGGCCCACAAACATTCTCCAGGAGACGAACAGGAACACGAATATAGTAAAACAAATACACAAGTCTTACCGCTTAAAGTATTATGTTAGCCAGTGAACTAAGCTGTTTCTGATGTCATGAGAATAAGCTCTACATATACGTCGCTGTGACTGAAATAATGGGGCGTATGGGATTTGTGACCAGTGTAGTTCGTGATAAAATAACACACTCATCTAGCTTAATAACTATCTGCATGTACATGCATTTTGTTTATTAGAAACATGACGGGTGCTTCATTGCTGACTGGCGAAGGGTGCAGATCCCGATCAGACTGTGCGGATGCACAGGCTGATCCGGATCTACACATGTAGCAAACCCATAATCCCCATTGCTCCAGTCACAGCCACATATACTGCATGAAAAACGTTAATTGTAAGCTTACCAACGCCAGAATGAACAGAACATGTCACTTTGTTGATATGTTTATATATATAGACATCATATAAATAAGGGCGTGAACCGCATCCAAGACATTGATACCCTGCCAGTGCGGTGGATGGCTCTTTATATAATAATTATGTCATACATCACGAGTGAATAACAACACTATGCGATATACGCAGCCCATATACACTACCGCCTGCGCTAAGTTTGCCAATATTTGCAAATTTCCTTATTTCAAAATATATGTACGTGGAAATTATGCTTGAAATCAAGCAGCTTGATCGGCTGAGCCTGAGCTGTGCTCAGGGTCAGACAATCAAGTTTTTTTTTTTTTTTTTTTTTTTTTTTTTTTTTTTTTTTTTTTTTTTTTTTTTTTTTTTTTTTTTTTTTAATATTTATTTTCCCCGTAATAGGTTTGTGGTGGGTCGGGGCCATCCCCCACAAACCGTACATAATATACATGCAATAATCAGGTACAACTACAAAATATACAATTACAGATATTCACCCTCTTTTACTCTTGCAGTACTGGGTAGAAATCACTGTTTCTAGTGTTTTTTTAAAGACTTCATGGTTGAGTGGTACATTAGAATCGTCACTAATGAGACCTGAATTTTCGATAAAAACTTGCCCATGTTATTAAAATAAAACAGTAATACTTATAATATACCCGCAGACGACAATGTCACTCTCCAGCACTGCAAGAGCCAAAGTTTGATTTAGCATATGTAATGCATGTAATTGATTTATAATTTTTTTTTTTATGTTATCATTCATATTACCCATGATCCGACTGAACCAGCCCCATTCTTCAAAAAGTGAAGTTCAATCCTACTGCGCATCTACATGCTTAAACCATGTGTTAACCCTTTCAACACTACAGCCATTTAGATGTTTTTAAAACAGTGTAGACTAAGACAAGCCGGCTCATGATGAACTGTATCATCAGGATCTGCACTGTTTGCAAGTAATTTTCATATTTTTAAAAAAAAAACAAAAAACATTTTATAATCGATTATTTGAAAAGTATTTGTGATGAATGGACTTGACCGAAAATGTTATTTACGGCTGAAAGGGTTCACTGTTAAAGTTGTTGTTAACATTATATATGACAAGCCAATAAACAATCTGTTTCGATCACCACACTGGTTATAAAAACAAAACACGACTGGTTCCGTCGGTCATGGTCTTTGCTTGAACCTGTATATCTCTGTGTACATTATATTCTTCTACTAGATTCATAATTATAATTGCTTTATTTCCCAAACCTATAATATAGATGATGGAATGGGGGGTGGGGTGGGGGTGGTGAAGGCGTTAAAACGAAGAAAGAAAAATAAGCACAAAAGCAGAGATTTATTATAGCACCCGCAACTAGCTCAATGAAGATGAAATCTTACTTTGGTATTTTTGTTATATAAATTAAGCTTGTGAAATGATAAATTCTTCCCAAATTGTTGTAAAGTTTTCAAATTTGTTGTCCATTAATTGCTGCCTTCCCTGGATGTTTTTCATACATTAGTTGAATTCGATGCTTCAGTACGCTGAGACTTGGAACTACTTTTGAACATCGGCAATAATAGAGATAGTAATTTAGTTTCTAATAGTATTAATTGTTTGAAGATACTTATTGTTTTTTCGTAAATCCCAAAGATGAATGATTTTTCGTTAATTGTAATAGTTATATCTTTTGTCGCTAACCATTCTTGAAGTTCCCTAAATATGCTTTTTGTAGCCTCACAATCCCAAAACAAATGTTTTATTGTTTCCGAAAACTTTTTACAGAATGTACATAATGGACTACTTGCAATTTTAATCTTATTTAGGAAATCATTTGTGGCCAGAATATTGTG
This sequence comes from Conchocele bisecta, assembly GCA_029237695.1. NCBI lineage: Eukaryota > Metazoa > Mollusca > Bivalvia > Lucinida > Thyasiridae > Conchocele > Conchocele bisecta. The sequence goes on along the minus strand of CM055265.1, from coordinate 49,416,818 downwards.
GTTTATTCGGTACTGGAACCATTTTCGAGTTGTGTCTTTTGTTATGATATGCGGCCATATATATTTTCTTCCATGTTTCATTGTTAAAATTATAGGTGGAGTTCCATTTAATTTTACCAGCTGGAGTTTCAGAATTGGAGTTTAATGCGAGATACATGTATTTTGTCCCGGTTTTGTTTTTTATGTATATTTTTAGTTTGTATGGAGTAAATGGCATTTCTAACTTTTTTTCGATATTGTTAAGTTTCAAGCTTTTACCCAATCTTTTATTGCTTTGACAAGGCCATAATATTGAAGGAAGTTTATATTTATGTTGAAATTGTTTTTAAGTTGATTTTGAGAGGCAAATGTTCCATCAATTTTGATAATGTCATTTATAAAACATATTCCCTTATCAAACCATGCCTTATTGAAGAAGGTTGTCCCACATTTTATGTCCTTATTAAAAAATAATGGGCTAGAAAGAAATGCATCCATGTTTATTGGCTTAAGCTTATTTTGTAATTTTAGATGAGCTTTTAGAACATCCCGCCAAAAAAGGTTTGAAATTTTTCCTATTTTTTGTTCGATGTACATATCTCCCAATTTAAAAATATTATCTGTATCAATTTCTGTATTTAAAATGTATAAATTTATATTTGTTGCACACACTATTCTTCTTACCCATGTTGTTTTTAAAGATGATATATAGTCCTCAATATTTGGCATTTTTAATCCGCCATCCTCATATTTTTTGCATGTGATAGTGCCTTTTACTCGTGATTTACCTTGCCATAAAAAATTATACATAATGCTGCTAATATCTTTAATACATCTTTGACTGGGGTTAGGAAGGGATATAAACAGGTGATTTAAAGATGAGAGAAGAAGAGACTTTATGACTGTGATTCGGCCTAATGGTGTTAAGTACCTTTTGTTCCAGCTGTTGATTTTTTCTTTTATGATCTTCATTTTTTCCGAGAAATTTATGTCCACAATTTTTTCTAAATCTGTATCAAAAGTAATTCCAAGCAATTTTAAATCTGTTACTTCCCCACTTTAGTTTCCATTTTGTTTTAATTGAGTCTTGGCTAAATTTGTTTGCCCCAATCCAAATAACTTGTGTTTTATCAAAATTAACTTTAAGTCCTGACATATGGGCATACATTTCCAGTTCATTAAGTGTTTCGTTTAGTGATTCACTTGATCCATCCAAGAAGGCACTAGTGTCATCTGCAAACTGTGTTAGTTTATATTCTGTTCCATTTATTTTAATTCCTTTAATTTTATGATTTTTTTGCGTATTCTGATTGCAAGTATTTCTGCGCATAAGATAAATATGTACGGTGAGAGTGGGTCCCCCTGACGACAGCCTCGATGTATTGAAAAAAAAGGTGAGAGGTTACAATGTTGATTAACTGATAGTTGAGCATTTTTGTAGAATAATGTAATCCATTGCCTAATATTTGGTCCGAATTTAAAGTAGCGAAGTACTTTATGAATAAAGTTCCACGATATAGAGTCAAATGCTTTCTCAAAGTCTATAAGAAGAAGTCCTGGGATATCATTTTTTTCAATATATTGCATAATGTCGTATACCTGTCTAGTGTTTTCCCCCATGTATCTTCCTGAAATAAATCCTGTTTGGTCCCCATTTATTAATTTGTCTAATACTGTTTTTATTCTATTAGCGATAGATGCTGATGCCATTTTGTAAATTGTGTTTAATAATGAAATAGGTCTATAATTTTTTAGAAAATTTCGAGATTTATTTTCTTTTGGGATTAGTGTTATTATACCCTGCCGTTGAGTTATAAATAGTTTACCCTTCTGATAGCTATAATTTATTGCCCTACAAATGAAATCACCCAGTTTATGCCAAAACATTTTATAAAATTCGCATGCAAATCCGCTTGTACCTGGGCTACGGTTGTTCGTCATGTTTTTTAGTGCAAAGGCTAGTTCAGTTTTTGTGATTAATCCTTCTAGTTTTTCTGATTCTGCTTCATTTAATTTTGGTACATGCGCATTTTCCAAAAAAAAATATCCAAATCTAATTCTTTATAAGTATCTGTGTCTTTATTGCTATACAGTTTGGTGTAAAATAGTTCTGTTTCTTTTAATATCTCTGACTGGTTTGTAATTATTTTTCCATTTTCTGTTTCAAGTTTTGGTATTGTTTTACTTATAAAGTTATGAGATTCGAGTGCACAGAAATATTTTGTTGGTTTTTCTCCTTCATTTATATTTAGAGCCCTTGATCGAATAACTGAACCATTTACTTTAATTTTACGAATTTCCTGGAGTTCTAATTTTAAAATTTCAATTTTATTCATGTCTTCTTTCTTTAATTGTTTTTCCATGTCTAATATTTGTTCTGTTAATGATTTTTCTTTTTGATTGGTTTCTTTTTTTATAAAGGAAGAATAAGAAATAGATTTTCCACGTAGTTCCATCATAAGTGTTTCTAGAAAAAGTTGATCGTTAATTGTGAATTGCAATTCGTTGTTTGTATTTCATGCAAGTTTTCTCGGTTATATATTGGAATAGCATATTGATTTTTTATTTCTTCTATTTTTTCATTAATCATGTTTATGTAATTTATGTCTTTCAGCATTGAATTATTATGTTTCCATAGTGGTTTTCCCTTTATAAAATTGTTGAAACATAAACTTAACAATACAGGTGAATGATCAGATCTGTAGCTATTTTCAATGATGCAGCTTTTAATTGAAGGTAAAGTATTTTCAGAGATGAGGAAGAAATCTAGTCTTGCTTGCTGAAAAGGCTGTCGTCGTCTCCATGTGAACCTTCTCATATTAGGGGTGATTTTCTCTAAAAGGGTCGATTAAATATTTTTCTTGAATAATTTCTAATAATTTTTCTCTAGTTTTTTTTTTATTATTTATATTTTTATAGTTATGATAGTCTAACTCTGGGTCCAAAACAAGGTTAAAATCTCCGCATAAAATATATTTATCGTTATTCATTTCATCAATTTCTTTTGATATGTTCTGAAAAAAAAGGGGATCATCTGAGTTTGGTCCATACAGGCATACAAGTGTAAATTTATTATTTTCAATACTGATGTCTAGTAGAATGAAGTTACCATTGGGATCGCATTTTGACTGGTGTACTTTATAGTCTAAATTACCATTGAATAATATTGCTACTCCCTTGCATTAGATCGAAATGAACTGAAATAACAATCATTACCCCACCTAGTCCGTACAAATTTTTCGTCTTCCCTGGAGTGAAGTGGGTATCTTGCAAACAGTATATGTGATATTTTTTATCTTTTAAATATTGAAAAAGATCAGTGCGTTTGGGAAGTTGACCTATTCCTTGACAATTTAATGACAATATTTTTATTTCACTCATTGCCTATTTAGGGTGGTTTTTTTCTTACCATATTCAACTCCAACAAGCCAACAGAGCCTGCGGGTGCGTAAACCTAATAGGGGGAATGCAAAAAGGTGTGAACAAAAAAAAGCTGTGCATATCTAATCTACTGAGGGAGGGGTGCTTTATGTTCTAGAAGCTGATATTTCTTTATAATATGGAGAATAAACTTGTATTTTTGGGTAGGTCTACTGACCAGTTGAAGACCAGAAAGAAAATTTAAAATAAGTTATGTTAATAATGAAACTAATCTGCTGAAACGCAAACATAAATTCATCATGGACTAAGGGGACAACCATAACACTTTCAATACACGTATAGTGGCAAACAGTGTAGATCCAGATGAGCCGGCTCGTGACAAGCCGTCTCCTCAGGATCCGTACCTTCTGAAAGTAAGTTTCATCTCACAGTCTATTCCAGTTACTTGGAGTTGAGAGGGTTAACATATATAACAGACAGAATAACCACCTGTGTGCCCCATTCTCTTTTTACTGCTAGTCAGGAATATATTTTCTTTCTACATGTACCTCTACTAACATAAAGTAAACAATTATCATTTGTGTTGGTCAATGGGAGACAACTGCTCTGACAAATGGAAAATACAAAACAAACAGCAGGACAAAAAATATAATCCAGCATTGTAAGGGTTAATTGTTGATAGGCGGGAACAGAGTGTTGTCGTTTGTTGATTTTCAGTTTTCTTGATCTATATCATTTTGCTACAAACATGTTACTGACAGCACATGAGAACCGCCTCCAATGGATACAATTCCCATGTGCTGCCAGGGCATGCTCTCGTCCAGAACAAAACCGAAAATCAACAATATACTGTGCAGATTTGTAAGGCTTACGAGGCTGACAAAATGTTATTCAGACGACCAAAGGAACAACTGATGTGGGGCGATCACTATATCCCCGGACTGATTTGTTTGAGGATGAACATAAATTAATTCCCTCATATCATACAAAAGGCGAGGATATTGTGAAATATGTTCATAGTAGACTTCTCATATAGCGCATGAGAGTCACTTACCGACTGGTAACAGTTGTTATCTCGTGTCGGGCATGTACATGCAATTATTTGTTTCCTTGCCCGAAAGCGAAATATAGCAAGGATAACAGTTTGCATATGTCGAGAAATGTTTGAATTGGGTGCCCTGACATGTTTAACATACCATATTTATTCCAACAGTCGCCCCCTCTAATAGTAATGTCTGTCCTATAGTCTCAGTCAATTTCTTCATTTTCCCATAGTAGTCATTCAAGAATGATTTTTTTTGTGTTTTTATGCAAGTAGTATGCCAAAACTAATTTAGAAAAATGCATAGCTCCGGGGGCGTTTATTAGAATAAATACGGGTACATTTGTTTTGTGCGGTTAAAAATTATAATAGGTAGATTGCCCTACAGGCATCATCACAATACAGTCTAAATAGTTCACTCAACTTCGTGTATGTTTGCATGTCAGTGTTTGTTCTTCCATTCAGCATGTAGCTGATCAATAACTCAACCCTAAGACCGCTACGCACAGCAATTGTCGTCTGCTGTTGCTTCTATATGTTGCCTTATTTCTCAATAAAAACATGCTTTTTGCAGGACTTCAGAATCATTTCCAATGGAAATTTTTCTCAAGTGCTGTCAAAGCATGTTTGTAAACTATTCTAAAGTGCTGTCAAAGCATGTCTTTGATGATTAAAATGGAAAAATAGAAAATAAACAGCAGACAACAACAAATTAAGATAGCGGTGTAATGGTTAGTATTACATGGATTCACTAATCTGAAATAACTGGGAACATGAAAAGCATATGTGGCATGTCATGAGAAAAGGGGTCCAAATAGTGCTGGATCCAGTGTAGCCACAGATCAGCCAGCCTATATGTATTGTCGAATCTTTGTCTGCACTCTTGTAAGTTGTATAGTTGGTCAGTGTACTTTGCAGATGTTATTGTCAATTGCAATCTCTATTAAATTACAAGGGTAGGCTGACAGATCATAGGCCACACTGGAGAAACCACCACTTGTCCCATTTTGTGAAGGCATGTGATACCAAGGTGTAAACTCACCATATTCTTGGTTTTGTACAATCTATTCTATTAATGTCCATTGTTTACACCAGTGTATAATCCATGTCATACGATTCAACAAGTTCATGGTCCATGTGTGTAGTGTTGGTCTGCTAAGTTGTTTTGATATATATTACCACATTCAGTTCTTGGAAAATAATTTGTCACAAAAAACACATATTCCAAAAACTAATACTAATAGCATTTTTTTGTGCGCAAGATTTCTCTTTGACCTTTAGATTGCACGTTATAATTGTCTCACAAAGACCATTGTGAATTTCATTTAAGCATAAGGATTGCTTAGAGAAGCCCTGTCGCACAAAAAAAAAATATGTGAAAATTATCTAGTTTCCTTCTCTTAGGCCTTTTCAATAGCTTTGTCAACACTGTCATGAATGTCAAATTTGAGCCTTTTTCCATCTTTGGTCTTGCCATACACTGCGCCAAAAAAGTGCCATGCAGAATCCAGTTTCTGGTGGTCGTTCAGTCGGCCGATGAGTAGAGAGTTCAATTTTGTGACATCATCTACTAGTCTGTGGCCAGTCGCCTTCATCGCTGATCTGGTTCGCATGAGTTTCGATTTCTCAGAGTTGTTCTTCAATTTTACCAGTACTGGTTTTGTCGTGCCTGGTTTGCCAGGGATCCGGTGGATAGCTATGATATTTTCTGGGATCATCGATACATTTTCTTTCTTAAATAAGTTGCAGACATCTTGTGTGAGTGTGGCCTCTGATTCGGAAGCTCGTTCAGACACGTTCAAGATTTTAAAGTTATTTTTTCTTGAGTATTGTTCATTGTAATTTGCTTTCTCGAGTGCCAACTTTGATGTTTCATCTGCTTTTTCAAAACGGTCCTTTAGCCTTCTAATTTCAGTTCTCAGCTCGTCAGACAATCAAGTTGCTTGATTGCGAGTTTGCATTGCCAATATTGCTGAGAAACGTTGATATCCTGGGCAAGTTTAACGCTGGCCGCTGTGTATCATCCACGTGTCATTGTTTGCAAGAAAAGTCAATTTCTACAAACATGACAAACTATACAGTAGTTACGTCTCTACGGAGCCCCGCAGGGGACATGGATTTTTTTTTGTTAATTCGTTCCCACGAAATAACAATTCGTTCCCTCAATTTAACAATTCGTTCCCTCGAATTAACAATTCGTTCCCGTGGGTCATCATGCGTCGTGTAATTGCATGTAACAATGGAATGGAATTAAATGGTGCTTAGCGGCCCATCAACACAAAAGAGTATCATTTATAATTAGGGCCAAGCAATGTAGGGGAAGAATAGAAATAACAGAAAAGTAGTATGCTAGGTCCTAGGTGGTACAATACCAAAGAAATGGACTTATATAAACACGAAAAGTTAACATTGTAAACGCGAAAAGTTAACATTGAAAATGGCTAAGTCGATTGCGCGGAAAAAATGGGTCAAGTTCAAAAAAAGGTAACATGTTGGATAGTGATATGTGGTGGGCAGCAGACGAACTTTTTCGTTTCTTGCATTTGAAGGGTTAAAGCAATGCAAATACATAGCTTTTGACTTTTGTTCCTGCATATATTATGATAATACTGAACTACTTGAAACAACTTTTTGTCATTATAGCCACGCCGCTAAGCCCAATGTCAAGGTCACAGACCCACAGACTACGAATCTACACCTGGGCCCACGCGGAGAGGGGGTATTCCGTAAACATCGCTTACTGGCAAATCTAGTTTACATTGAAAATGATTCCCAAGTGCTGCCAAAGAATATTTTTGAGGAGACAAATGAAAATTAGAAAATAAACAGCAGACAACAAAAATTAATTCAGCAATGTAAGGGTTAATGCTGTTAAGATTATATAACTACATACTTATTATATAATGCATGCACCATGAAATTACCAGGCCAAACTAGAGATTATGTTTGTATTTCACCCCTAAGTAACTGGAATGGACTTTGATATGTTAATTTTGCAACCAATCCAATTGTCACAAAATGATTTTCAGAATGTCCATTTATGAAAAGGGGGTGTTTTTGTTGTAAACAAATATGAAAATTACTTGCAAAAAGTGCAGATCCTGGTAAGACGGATCATCACGAGCCGGCTCATCTGGATCTACACGTTTTGCCAATACCACTATACAGGCCTGTGGTGTTGAAAGGGTTAATGGACAAATTCTTACGAACGTTTCAACGTAAATAAATGGCCAAGTGTTTCAGCTATCTTGCGACGGTCAAAAAGAGCAAGGTCATGTTAATTGAAGGTAATTCGTTTCTGATCACTGACTCATGCTATTGTGCTGCATAGTGGCCGTACTGTTCAAACCATTGGACTTGACACATAGTTTGCGAAAAGTAGGTAATTGTCACGTGAATGCCATTGCAGTGTTTTCTATTACATATTCGGATCCAATGCACATGTACATATCGCATACGAATACATGTACTTTGTACATCTACATGTACATGTACATGTACATGCAACTGGACGGCTGTTTGATAAAAGGGGTCTTACAAATAGTATTAATTTGCCATTAGTTCATAATACAAATCTAACGACAAGAACGACGCCAACGGCATGTATCCCATCGCTGTGGTGGCTGGATCACAAACATGCATATGATACGGTAAAGAAGTTATATGAGAATAGAGGAATGCACATGCATCTACTGAAAGATAATATGGATACGGACAACGGTGCATATGACGTTTCAAGTGAATCACTCATATGGTAAAGAGCTTATCGCAAAATGAATGTACTGAAGTGGGAATTTCAGAGTTATTTCACATTGACCGATGCTAAGGGGAAGGAGCATGCTGGGGTACGAAATGAAAAAAAATGGATGATAATAAACATGCACATGAAGGTTGAAGCCAATTAGTTGTACAGTAAATAAGTTGTGCACATAGTGGAATAGTAAACAATATCAAGTTGCAGTTGATCAGCGTTTACACTGGTCACAAACTAAGTAAAGCACCTTTTGTTGCGTCGCAACATTTTACGATTTATGGCTGATTCCCGATGTTTTATGGGCGCCGTACATACCGTATAACAACATCGTTTGAGCTGGTCCCATACACTACTGTTTCGAGTGACGTCTCAACCACCTGCGACATTAATTATATGCGCCACTATTTATAGTAAATACTGGAGTTTTTCTCCTTTGATAATAATTTAAATAAATACATTTTTGTAAATACATTTAAGTACAGTTTATTTAATTCCACATGATAACTTTAATCTGCGAATAAATACTATTATCATCTAAAACATGGATACACTCTATTATACTTCGTTATTTCCTAAATCCGACGGGTACAGTAGTCGACAAATATACCAAAATCGCAAGATGGGATGGCTCGAAAGATGCGATTGTTGCCTCCGGGCCTGGAAGGGACACAGAATGGAGCTAGATTTTAGGTTTGAACAAGCCGATATTACATTTCGACTCCTGTTTACTTTTCAAGAAAGAAGTACAAGCGCGCATGTGCACGACACAACCTTACAAGTACAATGCTCGTTTATGTGACACAATATGAGAAAAGGGCACCAAACAACATGATGACCAGTGCAGACTCACACCAGCTGCGCATTGTGTAGCTGATCAGGGTCTATACTGTTCGCCAGAGAAATCCTCATGATGCTCCAAAGAACAAGTATGATCATCGTGTAGTACAGAACGAATACTGTGATCAGGATCTACTCTGGTCAAGACTCTCATTGGTTCTCCTTTGTCACGGTGTGTCACATGTAGTCTAGGGGTTTTATAATAGCAATGTCATGTAATTACGAAATGTGCAAAACTTGCAATGATTTGGCATCGACTAATTATCAATGAAAAATATGTGAGTACGATAAGTGGGCTTTTTTTAGGTAGGTACAAGTACGTATATACTCTTTAGAGATACAAAAATACTCATCATGATTATGTAATATCAGCTGCTCACTGATAGTATTATGGAAGACTCAGTTACGTGTAGCCGACATCAAGGGATCATAGCAGCAGCATACAGCGGACATAGCAACATGGTTATATGTAAACTGTTGCCGTAGCAACGTGCACAATTAATATGACACCAAAACAACGACCAACAGATCCTCACAAGATGTAGTATGCCTGACACCACCACACAGGAGCAACTAAGATGTCATTAATCAAGTATACAGGTGGTTACATTTAAATTCACATAGAAAGTTAAGCCCATCAATGAATACGATATTCAATTACAAATGCGCTGTGGTACACGTAACAATTTATGTTATTTTGATTCAAAGAGAATACAATGTCTTAGTCGAGTGCTTCTCTGTAGCTTGGTTGATCAAATCATTGAAATGACTAACTTTCATAGTCATTTATGTGATTATACAACGGGATATGAACTATAGCAGCGCTTAGTCCAGTCAAACTAACATCAACATGTCACGAATCGTAGCCGACTATATTCTTTATCATCCATTAATTGTAACACGGGTCACATAGTCTAGAGCAGTAATCGAATATTCTTGTACAAGACGGTCGAATAATTATTGGTGTGGGTAATATCGCCCGTGGAGTATACCGCTGGAGAGAATAGCGCTTTATCCGAAACCGCGCACGGACCACCAGTATTGGATTTTGCACTGGTCGTATCTGGGTGATCTACACTGTATATGCAGACTTAGATGCTAGCCTAATTACCTAGTAAGTCATACCTATTTATGACTGAAGTATTTCAGACTAATTCACCAGATATCTCATGAGCTAGACTGACTGTCAGATCATTAGTCCACTTACGTAAAATTATAAGCCAAATGTGGGCCCATACGTTTTACATTGACAAGCAGACTACATGGGATAGTCATGCACTAGGGTGGGGATATATATTCGTTGTAGCTCCATATATTATCAGTCGGACATTCAATTTCATTCTTGTGACTTTGGAGCGCAAGTTTTTCACTGGGAATTAGTGAGTACATAATTATTATGTTGTTACTTTCTAATGCTGCCATTTAAGTCAGAATCTTGCCAAGACCGGCAAGTCTACGCAGTGTTATCGTATCCTCGATAATACTGCACTATTTAATTTACCGGAGTTATTTGGCCCCGTTTCGACCAAACGCTTGGTCAATAAAAGCCGTATGGCATGTATCCGCTGATGTAGATTATCTCCCTTAATCAAATATTATTGATTCATTAATTCGTCGTGCTTACGTGTAAATAATAACGATTACAGGACTGGCATGTGGGAGCATTCCGTGAGTATTGTAATGGCATATTATTCTCATGTGTTTTTGTTGCATATCACTCTGACTAATTGCATTAGAAATTTATTGTATTTGTAAAACGAAGAGCGAACTCGATTGAAATGTTCACTAACATTTTATGTTACGATTCAATCGAATATCAGTCTGCGCGCTGTACAATACATGAGAATATTGTCAATTTTAACATGTCACAATTGTAACGTGAATTTTCTGGACGACTTTCATTACTCTATGGGGAAACACATGTTAACTCCTAACCCAGTCGTCTGTACATTCATTGTATTAAGTCGTATTACGTTCGCAGTGTGTTGTAAATATTGTAAATGCTATTGCGACCAAGATGGGCCAGATCAGACAGTTCTGCTCTAAGTGCACTGATTTATACATCAGTAAGCTGCAATAAGGACACGATGTGAAGTATAATGTGGTTCAATCACTGATGCTTTGGGTCAGCCTGTGGAATCCTACAGTCTGATTAGAGTATACAGTGTTTATGATTAGTAATGTAATGTAATACTGTGAATCTGCACAGGAGAATACTTGGCACAGTTGCTCTTTATTAAGTTAGCTTAGTTGGCCATGGGCAGTCTGATCAAAGTAAGGCCTGTCGCAATCAAATGTTTGTTTACTAATGGTAAATAACTGTGAATGACGTCTGTATTCACATGTACGGCTGTGAAGAGGTATATCGTCGGGTACACTAGATATAGTGGCTGTTCATTAATGTGTTATATCGCATTTTCCGACTTGTGAATTCCATCAGCCCCCTTCTTCCAATTAGTGAAAATATCTTTGTGTACATTGCAATTTATCATGTTTCATCATTGTAATATATGATGATGTTTAGTATTGCCATGCAATCAGGATATTGATTTCATGTGCACTACTGTGACTATTATTGAGACTATAACACGTTACATTCTGGTAACAACACGTTGGTGTTTTGTAGTCCCAGCCAGCCAGTACACCAGCCAGGCAGCCAGCCAGTCAGCCACGAGCGACGGCACGTCCCTTCTTTGTGTCTGCGTAATTCAGTACGCAACACAGAGTTATTTCCTTATTCTGGAGTCCACGACACGACACCGTGTTAGCGGGGACTCTGCTCCGCGTGGACCGAGGGCGTAATCGAGTGGGGCATATTCCGGTGACGTCATTCCGTCAAAGGACGTGAAGAATCGATAGGGACGTTCACCGATGCGTTATGGACCCCATCCGCCCAAGTAGGCTGAGTATCTCCTAAGAAACAGTAACTTTACGACGTTATTATAACGTCACTCCCATCATGGCGGAAGCCGGAGTTGTTTAGATGATCTCTAACATTGGATATTTATTCATATGATGACGTTTACTTTTGACTTCACCTACCTGTTCCAGAATCGAGGATGTGCCTTGGTTGTGCAAGGGCCTGTGGCGGTGGCTGCTAGGGGACGTTGTCCGTACTGACATATTCATCTATTGTTTGTGTGTATAATTTATGTAAATATATCATACTTGTAAAAATATACCATGTTGTCTCTGTCCACAACGTGCTTGGTGTTCCGTCCCTACAGTAGACTAGCTCGGTGTCACCCTGGTGTGACACAACACATAACCCAAAGCAGATTGCCCGACAAAATACTGAAAGATATATATTGAAATCTGATCTGGGTCTTGCATTGATTTGACAACTAAACACTACTACATATACATGGTTATAATATTCAACATCAAGGGAAGATATGCATCTGATATTTAGTCCGGTCGTTAACTGATAATGACCAAACCCAAAACAAATTGCACTGAAATATTCACTATGAAATGTATTGTTGCAACTTGTTGTGGGTCTTGCACTTTACTCTGACTAAATAAATGATTAGAGTATAATCCATATCTGGCAATTCTGTTTCTTGAACATTCCCACTGTCAGATGTATAATGTTGATCATTAACCCTTTTCAACCCAGAGGTTATAATACCGATTATGCGGACAGTGCAGATCCAGATCATGCCAAGCCGTCTCATCAGGATCTGCACTGTACGTCAGTCTTTTCCAGTATTTTTCGTAAAACTATTCCTGACAAGTGAACCAGTCTGAATCTCAACATGGAAGAGTCAATGTAACAACTTGGGGGTGAAAGGGGTAATGGATAACACAAAATCAAAAATAGCTTGTCCGTTATCAACCTGATAAGCCTTATTTCCAATGCAAAACAAAAACATTGATTTATTACAAAAACATTGATGCACTACAAAAATATTGATGCACGAGCTTAGTCGAAAGTTACACCGTTTCAATAGACATAAATGAAGTTGCGACTCGCAACCAAATTTATATCGGAACACCCATACATTTAACGTCAGCTGTTTATATTTGGGTCCTCGATGGGATTACGTCAGTCTCGCTCTGTCTGTTATTGGAAGCAGTTGACAAAATGTGACTTAGCATTTTGGATTTAAATGCGTGTACTTTTAATTAATTTATGTGAACATATTATGTTTTGGTCACTCGTTTATTAGACGTCTTGGTGAATATTGTTCGCGGGAACGTGCAAACAATTTGACGCTGAATTCGGACAGATTCCGTGTGTCGTTTGAGGGCATTGGCGGCGCTACCATTCTCCCGAGACGTAAATCTCTGCAGAACTTTGTTCACGTGGTCAGGCGATGTTCACCAGTCATCATCTTCTTACAGATAGGCGAGAATGACTTGTCTAGCGGTGTTCGACCAGAAGAGTTGGCGAAACATGTGTTGAGTTTCGGTGAATTCTTGGCCGTCGTATGCAGAGCACATGTAATAATCGGACAGCTGTTACCGCGGACTGGTCTCGTTTTTAACGAAAAAGTCAGAGTTGTCAATCACATTCAAGCGGAAAAGGTGAAAGTTGTCAACAACGTGGTTGTGTGGAGACACCGTGGGTTTTATAACCCGGACATATATTTCCTATTGCGAGATAACGTTCATCTCCATGAGGTGGGCCAGCGGAAATTTTGCCGAAGTATCAAGTACGCCGTGCTTAACCATGTAGGAAGGGAACAATAGACATAAAGCATATTACAGTATACGCAGCAAGACGATATCAACTGTATCACAACACAGACCAGTCAACAAGTAGGCATACTAATGAACAAAAATTAACCCAAAGCAAATTGCAAGGCAACATGCACTACAATATCTTTGTTGCAATTTGTTGTGGGTTTTGCCTTTGAGTGGACTAACCTCAACAAAGCTAATATCATACCAGACACTGCGGATAATGATGATTAATTGAATGCATGATAGTTAACGTCCCTTTAACCATGAGGTCATGAACAGACGGTGATAGCGATGAAAAGTTGTGATTAACTGTAAATGGCATCACCACGACCAGTCTAATTTGTCTTTGGACGACATGTTCACAGTTTCACAACACTTTATATAGCAAATTGAAAATTAAACGTCCTTGTAGATTACAATGTCTTCAAACAACAGACCAGTAACATTGTCTGCTACAGAGATTATATTCACATCAATGGCCACTGCTCTAAGGGACATAACTCGTGTAGTGTCATTTTTCACTTTTCAACTTTTCACGTTAAATCACTAATTTACTGACAGATTATTCACATAGATCAATGTTAAATAGTTTACTGGGTAGATCCAGTGCCCATTCAACAACATTTATGTTTTATATCATTCTACAAAGTGAAAATATCAAAATGCAGCCTCGTGATCTACAGACTACGCCATTTGCTTTTGACAGTGCAACTTTCAAAGGGAAAAATACATCGCCACATAATGAATCGCGGCCTGACATTACTCATACATGTAAACAAAATATAGAGAGACATGGGAACTTCATTCTCACCTGGAAGGGACAAAGAATGAAGCTAGAGTTTAGGTTTGAACAAGCCGATATTAAATTTCGACTCCTGTTTACTTTTCAAGAAAGTACAAGCGCGCATGCGCGACTTTTTAACGCAAGTCAAAATCTGACCCCGGACAATTAATTATAAATTAATATAAATACGAACTGGTATAATATAAAAGGAATTGACATAAGATACTGTAACAGAATAGAACCTGAGTGTAATTATAACCCCCATGTAAAGTGAGCGGGTAGGGTACACGACTCATTTTGACAAGCTAAATATGGTATTATTATTGACATATCTACACTCTGTAGCTAATATAATGGTAATTCAGCCATATAATTTCACATTTTCACTAAGACAAACATGCCTGGTAGCTATTATGGTCACAGGAAGAAATCTGGCAACTTGACAGAATTGTGGAAAGACTGACAAACATGTCTGGCAACCTTGCTGACAGTGTCTGGTAGTCTTATTCTTAGGATGATGGAAGTGTTTCAATGACTAGTTCACTCTTTCTTGCAAAAAGGAATATCTGATGAGTCTTGAACCACATCCTGCATGCCTATTGTGTCCTATATTTCTTTACATTCCAAGTCCTGCAAGTTGACATGTTCATGATTTCTCTCTGACAGCGGCCATGTTTGGCAGATCTGCCAAATCTGACAAATCCTGAGAAGCACATTAGAATTGCTAAATTAAGGCTATTTAATCAGATATTCACGAGGTTTGGTTTGTAAATCCTAATTAATGTGTAAGACGAACATTTACACAAAGTTTCAGACTGTAAATTCCTGTTTTGGTTGATTCTAAGGATAAAATCAAGTTGAAGTGGCGCTCAATTTTGAATGCGAAAACGCCAGCGTCTCCGCATCAAAATTGTCTCATAAAGTTATCAAATCACTGAACCACTCTTGATTACCTGTGTAAATACCAAGATAAATATACAAACTACATATTTGGGATGTGCCAGATAGGTTTTGAGCTATTTTAATGTGTGAAATTGTTAAAAGTCTCATGGTGATGACGTCATTTTTGGCGATCTCGCAAATCTGGCAAGATGGCTGACATTTTTGACAGATTTGACCGACGCCCAAGCATCATGATTGGTCAAGGGACGTCATGTGGTACAGTTTCAGAACCTATAAATACAACCCAATTGGCTAGGATCGAATGGTTCAGCTCATAGTAGCAAAGGATAACATCTATGTGGCGTATTCTCGCCAGTGATCAGTAGTCGTCACCTGCATGTAACCAGTACCCGTCATGGTCTTGTTGTAGAATAACACTCAGATAATAAACTAGATACCTGAATAAACATCTTCCATTGACTCTCCATAAGCCATCCTGACCACAACAACAAATCGTAAGACCGCTCGCTTGCGTTTGTTACAATACAGATGAACTGCCATAATATAAATACGAACTGACATAATATAAAGACGGACTGATATACGATAAATACGAACTGAATAAGATAAGTATGCACTGACATAAGATAAAGACGAACTGGTATACGATACATACTAACTGACATACAATAAATAGGAACTGACATACTATAAAGACGAATTGAAACAAGAGCAATACGAAATGGCATTCGATAATTATGAACTGGCATAAGATACATAAGAATTGACATAAAATAAAGACAAACTGGTATACGATAAATACGAACTGACATAATATAAAGACGAACTGGTATACGATAAATATGAACTGACATAAGATACGAACTGACATAAGATAAGTATACACTCAAATAAGATAAATACGAACTGGCATAAGATAAGTACGAAGTGACATAAGATTTGACATAATATAAATACAAACTTACTGACATAATGTATGGGCGAACTGACATAAGGTAAATACTAAGCCACATACTATAGTGCTAAAGAAGAATCGACACAATATATACTCTTTATTTCCCCCTTTCGGAGATTACAACATGAACATGTTACAGAAATGAAATGTGAAACAAAAATGAACATATATACATGTACATGATATAGATACATATGAAACAGTCAATACATGAAGATGTTGTTTTGTATCTTTGTGCATGTTTAATTGTGAACTTTTACACACGGGAAGCAGATCGTATATCAGTAACTAGTTAGGTGTTTAGTCTACGGTGTCATATATATATATAAGAGATTGTCACTGCTCACAAGGCACGCACGGCGTCTGCCACAAACGCACAACATAACCTGAAGAAGTTCAACAACGTGTCTCTGTTTTCTGTTATATCTGTCACTGTTGATGAGCCTAATAGGACACATGTATACTTGTCTCCATTCAATGTGAGCAGCTGATTTACAAAATTTGCACCCATCAAACCCCCGACCAGCTGGTGGAAGAACACTCGCTTGTTGCAAATATACGGATTCGTACATTCTGCTAAAATGTGTTTGTATATATCTGTACACTGTATGTTGCATTTATTGCAAGTCATCAGTTGACGAGTTGGTGCAGATACCCATACTTTTGTAACAATTAAGGTTGCGACAAGTCTGCTTCTGTTGTCTATGACATCCCAGAGTATGGCATGGTGCAAGTTTGATGAGTGCAATTTTCTAAATCTGACAAATGTGTCATTATTATCACATTCATTTGTCCATGTACGCTTATGATATGTGGCTATATTGAGTCCTGTCACTCTCTTCCATGCACGTTTCAAAGGAAATACTCCAGTATTCATATATGTTTGTAGGTAGTCCATCAAATTGTATTTGACAAGTATTTCACAAACATCCGGAATAAATCCAGTTTGATTTTGACAACCCCTTGTCAAATATTGGAATAGACGAAAGTTAAAAATTTGCTTTACCAGGAGATCATTTGGGCATGTACATAATCGGCAAATGAAGTTGAGTTGATTGATGATTGACACAAGATAAAGATAAACCCACACAAGATAAAAACTAAGCCAGATACGATAACTATGAAACCACATCAGATATATATATATACATGAGATAAAGACGCATCCACATAATATAAAGACGAAACCACATCAGATAAAGATGAATTCACATAAGATAAATACGAATCCACACAATATAAAGATGAATCGACATAAGATAAAGACGAATTGACATAAAATAAAGATGAATCCACATAAGATAAAGATGAATCCACATTTATTTTATGACTATCCATGAATTACCGTGTTTTACCCGTGAAATCGAAATCCATCTTACACCCGTGAAATACCAGATGCGCCCGTGAAATATCGATTTCGAAAAGTCACAGTTTTGCCGAACTACTTTCTTAGGCTCCGCCCATTAAATTGTACTTATATGCAATGAACTATGTTTAAACTAAATTCGGCTCCGCCCAACTGGGGAATTTTAGTAGTTGCATAATTATGTCCCTTGTACACCTGCGATTAGCTCCCTTGCTGGATGCGCGCACCGAGCAACATTTGTTATCTGCTACTGAAGGAGGAAGGAGGAAATCGCGGAACTGGACAATTTGCTTTCGCAAATAGATACGAATTAAACATGAGGACCCTGAAATAACACCATTGCCCAACATTTAGCACGTTTAGTAAAACAAATAACAAATAAAACATGATGAATTGAATATCTTAAAATATCCAGCAATCTTCATTCTTGATCTTTAAATTCTCTGTGATGAATCAGGTGCTTGTATCTCTGTTTGTAACATAACTGTTCTACTTTATATTCAAAGGAACAGTCGCCCCAATAACAGACATTTGCAACGACAATGTTGACATGTTCTGTGTAATCCATGGAATTCCATTAGAATTGTTAATCTTCATTCTTGATCTTGAAATTCTCCGTGCTGAATCAGGTGCTTGTATCTATGCTTGCGACACAACTGTTCTACTTTATCTTCAAAAGAACAGTCGCCCCAAGAACGGACATTTGCAACCTGTACGACAACGTTGACATTTTCTGTGTAATCCACCAGAGCGACACTGAAATAGTTTTCATTTATCCTAAATCTCTATACTACAGTAGTCAGAGAAAAGCATGTCAAATTTAACTCTTTGAATGCTAATGGTGAAAATAACCTCCAAATATATCGTGAATTTCATTATTTTCAGAGAGCAATAAGTAAACAAATATCTTCAATTTGACTAGTTGCGAACCGTAACTTGCAATCTACTCCCGTACCGTCCGTAGCCACATTTATGATTTCACTCATAGGCCTTCTCTGCAGAATAGCGAATCGGGTCCGATTCGCACTTTAGCAGTTAAATGTGAAAGATTTTATATAGTTTTGAACTGAAATGAGTGTTAATATTATGAAAATAGCATATTCAAGTACTTATGACATAAATTTACATATGTAGTTGACCTGATAAAGTAAATTTAAGCTATTATCAACAAGTGATCCAGTCAGCGGGGTTAAGATGGGGTCCATTTTTTGTAAAGGCCAAAAATAATTGTCTAAACCTTCTACAATAGTAAATTTGTTTCAGAATTATTAGTATGTATTACTTTTATAATACTAATATTTTTTTCAGATGGAAATTCCGAAAATAATATGTCACAATTAACTGCTAAAGTGCGAATCAGATCCGATTCGCTATTCTGCATAGAAGGCATATGAGTGGAATCATAAATGTGGCTACGGATGGTACAGCAAGTTACCGTTCGCAACTACATTTTGACAGGATGTCTCAAAAACAAAGATAAAACACCGAGAGTTGTCCACATACCAGTAATTCAGTTTGACAAATCGAAACAGAGTGCTACACAAAGATCAAAAATAATGAAAAGCAACTTGAGAATTAACAATTAATTAATTTTATTATTGTTCCTTTCAGTGCCAGAATAAAAACTGATCCGATGATCGCGTGCCACAAAATCAAATAATACAAACAAAATGCTAACAGTTTATTTAAACAACTGCAGCCATTTGAACACTTATGCAAACAAGAAACATCTCCGACATACTTTGTAACCAAAACAAAACAGAATCTAAAATACAACATCTGAGAAAACATACACCACCCACCTTTTTTACACATGTTGCACGAATGAATATTATTATTAATCAAGGCGCCAACCAGTGTCTCATCTCTCCAGAATTTTGTGTTCAGCCAACATTCAACGGAAATGTTAGCTTCACGTTTTCAAACCAGTCGCTATCCAAAAAAAATACCACGAATCCTGACCGTTGTTTCTAAAAATTATGGCGACATCAGTTTTCGTAACACGATATGATTATCCACTTCATTCCTCGCCTGTGATCCTTGTCAAAGACTAATGCACTACAGCGACAGTGAATAGGGAATGTGTGCAGGCATCAAATTATGTTCAAAACATTGTTAAACAACTTGTTGTGTATGGGGCGCCGTTTTGCTATTTATTCAGTATTTATGGATATCCATAATTCGATTTATGGATATCCATAATTCCATTTTTGGATATCCATAATTCAATTATTGGATATCCATAATTCGATTTATGGATATCCATAATTCCAAGCTATTTATGGATATCCAAAAATCGATTTTTGGATATCCATAATTCTATTTATGGATATCCATAAATCGATTATTGGATATCCATAATTCGATTGTTGGATATCCATAATTCCTTTTGATTTTTGGATATCCATAATTCGATATATGGATATCCATAATTCCAAGCTATTTATGGATATCCAAAAATCGATTTTTGGATATCCATAATTTTATTTATGGATATCCATAAATCGATTATTGGATATCCATAATTCGATTGTTGGATATCCATAATTCCTTTTGATTTTTGGATATCCATAATTCGATATATGGATATCCATAATTCGATAAATACAGTTGATTTTTGGATTATCAAAAAATCGATTTATGGATATCCATAATTCGCGAGGTTTTCGTGATAATGACAGCTCCCTTGCCACGTATTCACATGTGATGGCGGGAAACTACAACAACGGTGCCCCCTAAAACCCGGTGCCGGTACAGGTATAACAGAAAATTCTTCAGCCCAGTAAAGGTTTCAGTCCGCGCATGCGCAGACGGAACAATAACAATCGGGGCCAAGGCTGTGTAAAGTTTAAGTCATCGATTAATTATATTTCAAGATTTAATGAGATTAACGTACGTCTAAGCATAAAAATGGTCCCAAATGTAAAAATTAGGTATTTTCCCGTCCGGGGATGTTATGAATGTGTATTTTCGAGCTCCGTGTCGCACTTTAGTGGCCATACTATTCCGCTGATAAATCGAGATGCTATCGGACACCTGTTTGGCGATATGTGGGCGGTAAAATGCGGAGGTAATATATATGATTCATACCGTTTTTACACAACTGTTCACGTCACTACCAACACAACATTACGGAATTAATCTCATATAACATTTAAAATACATAAATTGCAATGATTTCGTAATAATATTTGGTTGCGAACACGTAACGGCTGCGGTGTCTGGTCAAGTCGGACCATGGTCATCTCGGCCCACATTTCAATCTCGGCCCAGATCGCTGGTCAAGTCGGCCCGGATCACTGGTCATCTCTGCCCACATTTTTTGGTCATCTCGGCCCATATTATATATTTTTGTATATGACATAAAAAGAATATTAGAAATGGTGATTCAAGAATATTTTGAGAAGAAGATTGCAAAGAACCTGATGAAATTTAATTTAAAATGAGAAAATATTATTTTTTTCCGTGGTCATCTCGGCCCATATCATATTGTTCGTATATGACATATAAATTTATTAGAAATGGTGATTTAACAAGAAACGTGATACATATTTAAAAAGATTCTATTTTAATTAAAAAAAATATATATTTATTTATGAAAAAAATATTTATTTAGATCTACATAAAAAAAAAACCTTCTTTTCAAACTCAATTTAGTTTTTGAATATATTACGTTAGACTTATCAAAGTTGACCATACATCTGATCTGAGATCGTGGGCCGACTGGACCAGACACATGGGCCGACTTGACCAGACATGTGGGCCGACTTGACCAGACATGTGGGCCGACTTGACCAGACATGTGGGCCGACTTGATCAGACACATGGGCCGACTTGACCATGGGCCGAGATTATTGATTATGTTATATACGTTTTCAACAATATATCATTAGTATATCATACAATAAGCACTTTTTGACCGAAAAATTGAAGAATAATGCACATATTTCCGCGGGAAAGCGATTAATATACATATATCATTATTATAAAGGGAGACTAATGTGATCGAGACTCATTCATTATGTCTCAGTTGTCTAACTTTAAGTTGCCATCGATCATGATTTCATATGGCACACATAATAGTCCAACTGTCTAAGTAACCGGTCACCTCCATAGTATTGCAATATTTATTTCGCCGAGAAATTATATGCCAACATCTTTTTGAAATAGTTAAAAAAAAAGTATAATGCATTGAATGAATGTTTTTATTAGCACAAATGACTTCTGGGCATAGTTTAGTTATTGCAATTTAATTTACGGAGTTGCTATATATATATATATATATATAAATATTCTTAATATTCATCTACAATAACAATAATAAACGATCTTTTATTAAGAACATTGATGAAAATGAACCATAATATGCATGCAATATATATATTTTTAAATTTGTGGATGGTTTGTATATCTTGTCAAATAGCTTGAATGTTTTTCACACCTCTATGCAGACAAAGCCCAATATTATATTGTATTGACCAGAACACAGTGTATTTTAGTGGGGTAGCTCGTTATATATAGTCGATTATGTACAATATGGGAAACTGTGTAGATCCTGATTATATTGTGAATGCATATTTCCCCTACAGGTATAGCCTCAACAAGTGGTTATGCATAAAATGGGTAACCGGGTAGACCCTGATCAGACTGTGATTGCAAACGGTTTTTTTTGCCTTATATTGGAACATATTGCATACTATCATTATTAATAGGCACATTGGGTATATACCAACAAAGGGTTGTGAAAAACTACAGTAGTATATAAGAGTCACAATGATACCATCACCTCTGGAAGGTACCGGCTACGCGCGGCACCTTCCACCGCATGATGGTATCATTTGTGACTCTTATATACTACTACCGCGAGACCATATATTTATGACATGAGAAGATACACCCTATTAGAGATAAAAATCCCTATGTTATACTCAGTATATATATACAACAATCTGTCATACTTTATTACGAATAAAATATAAACTGACACCCTATTAAAGATAAGAAATCCATAAGTTATACTCAGTATATTACAGCAATCTATCACAAATATAAACTGACACCCTATTAAAGACAAGTTATCCATAAGTTATACTAAGTATATTACAACAATCTGTCATACTTTATTACGAATAAAATATAAACTGACACCCTATTAAAGATAAGAAATCCATAAGTTATACTCAGTATTTTACACCAATCTGTCACAAATATAAACTGACACCCTATTAAAGACAAGTTATCCATAAGTTATACTAAGTATATTACAGCAATCTGTCATACATTTATTACGAATAAAATATAAACTTACACCCTATTGAAGATAAAAATCTATTGGTTATACTCAGTATAATGCCTACCATAAAGCAAATGAGAGAGCAAGCTAAGAGTTGGGGAATTTCCCTAAGAGGTTTGAGACTCAAGAAAGATATAGCAGATAGGATAAGTGACGCGCGAGCCGTCGTCTACGAGGAGAGGCTGCGGCGTGCGGTTTCGACCGGACGACTGCCTGCCGACCCCGAAAAACGCTCCGAGAAATTGGAGAACGAGACGACGGCCAGTCTGCGCGCCACCGCTTACGCGCAGCGTGTAAAAGAAGATCACAGCACACGTAGAAAACCCCTATACAAGGCGTACTACAATAAGATTTATCAAGGGTTGGTGGGGATACCGCCCAAGAAGAGGAGAGATATCGCCAGAGCTTTGGTGGAGGAGGGTCCCAGGATTCTCGCCGAAGAAGTTAGGGAAACTGTTGATAGGGGTAGGAAGAAGATAGTATGGACTTTCGAGAGGGGGGTAAACGGGGAGATCGCTAATCGCATAATTAATAAAATTCGCCCAGAGATGACCACGGCATGTTATCTGAGGTATTCGTGCTGGTATCGTATTAGGAATATAGAGACCGACGCTACTATGATATATCACAAACAATCAAAGGGCAGTCCGTGGATAAACGAGATCGCCAAAGCCGAGAGTTGGATATCCGATAGAGAGAAAGGTCGAATGGACATCGACAAAGTCGATAGACCAAACACAAAATGGACCTTCGTTCGTTGGATATCGGTCGAGGTGAAGATGATCATCGACGCGCAACAACTTCTCATGGGAGCGGGAAGACTCCCAGACTGGTTAAGACAGAAGAAGGGAATGTATTCCGTCGACACGTACGACGACTACTTGTGTCTGTTTAGGTGCATAGCCATCCAACGTGGAGGGAGACCAGACCGCTGTTGTGAGAAGGCGCGAGCCCTAGCTCGCGAATATCTCGGGCATGATAACGGACCGGGTAGCCAGGGAATTCCCCTGGACGATATTAAGAAGGTCGAAGAGCGGTTCAAGCTGGGTATTCGCGTTTACGAGCCCACCGCCGATGGAGTGTGGTACCTCATGAAGGTTCCGGCAAATTACGACGTGGTTGGGGGGGAAGACAATGACGATAGGAATGTTTGGAGGTCACTCGTTCCTCATAACGAATCTCCGCAAGATGACGAACGAGTACGGGTGCACCGGATGTCAACAACGGTTCACAAAGTCGTGTAACATGCACAGGCACGCGACCACCTGCATGGGTGGGAAGACCGTGGTGACATGTCCAGGTAAGAGGGTAGAGAGACCACAGTCGGCCTACGAGAAGGCGTTCTATCCTAAGGGGTCAGCGAGTGTGAGGTCGATTCAATGGTTGAGCAGAAGAAGATGAGAGGTGGGGAAAGCACATACATCACGCCGACTGCTGTCACGGTGGTGAGAGGTGGGTGGCCGGTGATCCGGTCGACGGTTACTGTCACGAGACCGAGACCGTGTTTATTTCAGTTTCACGGATGCTACTGGCACGGGTGTCCGAGGCATTGCATGAGAGGTAACGCGAGATCGCTGTACAAGAGGACGAAAATTCAAGACGCCAAGATAAGGAAGGCGGGTTACGAGCTGGTGATGATGTGGGAGTGCGAGTGGTTGAATGAGGTGAATACCTACTATCCACAATCGCCACGCGAGGAGGAGACGACTCTGTACCCCCACCAGATAGTCTACGACTTCGAGGCGTATCTCGACAAGTCAAAAAGCACGCGACCCACCAAAGACCTGACCTTCGAGGTCGAGCACGTTCCTATATCGGTGTCGTTGGGGGATACGATGCATGAAGGGATCACACACCTATGCGAACGAGATCCCGACACGTAGTCGAGAAGTTCGTGACCGAGCTGCAGATGAGAGGCAAGGCAATCAGGGAGGGGTTAGGAAGAAGTATCTGCCGGCCGACATAGATATGTTATCGAAGTCTCAGCAAGCAAAGATTATCTCTTGGATTGACCAAGTCCCGGTGATGGGGTTCAACTGTAGCAGGTACGACCTGAACCTCATCAAGCAGTACTTTGTAGAGAAGTTGGCGGCCACCGTGAATAAGGTGATGGTCGGAAAGAGAGCCAGCACGACGATGTTTCTGTTTACCCCGGAGTTTAGATTTCTCGACATCATGCAGTATCTGGGACCCGGTACCACGTACTACCGGTGGGTTAAGGCGTACGACTGTAAAACGGTAAAGTCTCACTTTCCATACGAGTGGTTCGATAGCGCGGACAAGCTCGACAATACGGGGCTGCCAGACTATCCCGAGTGGTACTCGAACTTGAAGGGTGAGTTCCTACTGTCGTTGTCCGAGTGGAAAGAGTGTAAGAAGGTATTCCGAGAAAAGGGGATGAAGACGTTCAAGGAATGGTTGCAACACTACAACGACTTGGATGTAGGACCGTTCCTGGAGGCTCTGACTAAAATGACGGAGTTCTACAGGGGAAGAGGCGTGGACATACTCAAGGATGCTGTGTCTCTGCCCGGTGTTTCCCTTCAGTACCTACTCCGCGGGTCGATCGATGGGAAGGCGGACACGCCCGAGCTGTGGTCACCGAAGTCTGAAACTTACGAGATGATGAAGCAGGGATTGGTCGGTGGTCCGTCCATAGTATTCTCCAGATACGCCGAGGCTGGAAGGTCAACGATCAGGGGTCAGGTGGGGAGTCGGGAGGAGAAGATGTGCAAGGCGGTGCTGGGGTACGATGCCAATGCTCTGTACCTATCTACTCTGTCGAATGACATGCCGTGCAGGGAGGAGCAGATATGGACGTGTGACGACCCGGAAAGACAGTCGTATATAGACTGTTTCGTGAGGAAGGTCAGGAGTGAAAAGTGGTTCGGATTTGCGGAGTTGGATATAGAGGTCCCGGAAACGTAGAGACAAGTTCTCGGAAATGTCACCGCTGTTCGTTAATCGAGAAGTCGATGAGAAACGAGGTTCCACAGCACATGAAGGACTACCTGGCCGGGACCGGGAGGAAAAGAGTCGAAGGACAGAGAAAGCTCGTGGGGGCAATGTCCGCCAAGAAGATGATCATATACTCCCCGCTGCTAAAGTGGTATCTGGAGCACGGTCTGATCGTCAAGGCGGTGCATAGGGTGATAGACTACACGCCCGGCAAACCGTTTCAATGGTTCGTTAAAGAGGTCACCGCTGCTAGACGGACGGGGGACGTCGACAAGAGCAAGGCGGTGTTGGCGGAGATTTCAAACTGGTTGGCAACGCGTGTTGTGGCAAGCTGATAGAGGCACAAGAGAGACACCTGAACACCACAT
Organism: Conchocele bisecta; assembly: GCA_029237695.1. Lineage (NCBI taxonomy): Eukaryota > Metazoa > Mollusca > Bivalvia > Lucinida > Thyasiridae > Conchocele > Conchocele bisecta. The sequence goes on along the minus strand of CM055265.1, from coordinate 49,390,509 downwards.
ATACGAAGGATGAGAAGACTGTCGATCGGGCACTGAGGTCGGCGTGGTTCGAAGACCTGGAGGAGATTGGGGAGGCTTACGAGATATCGAGCAGGAAGACTCGAGTGGTGATCAACAGACCATTTCAGTGTGGCATAGCGGTCTACCAGTTGGCCAAGCTCCGGATGCTGGAGTTCTACTACGATTTCTTGGACAAGTACGTGGATCGCGGAGATTTCGAACTGATACAGATGGACACTGACAGCATGTACTTCGTGCTGTCGGAGAAGACGCTGGCTGCGGTGGTGAGAAAGAATATGAAGAGAAAGTTTAATAAGGAGAAGACCGAGTGGTTGGCGTGGGACGTGTGGAGCAACAGAACTCCGGGACTGTTCAAGCTGGAATTCGAAGGGGATAGAGCCATCGCTCTGTGTAGCAAGTGTTACTACGTGAGCGGTGATGGAAAATCTAAGCACTCGGCCAAGGGGATGTCGAAGAGATCTAACGATCTGACTTGGGGAAGGTATAAGAGTGCTCTCGAAGGGGGTAGGGATATGGCGGAGAACAGGGGATTCCGAATGATTAACGGGGTGATGAAGACGTACTGTCAACAAAAATTAGGACTCTCGGCGTACTAAGACAAGAGGAGAGTGATGGAAGACGGGTTACACACCGAGCCTATAGGATAGGTAAAAAAAAAAAAGGAACTCTGAGAGAATACTAAAGACTCTGACGATCCGGGGGTAGCTGGGTGTCAGAAGGCACCGCAAGAAGTTCTTCGACATTGGGTAAAAATACCGATGTGTTCTCTATATATCAAGTTTACGGACAGGCTGAAACTTCTCATGGCCGGGTGCTTTTGTCCCCGCCGTGAAAATTGAAATCAGTCCCATGTATTTCACGTTTTTTTTGCCTTATATTGGAACGTATTGCATAATATCATTATTAATAGGCACATTGGGTATATACCAACAAAGGGTTGTGAAAAACTACCGATGTGTTCTCTATATATCAAGTTTACGGACAGGCTGAAACTTCTCATGGCCGGGTGCTTTTGTCCCCGCCGTGAAAATTGAATCAGTCCCATATATTTCACGTTTTCTTTGCCTTATATTGGAATGTATTGCATAATATCATTATTAATAGGCACATTGGGTATATATCATCAACACAGGGGTGTGAAAAACTACCGATGTGTTCTCTATATATCAAGTTTACGGACAGGCTGAAACTTCTCATGGCCGGGTGCTTTTGTCCCCGCCGTGAAAATTGAAATAATTCCCATATATTTCACGTTTTATTTGCCTTATATTGGTACATATTGCATAATATCATTATTAATAGGCACATTGGGTATATACCAACACAGGGGTGTGAAAAAATACCGATGTGTTCTCTATATATCAAGTTTACGGACAGGCTGAAACTTCTCATGGCCGGGTGCTTTTGTCCCCGCCGTGAAAATTGAAATAATTCCCATATATTTCACGTTTTATTTGCCTTATATTGGTACATATTGCATAATATCATTATTAATAGGCACATTGGGTATATACCAACACAGGGGTGTGAAAAAATACCGATGTGTTCTCTATATATCAAGTTTACGGACAGGCTGGCACTTCTCATGGCCGGGTGCTTTTGTCCCCGCCGTGAAAATTGAAATCAGTCCCATATATTTCACGTTTTTTTTTGCCTTATATTGGAACATATTGCATAATATCATTATTAATAGGCATATTGGGTATATACCAACAAAGGGGTTTGCAAAGCCACCGATTATAGATTAGTTTACAGACAGGCTTCAACTTCTCACGGTCGGTTACATATCGGCACATTCATATAAATATACGCCATTTGGTAGAAGAACTACGGTACGCGGTGTGCATATTGCGTAATATCATCGTTACCATTCATATTGTGTATATACCAACAAATTGGTTTCCACGGGCTTAAAGTTCTCTCTCCCCCCCCCCCCCCCCCCCCCCCAGCGTGAGCCCTTTAAGCCGCTATGACTAGGCTGAAGGTTTTCACGGACTTACGGGGCTCACACCCCCAGCGTGAGCCCCTTAAGCCGCTTGGCTAGGCTGAAGGTTTTCACGGACTTAAGGGGCTCACGTTACACCGGTACCATCCGGTACCTCTAGGTATTATAATCGGGCGTGAAATTGACCACACAGGATGTGTGAACTGCCGAAACTAAAGACATTAAACACACATTGGAGTCCCGTAATGCCAGCTTGATCTACCTGTACCCGATGTATATGAATGACAGGTGCTATTTGACAGCCTCAGGGCGACCAAATCGGCAAATTTATTTTGTTTTCTGCGGTTCTTACTCCGAAAACGACTATACTATCGACTATAAATTCTGCGTATTTTAATAATAACGTCATTACGTCCTACTTTTTTTTTTACTGAAAGCCTATCGTTATAGAAACATGAAAAGCTAGAAATGTGTCCTATCGTCGCACAAATGCCCCTGCCGGCAGCATGAACTCTGAGAAAAAGTGACTTACGAGCAACTTATGGTTATCGGGACGGACGGACGGACGGACCGACAGAGATTACACTATATACCCCGTACCATTCGGTAGCGGAGGCATAGCAATGCTAGACTATACCATTCTTTTTTATGTTTTGTCTGGTTGTTGTGTTCATCGATTTGCAAGGCTCGCCTGACGTTGTCTAGTTTGTTTGGTTCTTATTTCTTCTCAAAAGTATTTCATCACGGCTGTGATCACTCTCCGTGTATGCCGGTCCTGCAGGTCCTTTATTGGTCGAAATATGGTCTGAAACGAAAATTTTTTTAAATTTATTTATAAAACAAATTATACAAATTGACAAAAATACAAGTGGATTGGCCCACATATGTACGTTTGGAGTTTGTGGAATAAATTATTTTCAGGCTCAAAACACATGATTTCTATCTAGGTGCTTAAGTAGGTAGTTAGACTTTGATGCATTTTGAGCTTAAAATTATTATTTAACACACTTTCAGCGGACATACATTAGTCAAACAACTCGTATTAGTTTCCGGCTGTATACACATGTAGTGTTTCAGAAATTAATTTTAAAGACATTTCGGTGCCGACCACATTTCGACCCATAAAGGACATGCAGGTCCCTTTAACTTCAACGTGATGTTGACCAACGTTACCTTGACTCTCAAAAAGATGCAAAAATACAACTTTTAAAAACGTTAGGATATTCCTGACGCATGGACGGACGCACGCACGCCATATGGCCGACGCTATGACGCTGCGGGCGCGACAAAAATAGCGCTAACAATACAAAATGAGAATATCGTTGTTGCCTTGTTGGTAATAAAAACTTAATCACCATCGTAATATTGTTCTACATATGAAAAGGGACACAACTAGCTCATTACAATTGCATGTACAAAGAAACGACTGTATCTAACAAGTGTTGCCAGAATGACAACGTAGCTCGCCTGTAGGTACTTGTCAGAAAAAACAAACAAACAAAGCTTCTGTTATTGTCATTGCTTATATTTTAAAGGGACATTCCAAGTATTGAAAGCAAATGGCGTATTATTTTGTGGCAATGTGTCGTTTTGAATTATATATGATGCAGTTGATTTATACTAACACATTGCATCGTTTACTTCCGTAAAATTCGCACATAGTAAGCCACAATTCCGATAGTTATTGAGCAAAAAAACGCTATTTTGACACAATGGCGGTAACTATCGTACGTTTACTACGAAAAACGTCTTTTTCAAGAATTACCGATTTTCAATTGAAACAGGTTAGATTGGTCACCCTACCAGTGTACATGGCGATTATTGTAAAAACACATCTTATCTCGGACCAAAACTATATATATCACATAAACTCCACTTCGTGAATATCGTGTGGTCGTGTGACGTCATGAGATAAAACAGTTGTTCCAAAATGTTCGTAAATCATGGGTCTGTTGCATTATTGGTATGTTCATAAATTATTGATAGTGTTGCAATGTGTGTGCGTTGTAATATTTACAGAATGTAGGCATAGAACATCAGGTGTTATGTGAAAAGGATATAATGAAAGCTAAACTATCATGTTTAGCCAAAATAAGGTAACGCGACCACATGATTTGTCGACTGTAATTCAGGCCATTCTGTTGCTCCCATTGCCTGCTCCAAATGGAATATACAAAAGGAGCGTCGGCTTCAAATTGCAAATATGGTTGACGAGTGCTCCTCATCATCGACGCAGAAGCGAATGGAGCACATACAATTACCTGTATACAATGATCCAAATGGCGCTGTTCCATTTGCAGCAGGCAAACGCGGAATAACTGCTGTTTGGTGCGCGTGCGCTGTGTAGTGCTCAATTGTGTTTTCTTGTTTGTCTCTGTCGTTCTGTGTGTCTCCTTTGGGTACCTGGTCCTCTATTTTTTGTTATCAAACATACCTTATATGTATATGTAATCTTCCACCACAACGTAATGGCGACATCCTAGACGTGTTGACAATATAAAATTTTTGGTCAGAAATATTTCAAAAGTGGCCAACAGACGTCATAAGTTGTATTATCTACATAACATTCTGATGACACACGAAGTTTATGTTATGTATGAAGTAGTATGTAAGTATAGCGGGTTACACGGAAAATACAATTAGAGAGTCGTAAGCCCGAGTTCATCTAATTTTGAAGGGTTTTCCTCAAAGGTAAGAAGATGCATTCGATACAGATACCAAATGCTGACAGAGGATCAACAGAGGCGATGGTTACAACAGCGAAATGACTTCTGCAAATGCATCGGAAATACAGCTAAAACCTGTTTGCTATTCTACGAGTAGTTATGATAAATTCGAATGTAATATGGTCTTAAAAGGAAAGTAACCGCATAGGCTATAGGCCACAAATATATGTGAAGCTGAAGAATTAACACGTTAAAGAAGGTTATGTGTGTCAACTATTTTACAATAGCAGCGGTCTAGCGATTCAAATGGCGGTGTCAAAAGCAAAATAAAATATATATAATAAAACGTCGTATTGAAACAATTGAAGAAGTAGCTCGCGGTCTCAACACAATACAAACTACTCAAAACTAGCAAAAAGTAGATACAGAGCTTCGTTTGAGGACTGATTAACGGACTATTTAATAAGTACTACACATGTTAACAGATCTGACAAATAGTGGATAATGAACCCAAAGGAGACCCAAAAACGACTGGAGAAAAATAACTATAACACTCTAGCACCATATAAAATGGCACGCGTACAGCGGTGGTCATGGAATCTTCAACGAGGCACGAGTGCCCACACCAAGACCAGCGGTGTACGGTCCCCATGAAAAATAAAAAATAAAAGGTAATGTATACGAAAATATAATATTAATACAACAAAAAAAAACGATCGCCCGCTAAACCCGTATTATGACAGACATTTTTTGAGTCAGAGGCAGTCACAATTTCCCCTCATACCACTTACTCAATCTAACACATTGGAACTACATGTATTTTCTCTTCTCACAACTGAATGCTAACTTATCTGGGAAGATATATAACTCAAAGGAGTGTATATTTTGTTAACAGTATACGTGTTCAATAATACGAGAAATGTTTTCAAAAGTTTCATTGAAGAAAATCCCCAAACCAATAGTTGAAAAATCATTATGGCAGGGCCGTATCGGCCACCACGACCCGATTTTGGCGTGTGTTTTTTTTTTTACTGTTCTTCCTGTTTCTGTTCAATATTGGAACGCAATAAACAATATACCTCTTGAATAAGTGTACATTTAGCTGTTTGTGTACATAAATTTGTCTGTCTTTAAAATTAACTTCTGAAGCAAAATTTAAAATATACATGTAAAACAAGTATGAATCGTTTGGGGTATGTAAATGTATGTGTACAATAAGAGATTGTTTAAGTTCAAACGCAATTGCTTTTATCTAGCTAGACGTTGTAGTATGTAATTATTATTTGATGTGCGTTGAGCTGAAAACACTATTCAGCACAATATCTATCTTTCCATACTGCACCACCCCCTCGCGGGGATATGAACATGTTTTATATTGTACGTTTTGTTTCAGGATCATAATACAATTGCATTTACTTTTCCGTTTGCATATCAAGACAATGCATTTACCGGTACATGTTTTTGCAGCGGAAACAGTTAAAACAGTTGTTCCTTGTACTATTTGCTTTTATTTTAGTTACCCGCAGATTCTCAACCAATGCGAGCACACATAATCGTTCAAATGAACCCCATAGCATTACCGATTTTCGAATATGGACCAACTCTTTAGTATTTACCTAGTTCGAGTTTTCAGTCCTAAAACGGAATCTTCAACAAGGCACGAATGCGGACTCCAAGACCAGTGGTGTACGGTCCCCAGGAAAAATAAAAATAATTATATCTACGAAGGTATGACAATAATATAACAAAAGCGCTACAAAAAACATACGAACAATAAGCACAAATTTAAGCAGTCAAAAAGTCTAATCTGCAAGTCCTGCGGAGCTGAAGCAGAAGACATCATACATATGCATATGCTGACTACCTGCACGGCCTTATTCAGTGAAAGAAAAGACATGTACAATAAAATAAAGAACCATGTCGTGTCTGCAGTTGGAACCATACTCTGGGACAGTTATTTCAACAATAAATCCTCAATTGCGAAGCTACTAGTTGACTGTACCACCTACCAGAACATTCTGACCAAGAAGGATACTGACATTGTATCTTTATTTACAATCAATATGTGTCATCGTCGTCAGCACGTTAAGCGTCTGTATAGCCAGGACAGTAAATAAAAACATCACATTCAATCTCCTGATATTGAACTGTATAGTGTATATACATCTGCATGGTTTGTAACTATAGATAAACTGGTATATGGAAGATTACTAATCTGGACCGACAAGTTAGAAGCAGATAGGGACCTTGTCCTTTTACACCTAGCAAACCTGTAAACCTGTAAATACACCATTGCAAGCGATGTACCGGGTTTTAGGCGTCTCACAAGGCATGCGCATTCGAAAGAATAAGGGAGTGTTCGTTTTCTTTTCCTGTCATTTAAACGATTTTTGGATATCCATAATTCGATTATTGGATATCCATAATTCCATGTGATTTTTGGATATCCATAATTCGATTTATGGATATTCAAAAATCGAATTATGGATATCCATAAATCGATTTTTGGATATCCATATATCGAATTATGGATATCCAAAATCATTTGGAATTATGGATATCCAAAAATCGAATTATGGATATCCAAAAATCGAATTATGGATATCCAAAAACCGAATTATGGATATCCATAAATCGAATTATGGATATCCAATAATCAAAAGGAATTATGGATATCCAAAAATCGAATTATGGATATACAATAATCGATTTATGGATATCTAATAATTGAATTATGGATATCCATAAATCGAATTATGGATATCCATAAATCAAATTATGAATATCCATAAATGCTGAATAAATAGCAAAATGGCGCGCCTGGAATTATGGATATCCATAAATCGAATTATTCTCGTTAGTTGGAATGAACACAAAATACAATACAATACAATACTTTCCGTTTTCTCGCTTCATTATATATTCATGATTATATATTCATGTCACATATTATTCCGCACTTTGCTGTTGGCATGGCGGTTTTTTTGCGTAGAAAATCCATAAAGTATACACATCGAATTGTTAATTTATGTTAAAGCGTATTCAGTTTTTCATATTAATATGAATTAGTATCTTCTATAGACATGATAGACACGGGATAGTTCTGTTAGTCATAAATTTCCTCCACAAAAATGTAACTACTTTGTAATGCGGCGTATCAAAGAGAAATTGGAATTTGAGGCACCCCACGGGTTACGACTGAAACTGGAAGTATCTAGCGGGAACATAAAATAATTAAATAATGCAAAAATCGGTAAAAGGGGCGTTATATAGTCATAAAATAAATAGAATATTTGTTTTCTTCAGTGTAAGATCGATTTTATTTCATCTCGTGGACGAAAAATGTCACTCGTGAAAATCCGAAATTTTTCGTCCCCTCGATGAAATAAAATTCGATCTTACACTGAAGAAAACAAATATCCTCTTAGTCTATAAGATAAAGATGAATCCACATAAGATAAAGATGAATTCACATAAAATAAAGATGAATCCACATAATATAACAATATTAGTTCAGTTAAGACAGTTCTGACGTTCCATATTCACCAACTGGAAGCTACTTCTGTATTAGCTAAGGTCGAGAACAAATTGTAATTACCTTGTATTTCAGAAATGGTTTGCTTAGTTTTCAGCACACGTACGCAGATATAATTCCAACTTTGCTTTATTTTCTGTTTCTGTGTTTACTCTAACATCACTATAATACATCCTCCGATGCACAACACTAAATCAAGTGTACGTCCTAGTGTAAGTAAAAGGTGGCCATAATGGGTATTTAACCCTTACAGAGCTGAAACAAAATTTGTCGTCTGCTATTACTTTTTATTTTCCATTTTTCTAATCAAAAACATGGTTTGACAGAATTTTAGAATCATTTCCAATGTAAATGATTCTATAATGATGCCAAACCAAGTTTTTATTTAGAGAAAATACAAAGTAAGAAACAACAGCAGACGACAATTTTTGGTTCCCGCCTTCTAAGGGTTAAACCGCATGGCTTTATGTAAAATACACGAACAGTGTTAATGCGTCCTCTATGTTCACATACGAGGGTGGGTCAATAAGTAGTGTCACATGATACATAACTTTGAAAGTATGTCTAAAACTACAGTTATCGTTCTATATTCCGTTAGGATAGTCTCTCGTGGGGTCTATGACAGAATATGCCCGTTGTCGCCGCAATATTCGTTGCTAAGCAACCGGCGTTGATACACTCGACACTTGCGGTCACGTGTGACTGAATGTCATATAAGTTACTATATAGCGGATACTTTGTAGTGTATTTTTCAAATAATGGAATATAACTACATGTATGTTTGTGTAGTGTTTCTCTGATGAATGGGCAGGACATGGTAGAACGTCATAATCCCGCACTCGCAGGAATGATGTCACGAGTCGCGCGTGGTGGCACGTACAACACGTCATTTTTGTAAAAGTATGGGCCCCACGTCCAGTTCTCACTGTCGGTATTGTGATACGGTTGAGAGTTTCCGTGATACGGTGCAGACAGGGTATATACATGTCGCTAAGATGGCGTAGCGCAATGACAGCGGGTAAGTGTCAGTTTAATTAAATATTTTACAGCTTACAGTACATTATCAGCAACGTATCTGGTATGTACAGGCGCAGAAATGAATATAATGTCCAACGATCACGCTCACAATACTAATGACAACGTATTTTCTGAATAATTCGCTTGCAAAGATGACACCGTTTTGTACGTGAATTTTGAATCGAGTGAGCGTGATGAAAGTGCCGATTTCGGGATAACTAACGCGTGTTATTGTCCCTTTTCGGTGGCGATATCGAGTAAATACAGTCTAATTGATCAGTGTCAGCTCTCTACATGCAGTATATGACATGTATTTATGGCATTTTCTGACTTATCTCGTCATGGTTTGTACCGCCTGTTACGGTGTAGAGTTTCCGTAAGCAACTGCATAAAAGGATACGGTGTTGCGAAAACAAGCTACGGTTTGTACCGGTGAGACAAAATAGATACGGTGTGTCGCACATTTCTTTGAGAGCCAGCTGGCATAAGGTGCGTTGATTACAGCATAATTTCCCGTCAGTTGCTCGTTTTCTCTTATTATAATTATAAAACAAGGTCTTACCGTCATCAATTTACAGGACATGGCTAGTATCTCCTCACCGATAGGCAGAAGTGGATATAGCGATAGTCCATGCATGTACGTACGTACCGGTGTATATATTGTACATACGGTAGCGACTCCTATTATTTCTTAATAACCTTTAATAGTACGCCACATTGTCTGTCTACAGGATAGTTCTTGGTTTCGGACAAACCCCACAAATGATGAAACAAATGGAAGACGCGGTGACACAGATTTATGGGACCATGAACGGATACGGTGTTGAGCGAAAACACATTACGGTTTATACAGGTGCGACAGAGTAAATACGGTGTGTCGCACATTTCTCTTCAGAGGCAGTTGACATATGTTGCGGCGTTGATTACACCGTTGATCGTCAGTTGTTCGTGTTCTCGCATTATAATTATAACACAAGGTCAAGTGTCAAATCATGATGACAGTCCTTAACCTGCTGCCGCAACAGTTTTTCTTTCTTCGTATACTGCAACGGCCCTTTCGGGATTTATGTAAAAGATCATATTTTATTCATATATAAAATCGAATAAATCGAGTTTCCCTGTTATTAGCCGGTACTTTACCATTTACAGCAGGATGGAGTGTAGTCAAACAAATACGATTCCTACCTACCTACGATTTTACTTCGCTAAGTCATATTACCACCCGTTATTTACCCACTGAAAACGAAATGTCAACTACCAGACGTTGCAAATTGTAATACAGGTATTTTACATAGTGAAATAACGATATGTGTACATAAATTTCTCAGCCATTTAGCTGACATATTTATCCATAATACTTGCCTTATTTTCACCAGTTTAATCAACTTATTAACTCTGTGCTGTTTATTTATTTCGACACGTTGCAATCAGAAAGCTACAATTGTGCAAACCGCCAACAGTTAATTACTTTGGCTGAAATAACGCAAAACGCATCGCGCGGCGTGTACGATTTAGTTGAAAACGAGTTTGATTATTTGCTGCAAAAACGACAAAAAATGCGCGAAAGTGCACGTCTAGTAAGCATGACTGCATGCTTATTGTATTATGTTATTATGGTGTAAATATGTTATACGTTTATGTGCATGCATATATACATTGGACAATGCTGTTTTTGTTGATCACATTGACTAGATCTACGTGCAGCTCTCTGCGATACAGAAATTACATGTACGCGAAGGTGATCATAGTAACCCGCTGTGATGGTTGCACTACAGGTGACATGTAAAAGCGATACTGTGTCATTTACCGCCGAAACGTGTGAATTATCGCGGGAGATTGAGTAGTATAGAGGGAGTCAAAATGATACCACCTAACGGTGGCATCATTTCTCCACCCTCTATACTACTCCACCACCCCCAAAAAATCAAAAAAATAGTTAACGATGAAATTGTCTACCACCAACCACGAAAAATTCAAAATTGGTGTCAAAAAGGATTTATTTTTGACACCAATTTATGAATTTATTCTAATAAGTTTCTGATTTAAATGTGCCCACGAGTGATAGTTTATATTCCAACACCCCATTTTTCTCCTCCAATATAGATAATTTATTTCGCAGATCAGCAATTAATTCTACCAGCTCTAGTCTACCACGTTCACCTGTAGCCACAGGGCAGCGTAGTTGCTTATGTCTACAAAGAGTTTGGGCACTAACGAATTTACAAGGGCATCTGGGGCATTGAAATTGCGGGGGGACACAAGGAAACTTTCTACGTCTCGCTAGATGCCTTCGTAGATAGTCTTTACGCGTAAACGTTTTACAACAAGTCTCACACTCCATTATATATGTATATGTTTATGTTTATATTCAATTAGAAGTGAAAAAAACATAATGTTTTCAAGACCAATTGAACAGATAAATTTCATAGGTTATACAAAAGTATATTACAGAAAATATGATAACGTCAGAAACTAGAGCAGAAATAGAAAGTTTGAGAAGAGAAGCCGAATCTCTAGGGATTACTTATAGTAAACGGTTGAGAGTTAGGGGGTTGACAAAGCTGATAAATGCCACAAAGAATGAGGCGTTAATAAGGGTGGCAAAATGGAGGATGTTTTCGGCTACTATGTTCAGCTACCACATGAAATATGTACTCGATGTACGATATTGGAATACCACCATACAGAGCAATCAAGAATCTCAAGAAAGACGAAAAGAATCATTCTACCATTTTTCTGACATTTCTACCGCCGAAGATGAGCGCCGAAAAAATTATGACAGTTTCAAAAATGAAAAAAACAACCAATTGAACATAAAAATTCAGCTATATATAGTTCAGCTACTTCTCAAAAATGCAAGAAACAACAAAGTTCGCAACAGCAAAAGATATGGGAATACGCTCCGTAGGAGAGCGGACAGACAAACACGTACTACTTCAAAATATATACGACAACAACTTGGCAAGCGACATATCCACAGTCTGCTACACCCCAACGATAGAAGTACCAGAAGGATCGGAAAATCTAGCACAGGGAGAGGGAATTCGCACCCATCTGGAACCAGTTTCCGAAGTATTTGTAGACGATATGTATGTATGGACACTACTAGCAGAAAATCAAATCTCCACAACACAAGCAGGATCTAGATCTGTATCCGCGGCAGGACCAATTGCAAAAACAATTCTTTCCAACATTCGTGCCCACGCACACGTAGTAGGACTACCAGATAGCATACAAGTACGCATAGTAGCCACATCCAGATATTTCGGAGACACAACCACACTATATAGAAGAACATGTGCAAAAATTCTAGAGATGGATAGAACCGTTCTAGACGTATTCAAAAGAAAACATCCAACAAACCAAGAACCAGAAGCTATAGTAGTAGCGAAACTAGATGTAGCCAATGTAGAAATAGGGGAACTTTTCGAAAAACTTCCGAACTTTCTAGAAAGCCTTCGACTAGACGGTATAGGACTGTATGCAATAGATTGTACAAGAGACTACGCAGGTACACTAGATAGAAATATTTTGGAAACCCACCTACAAAACAATTGGGAAGGAGATTGCAGTATTCTAGACAATGTAGACAGTGTAGGATCCAACTGTATATCCATTCTAGTTCCAGATCCACCAGTCGGATCTCTTTGGAGAGGAAAATTCTACAACAAATTTGTATGCCAGATGGAATGTGCAGGCGTCCTCGACAGTATGGGGAACAACGTGGCAAACTACTGCGATTGTCCAGATTCTAGACTAGGAAAAACATTTGCGCATCCACTAGTACAACAAAAGGGAATATGTAGGGTAGAGGTGTCTCTATACGGAGTACAGGCAGAAGATATTTCTCTAGATCTTGCAAACCAAGCGGTACAACACATACGGAAAATGGGGGATCCAGAAGACGAGAAGCTTTTTTGGGAACAAACACTCGAGAAGCAGTGGAAGGCTATAGCGAATTCTATACACTGCAACCTAGTTCTACTATCGAAACAAACAAAAACACTATATGCTATATATTGGGGACACTCGGGGACACGAAGGCTATGTGGGGTATACAAAACATACCAAGATCAAGATATACAAACATTGGAAAAAACATATGTACCTCTATGGGTATCTGCATTTGGATTTGTAGGACTCCCTATACACGCGGTAGTATTGGACCAGGACGAAGATGGTGTAGGTACAACCTTGCAAACATATAGAAAAACAGAAGGGGGAACATATCTAGCGAGAAGCAAAGCACCGTTTGGAAGACATACAAAGGAAACTCCAGAACCTAGCGAGGGTATTCGCCCACTAGTGGACACAGAGTTCGTGCGTTGGCAATGGAACAAAAAGTATTGGCACGGGAACAGAACAGGGATACCATTTCCAATAGAGAAGATAGACACAACAAGAGAAACATGCCTACTATCCACACGAGACAGAATTGCAAGACTAGCAGAAGAAAAACTACTACTAGTAGAAAACAACTGGAGAGCACACGTAGAAATCAATAGGGAGGCCGCCAGGGAGAGAAAGCGGGAGGAGTGGGAGCAGATAGTTCTGCGGCAGAAAGAAGCCAGAGAGAGGTTGGAAGAAGTATCCAGTAGGAAAGCACTACTAGAAGAAAGATAGAAAAACTACGGCAACCACTACACGAAGCTAGTACAGAGTTTCGCACACACAAGAAATCTACAAAACTTCTAGATCTATGGGTAGACATGGAAAACCCGTTTGTTCCAGCCCACGTGGAGGTACTAGGATTCCAAAACATCCCAAAAACAGAGAAAACATTTGGTGGCACAATTCTAGCGATACAAGCAAGAACACTAGAAGGAGAACCCCATCCAGGACAAGGACCATTTCCAATGATATGTTGGGCACCAAAATCCCTTTCGGATGTTCTATCCTACCCAGAAATATTGGAGAAATATGCATTTGCAGGAGGATTTGGGAAAGTACACCCATTCTATCTATGTGGGACCACACACTTTCCACTAGAATTTGTAGTAGAAGGATTCTCCAAACCATTCGGGAAACAAGGATATCGTAGAGTACTCCTAGGGAATATTGTAGCTCCCAAAGGAATTGCAAAAATGTTGGAAAAACTAGACGAGGAAGAGAGGGAGAAACAGGAAGAAGCTACAAAGGCGGGCACTACCGTAGAACAATTCGACAAGATGGTATTTCTGAGAGACCAGAATGGGCACTATGCGAGAAACTAGAAACCCTACCAGTAGACACAGAATTTCGAATATCTGGATATGGAGAGCATTCGTATCGCAAGAAGGATAGGTATATATTGCAAATAGGGGAGAGTCTGTACTGTTCAAACTCATGCGTGGAGGATCAACTAGATGGAAACCCCAAGCTTCTTGAAAGACCCATTCTCATGCGTACACTACAACTAGGCACATCAAAAGCAAAACACAAGGAAATGCGGGTATCCATGTTGCCAGCCTTGTAGACCCCCCCAAACAAAACAACTATGCAACACAAAGAGCTACTCCATGTAGAAAGGGTCGCCAGGGCGTATGGACTCGCTAGGAGTTTTCTTTTTTTCCTCCGGTTTGGCGGACTGTTTGGTGGGGTGCGCGAACTGGCGTCGGGATCTCATTCTTCCAGATTCTACAAGACTCTAGGGACACGAATGGGAACAGTGGTTTGCAGACCGCGTACGCCACCACGAGAACCCGAGCCACCACTTCGCATTCTCTACGGTTTTCCAAATGTCGTGTACCTCCTGCTCGTCTTTCTTCGGACACTCGGAATCGATAGTTTTTTCAAAACGGCTGGCATCGTCGAAATTGCGTCCAACAGCCTGCGTTCCAGTGTATCCAACCGGTTCTCCAGGCGTCTCTCCATGTCGGACAAATTTGTTTCAAATTTAGTCGATTCTCCGAACGAGCTGGCGTTTTGCAGATTTTCTAGTAGAGCCGTGGGAAACTCGGTGGAACCAGGTGTGGTCACCCTGTGCACTACGGGGGTAGTAGTTTCTTGTTCTTCGGGCTTTGTACTACGTTCCGCATCGACGGCGTCCCATATTCTTCGAAGACGAGTGGTACCGATCCCATAGATTTTTTCTTCGTGTCGTCCGCAGACTCGACACCTCGAAGATTGCGAATATCTACTATATCCTGCTCGGATAAATTTCGTTTTTGTGGCATTTTTTTTTTTGTAGGCGCAAAAATAGACAAGTATATATACATATATATATTTGCCCACTGTACAACAAGAAAACTAGGCAAACCCAGGCCAACTAGTAGCCGACCTAGGCCAACTAGTAGTCAACCTAGGCCAACTAGTAGACAACCTAGGCCAACCGCCAGTATGCCCGGGCAGACGGTAGAAAATACAAAACCGATCACCACAGTTTATTTCAAAATAGTAGTCAAAAATATTCTAGAAGGTCTATACACGGTTTTGTATTTTCTACCGTCTGCCCGGGCATACTGGCGGTTGGCCTAGGTTGTCTACTAGTTGGCCTAGGTTGACTACTAGTTGGCCTAGGTCGGCTACTAGTTGGCCTGGGTTTGCCTAGTTTTCTTGTTGTACAGTGGGCAAATATATATATGTATATATAGCTTGTCTATTTTTGCGCCTACAAAAAAAAAATGCCACAAAAACGAAATTTATCCGAGCAGGATATAGAAGATATTCGCAATCTTCGAGGTGTCGAGTCTGCGGACGACACGAAGAAAAAATATGGGATCGGTACCACTCGTCTTCGAAGAATATGGGACGCCGTCGATGCGGAACGTAGTACAAAGCCCGAAGAACAAGAAACTACTACCCCCGTAGTGCACAGGGTGACCACACCTGGTTCCACCGAGTTTCCCACGGCTCTACTAGAAAATCTGCAAAACGCCAGCTCGTTCGGAGAATCGACTAAATTTGAAACAAATTTGTCCGACATGGAGAGACGCCTGGAGAACCGGTTGGATACACTGGAACGGCAGGCTGTTGGACGCAATTTCCGACGATGCCAGCCGTTTTTGAAAAAACTATCGATTCCGAGTGTCCGAAGAAAGACGAGCAGGAGGTACACGACATTTGGAAAACCGTAGAGAATGCGAAGTGGTGGCTCGGGGTTCTCGTGTGGCGTACGCGGTCTGCAAACCACTGTTCCCATTCGTGTCCCTAGAGTCTTGTAGAATCTGGAAGAATGGAGATCCCGACGCCCAGTTCGCGCACCCCACCAAACAGTCCGCCAAACCGGAGGAAAAAAAGAAAACTCCTAGCGAGTCCATACGCCCTGGCGACCCTTTCTACATGGAGTAGCTCTTTGTGTTGCATAGTTGTTTTGTTTGGGGGGGTCTACAAGGCTGGCAACATGGATACCCGCATTTCCTTGTGTTTTGCTTTTGATGTGCCTAGTTGTAGTGTACGCATGAGAATGGGTCTTTCAAGAAGCTTGGGGTTTCCATCTAGTTGATCCTCCACGCATGAGTTTTGAACAGTACAGACTCTCCCCTATTTGCAATATATACCTATCCTTCTTGCGATACGAATGCTCTCCATATCCAGATATTCGAAATTCTGTGTCTACTGGTAGGGTTTCTAGTTTCTCGCATAGTGCCCACTTCTGGTCTCTCAGAAATACCATCTTGTCGAATTGTTCTACGGTAGTGCCCGCCTTTGTAGCTTCTTCCTGTTTCTCCCTCTCTTCCTCGTCTAGTTTTTCCAACATTTTTGCAATTCCTTTGGGAGCTACAATATTCCCTAGGAGTACTCTACGATATCCTTGTTTCCCGAATGGTTTGGAGAATCCTTCTACTACAAATTCTAGTGGAAAGTGTGTGGTCCCACATAGATAGAATGGGTGTACTTTCCCAAATCCTCCTGCAAATGCATATTTCTCCAATATTTCTGGGGTGGATAGAACATCCGAAAGGGATTTTGGTGCCCAACATATCATTGGAAATGGTCCTTGTCCTGGATGGGGTTCTCCTTCTAGTGTTCTTGCTTGTATCGCTAGAATTGTGCCGCCAAATGTTTTCTCTGTTTTTGGGATGTTTTGGAATCCTAGTACCTCCACGTGGGCTGGAACAAACGGGTTTTCCATGTCTACCCATAGATCTAGAAGTTTTGTAGATTTCTTGTGTGTGCGAAACTCTGTACTAGCTTCGTGTAGTGGTTGCCGTAGTTTTTCTATCTTTTCTTCTAGTAGTGCTTTCCTACTGGATACTTCTTCCAACCTCTCTCTGGCTTCTTTCTGCCGCAGAACTATCTGCTCCCACTCCTCCCGCTTTCTCTCCCTGGCGGCCTCCCTATTGATTTCTACGTGTGCTCTCCAGTTGTTTTCTACTAGTAGTAGTTTTTCTTCTGCTAGTCTTGCAATTCTGTCTCGTGTGGATAGTAGGCATGTTTCTCTTGTTGTGTCTATCTTCTCTATTGGAAATGGTATCCCTGTTCTGTTCCCGTGCCAATACTTTTTGTTCCATTGCCAACGCACGAACTCTGTGTCCACTAGTGGGCGAATACCCTCGCTAGGTTCTGGAGTTTCCTTTGTATGTCTTCCAAACGGTGCTTTGCTTCTCGCTAGATATGTTCCCCCTTCTGTTTTTTCTATATGTTTGCAAGGTTGTACCTACACCATCTTCGTCCTGGTCCAATACTACCGCGTGTATAGGGAGTCCTACAAATCCAAATGCAGATACCCATAGAGGTACATATGTTTTTTCCAATGTTTGTATATCTTGATCTTGGTATGTTTTGTATACCCCACATAGCCTTCGTGTCCCCGAGTGTCCCCAATATATAGCATATAGTGTTTTTGTTTGTTGTTTCGATAGTAGAACTAGGTTGCAGTGTATAGAATTCGCTATAGCCTTCCACTGCTTCTCGAGTGTTTGTTCCCAAAAAAGCTTCTCGTCTTCTGGATCCCCCATTTTCCGTATGTGTTGTACCGCTTGGTTTGCAAGATCTAGAGAAATATCTTCTGCCTGTACTCCGTATAGAGACACCTCTACCCTACATATTCCCTTTTGTTGTACTAGTGGATGCGCAAATGTTTTTCCTAGTCTAGAATCTGGACAATCGCAGTAGTTTGCCACGTTGTTCCCCATACTGTCGAGGACGCCTGCACATTCCATCTGGCATACAAATTTGTTGTAGAATTTTCCTCTCCAAAGAGATCCGACTGGTGGATCTGGAACTAGAATGGATATACAGTTGGATCCTACACTGTCTACATTGTCTAGAATACTGCAATCTCCTTCCCAATTGTTTTGTAGGTGGGTTTCCAAAATATTTCTATCTAGTGTACCTGCGTAGTCTCTTGTACAATCTATTGCATACAGTCCTATACCGTCTAGTCGAAGGCTTTCTAGAAAGTTCGGAAGTTTTTCGAAAAGTTCCCCTATTTCTACATTGGCTACATCTAGTTTCGCTACTACTATAGCTTCTGGTTCTTGGTTTGTTGGATGTTTTCTTTTGAATACGTCTAGAACGGTTCTATCCATCTCTAGAATTTTTGCACATGTTCTTCTATATAGTGTGGTTGTGTCTCCGAAATATCTGGATGTGGCTACTATGCGTACTTGTATGCTATCTGGTAGTCCTACTACGTGTGCGTGGGCACGAATGTTGAAAGAATTGTTTTGCAATTGGTCCTGCCGCGGATACAGATCTAGATCCTGCTTGTGTTGTGGAGATTTGATTTTCTGCTAGTAGTGTCCATACATACATATCGTCTACAAATACTTCGGAAACTGGTTCCAGATGGGTGCGAATTCCCTCTCCCTGTGCTAGATTTTCCGATCCTTCTGGTACTTCTATCGTTGGGGTGTAGCAGACTGTGGATATGTCGCTTGCCAAGTTGTTGTCGTATATATTTTGAAGTAGTACGTGTTTGTCTGTCCGCTCTCCTACGGAGCGTATTCCCATATCTTTTGCTGTTGCGAACTTTGTTGTTTCTTGCATTTTTGAGAAGTAGCTGAACTATATATAGCTGAATTTTTATGTTCAATTGGTTGTTTTTTCATTTTTGAAACTGTCATAATTTTTTCGGCGCTCATCTTCGGCGGTAGAAATGTCAGAAAAATGGTAGAATGATTCTTTTCGTCTTTCTTGAGATTCTTGATTGCTCTGTATGGTGGTATTCCAATATCGTACATCGAGTACATATTTCATGTGGTAGCTGAACATAGTAGCCGAAAACATCCTCCATTTTGCCACCCTTATTAGTGCCCAAACTCTTTGTAGACATAAGCAACTACGCTGCCCTGTGGCTACAGGTGAACGTGGTAGACTAGAGCTGGTAGGTGAATTAATTGCTGATCTGCGAAATAAATTATCTATATTGGAGGAGAAAAATGGGGTGTTGGAATATAAACTATCACTCGTGGGCACATTTAAATCAGAAACTTATTAGAATAAATTCATAAATTGGTGTCAAAAATAAATCCTTTTTGACACCAATTTTGAATTTTTCGTGGTTGGTGGTAGACAATTTCATCGTTAACTATTTTTTTGATTTTTTGGGGGTGGTGGAGTAGTATAGAGGGTGGAGAAATGATGCCACCGTTAGGTGGTATCATTTTGACTCCCTCTATACTACTGATTGGCATCGAACGAAATTGCATTAGCTTAAACAATATTTATTAAGTTGTAAGTCATGTAAAGGAACAATACATGGAATGATACAAACATTAAATAGTGTGTGGATTGGAAAACAAGCTTGAAAAAGCTTATATGAATTCTTCTCCACTGTAAGCGTGAGTACAATATACATGGAATTACTGTCAGGCTGGTTATGACTAGTTAGTTATCAATGGTGACTGAAATAGCAATTGATCATTTATATTTTAAATAGATGTATATCTTGCATTATAAGTATGTATCTCAGAAGTTGCCGAGACACGTATCCGTTCTCTTTCGAATATGTAGTTTATTTTAGGGAAGTTGCAAAACTAATAACGGGTTGGACTGGAAAATATGCGGTAAATAAAGAACGGAGACGCACGTGGAGCAGTAGCGGAGGAACAAGACACACATTGCTAGCTGTATGGACAGTCTTTTTTATTTTTTTATTTACATAAAATAGAACGACATGTTCTGATGACGATATTGCGACAAAAGTAACGAGATATAAAAATCGGCGCGAATTACCTCCAGCTTGGAGTCATACACATTTCCATTGCAGACAACCACAGGCTGTTTCGGGTTATGTATTGAAATGTCCCGGTGAATAGGAAGTGTGCGACCAAACATGGGAAACTTGAAAAAGCTTATATGAATTCTTCTCCACTATAAGCGTGAGTACAATATACATGGAATTACTGTCAGGCTGGTTATGACTAGTTAGTTATCAATGGTGACTGAAATAGCAATTGATCATTTATATTTTAAATAGATGTATAACTTGCATTATAAGTATGTATCTCAGAAGTTGCCGAGACACGTATCCGTTCTCTTTCGAATATGTAGTTTATTTTAGGGAAGTTGCAAAACTAATAACGGGTTGGACTGGAAAATATGCGGTAAATAAAGAACGGAGACGCACGTGGAGCAGTAGCGGAGGAACAAGACACACATTGCTAGCTGTATGGACAGTCTTTTTTATTTTTTTATTTACATAAAATAGAACGACATGTTCTGATGACGATATTGCGACAGAAGTAACGAGATATAAAAATCGGCGCGAATTACCTCCAGCTTGGAGTCATACACATTTCCATTGCAGACAACCACAGGCTGTTTCGGGTTATGTATTGAAATGTCCCGGTGAATAGGAAGTGTGCGACCAAACATGGGAAAAAAATCACTGCAGACAAACCAATGAAAACGATCACTGTGTGCGACAGCACGATGCGTGACCATACATAGCAAAAGTGTGTCACGGATTGCACTTTATTTATTTCTTCATTCAAAATCGCTCTATCAACAGTTACGGTAATTACAGGCCGGTTTAACTGGGTATAATACCATATTTTACCAGTATCGATGCGGGCGTGAGGGTGGGGTGTGGGTGTGTGTGTGTGTGTGGGGGGGGGGTGGGGTTAATTCCAAAATCTGAACCGAATGTATTCATAAAAATTCAACCATGGTATTAGAATAACCTGATCGGGTGCACACCACATCACAAATAAACAAAGAACAACAACTGAAATGTACTTGAGGGCCAAACCGGGGATATCGGGTTTCCGGTAAAAATGAATCACATCGCTAGAGTTACCCTTCGCAATACACGTGCTCACCGAAATAGCCTGGCAAAGCATAATGCACAATAATAGGTGTAACCATGGTAACCATCAACCCGAGCATATGCACACGGACGCAGGTAGAGTTGATATACAGAATGGGTGTTCGAAATGTCACGTAGCTTTATCTGACATCATAGAAGTCGCTGCCCTCTACGTCTCAAACTGCAGAGCGAACTCTATAATGGATTACGTTCAATGCGAATGCCCATCGCCAAGTACAATATAACACCATAGAAAGCATAGACAACGAACTAGACTCGGGCGGTAACGCAGTGTATAAACATCATTTGATTGTCGAGAAAAAAGTAAACATAACACGTAGTACACACGCAGAAAGACAGAGAAAAGTAAGTTGACGGTGCACAGAAATACCATAAACAACTGGACGACATTCCGTTCGCTCGGGAAAGTAGTTCTGTTTACCATGCCAGTTTTACCGTATGGGAAAATATTGTCCGAGCAGTTGGCTGGTATGTGTTATCAATGGAACAAACAATAAGACGCACTTTAAAAATTACACAGAAGTCCCGCCAATTTTTAAATATATGTTCATCAACGTGATGAACATATAATACTGTTACAGTGTATGGTTGTGTAATTACAGATATAGTGTTCCCAAACAATTTCTTACACACGCTGTTTTTATTACGAAGCATATATATAACGGGTGAACAATACATGTAGATACATGAAATATAACACACGTAGAGTATTCGTCTGAACAGACTGTTCAGCAGGTCGCTGGTACATGTATTTTCATAACTACAAAAGCATTTACGTTTAAATAGATCTTTCCAATTGTTGTCCGGCGTCCATGCATTATGATAACTGTCGTGTGACTTACGCAATGTGCAAAACTAACACCGCCGTTATGGACACGCCTGCATAAATAGCGCAGTTCCCCAAACCACCATGCTGGGTGGGTACCAGGAAGTCCATTTTCACGATATGTGTACATAAATTTCTCAGCCATTTAGCCGACTTATTTATCCATAATACTTGCCTAATTTTCACCAGTTTAATCAACTTATTAACTCGTTGCTGTCTATTTATTTCGACACGTTTAAATCAGAAAGCTACATTTCCGCCAGCGTTGTTGTTTGTAGAATCACACACGAGTACTGCTGCCGTATTTGAAAATATATAGTATGTCTATGTGTGTCATTGTCATTTATATAACAAATATGATGATACAATACGGTTCGTATTGAAGCTTTGACGTTTCCATTTATTTAGTCTACTTGTAAGTTAGTAATCACAGTTAATATATCGGTCAATTGTGTCATGTTAGTAGTCAGAGGATCAAGATAACACAATAGAATAACACAAGAGAAGATAACACAAGAGAAGATGGAACATGCTAACCTGTTGCATGATATACTAGTATCCTTATTTTTCTTCTAGACTTTGTTCAGGTAACCATATTTTGTTAAACAAATATAACCTTGCTTCAGACAAATTTTGACAGGTTATGTGGAAATCATTTGCCACGCGAATTCGTCAATAAATGTTTCAGGGGCAGATTTATATTGTTACTGGACCAACGGTGCGGCCAGTTGCATATTTCTATTTAAACTAGAAATGGACGCTTGTCGACAAGCGCATGTGTATCCCCCTCCACAGATACACAAGTAGTTTTAAAAAAGGGTGTTCGAGTTATGCTCCGGAGACAAAATCAGTGCGCAGAAAAACAAAGGGAGATATCTAAAGAATTAGCGATTTAAGAGTTGTCATTCTTGCGTGACACACCTTTAGGGTCGTGGTCTATGCATGTATGAAGTTTCATGAAAATATTCCAAAGGGTGTTCGAGTTATGCTCCGGACACGAAATCAGTGCACGAAACAACAAAAAAGGGAGATAACTAAGAAATTAACGACGCAAGAGTTTTCATTATTGCGTGCGACACACCTTTG
Organism: Conchocele bisecta; assembly: GCA_029237695.1. Lineage (NCBI taxonomy): Eukaryota > Metazoa > Mollusca > Bivalvia > Lucinida > Thyasiridae > Conchocele > Conchocele bisecta. The sequence goes on along the minus strand of CM055265.1, from coordinate 49,367,217 downwards.
GGTCGTCTTTTATGCATGTGTGAAGTTTAATAAAAAATATTCCAAAGGGTGTTCGAGTTATGCTCCGGACACAAATCAGTGCATGAAACAACAAAGGGAGATAAGTAAACAAGAATTCCGCGGAATCAAATGCCTCGCCTTGTCCCGCGTTGACCTCGAGCCTGGGTCCGAAAGCAATTTTACATAACATATTTTACAATTATTGACTAGTGAGCCATGGAATATCAGATTGTATTCTATGGCTCACTAGTCAATAATTGTTTCATTATATGATAATAGTCTGTATATAGCACTTACAACCTTATGCCACTAGATAAAATTTGAGAAATAAAATTGAAAAAAAAATTGAAAAAATAAGCTTAAAAATAACAAGAATTCTGCTGAAATGTCTCGCCTTGTCCCGCCTTGACCTCGAGCCTAGGCCCGAAAGCAATTTTCACTGGCCCGAACATATACAATTATTGACTAGTGAGCCATAGAATATCAGATTATATTCTATGGCTCACTAGTCAATAATTGTTTTATTATATGATAATAGTCCGTATATAGCACTTACGACCTTATGCTACTAGACAAAAATTGAAAAATAATTGTAAAAAAAAAAAGAAAAAAAAATGGAAAAAAAAAGTAAATTAAAAAAAATAATGCTCGCTACTGGAGCCCAGAATTTTTTTTAATAGTCCTATATTTATCTCTGCACAGGTCCACATATTGCCACAATATTTTCAACACAGTTTCCGGAAATGTAATATAATCATTTACCTGTAAAAATTACCTGTAAGTGGTCAGTTGCACATGCTAGCACATGTACAGGTGAATGGTTCGGTTTATTCCTCATTCCCCAAATTTAATCTCCAGAATTCCTGATTACCCCAAGTCAGTTTTACAGGTAAATTAGAAAAGGCGAGACCCAAAACTATAATCTGTTTCAAGAAATTACGGTTGTTTGGTGAATGTCAATTATCATACAAACCAACTATTTAAGTGATTTGATGTATAATTATTTGTTTACAGTTCCAGAACAAAATAAAATATATGATTGAAGAAATATAATTATGTAATTTGTGAAGATGACGTTGAGGACGTGTGGTTCCAGGCGTTAGAGGACATCGGGAATGAGGATCTACCAGTGGACGTCACGACATTCACCGACTACGTCACCGAACAGTGGGTCGACAAGGACGACAAGGGCGTATGGAACCACTTTGCCACGGAGGGTCCCAGGACGACAAACCATCTGGAAGGGTGGCACAGCAAACTTAAGAAGGCTGTTCGCCATGCTCATCCCAGTTTTGGAATCTTCACCGAAAAATGCAAGTTGAGAGACCAATTAGAATCGTCTGAATGAGACGATTTTAAAGCACTCACAACTTGACAGTTTTTATGAAGAAGTAAGAAAGTAAAATACAAATAAAAAATATTATATCTTCACCAAAAATGTCACGTATCAATGTGCTGTAATTTATCTATGTACATTTAAAATAAGTAACTATAAAAAAAACATGATACACTATCATTGACTTTCTATTGTATTTATTTCCTCTCATCTTTAAAAAAAATTAAGTTTCACAAATTTACAACAGTTTCCAATAATGTTTGCAATTTATAAGTTGAAACAGAATATAATGTTTTCACACCCAAAGGCTATGTTAATACTAATCCCCTAACTGGACAAATTCCTGATTACCCCAAGTACAAAATGACCATTTTTTATAAACTTGGGGGAATGAGGAAGACACCCTCTGCGGTGTTATAGCCATATACCCGTCCCGGCTGGGCTGACACTATCAGTCTTGTGTAGGCGCTATCTGGTCGCGATTGATTTCAACTGGTCCCAACGTACACAATGCGGCTTTTAGCATGTTTAGTTTAGATGATAAGATCTGACAACGAGCGTGGTCAGTTTAGATTTCGTCTGGCATCTGGGAAGCAGTGGACAGCTGATATAACTCACAAACAACATTTGCCCAGATTTATGCTACTTAGGAGAGACATTAGCATAACTAGAGGATATGAAACGAGTTTGATATGAGATTTATGAAACGAGTCACGCGCAATAATCTCATAACAAATATAAACTAGAAATGTGGCCTGTCGGCACACGAATACCCCCACTGGCAGCCAAAGAAAACGAGGCATTTTTTATTATAAGCCATTTAGCCGAGCGTTAAGGTTTCAAACGCATCAAGTCTGTAACCTTGACCCTGGGCATAGTGTGATAATCCATGCATCGGTGTAGAAGATATAGAGCGGAAGGGAATTTCAATAGGTTTGACCTTTGACCTTCAACTGTGACCTTGACCTTGGACGTAGGTGCGTGGTTATTGATCGCGACACACCTTCTGATCCTGAGAAACATTTGTGCCAAGGCATTTGATAATCCATGCATCGGAGTAGAAGATATAGAGCGGAAGGGAATTTCAATAGGTTTGACCTTTGACCTTCAACTGTGACCTTGACCTTGGACGTAGGTGCGTGGTTATTGATCGCGACACACCTTCTCATCATGAGAAACATTTGTGCCAAGCCTTTATTTGATAATCCATGCATCGGTGTAGAATGATAGAGCGAAGGGAATTTCAATAGGTTTGACCTTTGACCTTCAACTGTGACCTTGACCTTGGACGTAGGTGCGTGGTTATTGATCGCGACGCACCTTCTCATCATGAGAAACATTTGTGCCAAGCCATTTGATAATCCATGCATCGGTGTAGAAGATATAGAGCGGAAGGGAATTTCGATAGGTTTGACCTTTGACCTTCAACTGTGACCTTGACCTTGGACGTAGGTGCGTGGTTATTGATCCCGACACACCTTCTCATCATGAGAAACATTTGTGCCAAGCCATTTGATAATCCATGAATCGGTGTAGAAGATATAGAGCGGAAGGGAATTTCCAACAGACCGACAGACCGACCGACAGACCGACCGACAAGCTGACTCCTATATACCCCCAACAAACTTTGTTTGTGGGGATATAATGAGTACTTTTACTTAGTCACTGACGCTTCTAATGACGTTCAAAACACGGTGATGTCAAAACAGTATTGCTTTGTCGCGCCATTATTGACTTCTTCATTTTCTCCGTTTGGCATAACGTTAGCGCATACTACGAATACGTAATTAGGGTGATGCGATCAGCCAATCAAATTCGCTCCAGGTGTTATTACACGGGTGTCATATCACTTTTATGAAATGGGTTACAGAACGTCATAACAAGGTTTTCATGTGATAAAAATATGTCAAGGTCAACCCCATTTGCAACCAGAATGACCAGTGCAACCCAAGATCAGCCTACCTCCATGCATAGTTTGAGAATTACTCGCCTGCATTTACATAATATGTAGTTTGCTAAGACAGTTCTCTGTTCAAAACGGTTTCGTTTGCTAATCAGTGCACAGTGTTTGCTGTCTGCCAAAATATTCAATGTGGGATCGTAGCTAGTTATCTCCCGTTAAATTTATTTATAGAAATCTGGTCCAAATTTTGCAATTTAATGTACTGTTTGTAACAATAGTGAACATGGTGAATGTAGCATAATCTGTTGTGAAAAGGCGTAAATAAAGTAATTTCGACTAGTATACATCCAAATCATCTTACATAGATACACAGTCAGATATTGGTATACATTGTACACGCTTATTAATGTTATTGCTATCAGTGTAGACTCCGATGTGCAGTCTGATCTGGGTCTACTCTGTTCGCCAAAGTATTTTTGTGCTATTCAGTAAGAAACAAATGCTGAAATACAGCGTAGCACCAGATCTCTATTAATATATTTGCAAATGGATACAACTAGCTAAGATCCATCATTAACTAGTATTATTTATACTAATTAAATGCGTCACCTGAAAGAATATTTTCGACATATCATAAAGTATGATCATTGCACATCAAACAATAAATACAGAGAATAAATAGAGGATCTCAAAAGAGTTACCATTTGATATGATATTTATGAAACGAGTCACGCACAATTTATGCACCGAGCCTCTAGCGGACAAGTTTCATAAATCTCATATCAAAGGGAAACGAGTTTCAGATTCTGTTTATCACATGACTTCAGCTTACAAAAAGCTGAAAGCTTGGAGATATCCAATATCCAATACTTGCCCTCATGACAAATTTTGAAATCTAGATGTACAGAAATGCACTTTCCTGTGTTTAACGGCATTTAAATTCAGACTCCTACTGGTGGTAAACAATGATCTATGTAAACTCCGTGGCTGGACGTGGGGAGGGGGCTTGCAACACCGGAACCCCCACCCCCCCCCCCCACCCCCCCCCCTCCAGATCCGCCCCTGGCAATACAATTATTAGAAATATTCCATATAACAGGTTCCTGTTCTTTGTAAATACTTCATACTACCAAACGGGAGCTCATTCTGACAATTTATGAAATGGGTTAAAACACGCCACAACAAGGATTTCATGTAATAAATAGTAATGTTCGTTAATATTTTAAGGAAACACGGTTATCGCCCCTGATATCAGTGTGGAAATTTACGTCTGATATAAAATGTATAATAATGCAAAATCAATACGTGGGGTAATGGTGAATGAATGTTTATTTTGCCAGAACATGTATCAGATCATGTCTCTAATATAAAGAACAGTTTGTGCCTACTGAGTGGGCATGTACCTTTAAAGTCTCATCCGACAGACCAGTGGGATGGACATGATGGAAATACTATGAACGTATGGTTTAATGCCCTAAACGAGGCTAAGTTCATATTGTATTTCATAAATATACACAAACATTCACATTGACAGTTGGCATGGGGGATTTATACGCATATCGACGTTTTTCTCGCCAAGTGGGCGGGATGGGATGACGTGACGGGCGACATAGCGAGGGTCAACATCTGGGGAATTAGACAGCAAAATAATCCGAGCAAAGGGAATTGGACAGAAAAACAAAATCCTAGCATGGATTGGCTGGCTGGCACAACATTCGGACCTCGTGAGGATTCATTTATTTTGCATACACTATAATAGAGACATTTGGTGTAACTGACATAATGTTAAATTAATGAGTTCAATATATTCCCAAGCATGAACGGTCGTGCAAAATAATATCGGCTAACAACATCATGCTAACAACAGGGAACAGTGATTTTATCATGTTTATGGGCCCCTAGTGACTGGCAACTGTATCTCCACTTGTGAGAGAGAGGGACACCTGAACTGAACGTCTGAGAGGGGTCAGTGGTTTTCAGATTGATCAGATTATCAGCATGATAATGATGTATTATAGTTACAGGATAGCATGATGTTTTCAATAATAAATGTTATGGCCGCGTCATCTGTCTTACTCAACACGTTTATAACGTTTTCATACTGGATAATGGATTAATGGTCACAATGATCATGATGATAGCATGCAGTTAATGGCGAGCTTTCCAAACAATTTGTTTCCGTTGGGCACCACTGTATAAAACACTGATTGCAACCTACATGACCTACGCAGACCCATATTAGATTGCAAATGCGGAAAGTTTGATAAGAACATACATTCAAAAGAGTTACCGTGTTGTTGGTGAAAACCAGTAGTGTTCACATTTCCGATCCAAATGATATGTTTTGACTACAATTTGAATCGTCTCAACAAGACTGATCACATGCTCTCACGACAGAGATACACATTACCATGATTACTGGCATAGGTTATTTTTGAAAACTAACCATGCTAACAGGAAATGTGTTGAATATCGACATAACTAGGAAGTTATTTAAAATAGATTGCACTGTTATCATAGCCATGTAAGTGTATCGTGTCCGATATATGTATATATAGTATATGGAGAGTGCATGAACCACATAATGAACACAGCGAAACTTGTGAACATGTTCTATGCATATGTGAAACACAGTGTAGTATCCATGATCATGATGGTCATGATGGTACCTCTTACATTTTGGTTACTCGACTGATGCTAGTCACCATGGTCGTATTGGTTGTTTTTCTCATTATAATTTGAGGACGTGATTACACATAACTGGCATCGATTATGTTTGTCCAAAACAAACAAAAAATGTGTTGAATGTCAACATAACTTGAGGTTATTCAAAATAACTGACACGCGTTATCCGAGCCCTGCAAATATAATGTGACCGCAATCAAACCATACATGGTATATGAAAATTGCATGTACAACATCATGAAGATAACGAGAGCCGTGTATGATATGTATATCTACATGTTATGTACATATGTGAAACCAAACTATGGGGTTATTGTTATTTTTTCAAGATAACGTGATAAAGTTAGTACACATAACTGGCGTAGGTTATGTTTGTCAAAAACAAATACGAACTATGTTGAATGTCAACATAACTTGAGGAAGTTATTCAAAATAACTGACACGCGTTATCCTAGCCCTGAAAATATAATGTGGCCGCAATCAAACTTGTCATGGTATATGACAATTGCATGTATAACATCATGAATATACCTAGACCTGTGTATCATGTGTATATCTACGTGTTAGGTACACATGTGAAACCGAGCTATGGGTTGTTTTTCAAGATAACGTTAGACAGTTATTACACATAACTGGTATAGGTTATGTTTGTCAAAAACAAATGCGAACTGTGTTGAACATGTTGAATGTCAACATAACTTGAGGAAGCTATTCGAAATAACTGTCACGGGATATTCTAATACAGTGCATGCCTGCCAAATTATACATGGTAATTGGGAATATTTAAATGTAAGTACTGTTTCACCAATAACAAAAAAGTCACCTTCCCCAAAATGTTTAGCTTGATGAAAGTCCATCAAATATTCAAATATTGATTTTATAGCGAAAAACTATTTTCATATGATCATGATGATAATTTATCATGGGGGGGGGGGGGGGGGGGGTGGGGGGGGGGGGGGGGGGGGGGGGGGGGGGGGTGTGGGGGGGGGGGGGGGGGGGATGGGGGGGGGGGGGGGGGGGGGGAGAGAGAGGTGGAAGCAGTGGGGGAGGAGTTAAAAAAAAACGAAAAAAAAATGAAAAAAAAATGGAAATTGACTCCGAAACCTGGCTGGATAGCTTGGAAATCATGTAAATAAGAAAACAAAAGTTTGAATTTGAAAATCGTTCCACAAATAAAAAAATATGTAAAAGAAATCTATGTTTAGCCCCCATGTTAAATTCTCATAGGAAAGTCGTTTTTTCGCAATAAAATAAATATTTGATGGAATTTATTCAAATAAATTTTTTGCCGAGGTTGACTTCTTTATTAATGATGAAAAACTACTTACATTTATATATTTTTAAGATTTAATGTGTTTAATGGCCAATAGTTTGTCGGCAGCAAAACGTGGAACAGAGACTAGATGTGTATCGTTTATATTTTATTTAAATACCCTATTCTGATGTATGTATTCACGTAAATTATCATGATCATGGTATTAGTTGCAAGATATAATGCAAATGAGGAACATGCCAGATATTTAGAGTGAAACATCGATGAACATATCGTAGAGTTGAGAATACTTGTTTTCGTTGTAGATGCTGTAGCAGTGAGAGACACAGTTCAACCAATTCAATGAACATCCCAACATTTCAACATGTTGAACATATCGTCGAATTATAGGGATACAACAGCATACAATTCAACATCGCTGTCATGATTATCACGGTTATGGCAAAAGTGGTATCAAAATGAACAAGGGAATTAACACCACGCTGTAAACTATAGTTAAGTCAACACTTGATTTTGTGTTACCTCCCTTTTAAATTGTGTAGAAAATGATAGATACTGAAAATAACTGATACAGGTTATCTACAATTTGATAACGGAAGGGATACAACTCTCACACAACTTGAAGAAATAACTGTATCAGGTTATTTTGAACGTAACTGAAATCAGTTACACCCCTGACTGATGTTATTGGAAGAGTAAAAGTACAACAATATTTTTATTTTGTATTTGATGAAAATTCGAAAACAAATTTGGAAAAGTCATTTTGGCCATTTTCATTGTTTTCAAATTTATCATTTTGTTTTTAATCAGCATCAATATATACGTTTTCAATTGAGTAAATGCGAATTTTATTTTCACCACTAAGTTGTGTTGTACTTATTTCTGATTTAGATTTGTAGATTTGACAAAATGTTCATAACATTGTTTATCAATTGTATTGTTTATCATATACCTTTTCAGCCATCTTCACTAGTTTTAAATAACTTAATTCAATGGCGTATATGTATCCTCAACGATAACATGTATTAGCTAGTTGATTGTGACAAAATGTCTTGTTCGAATATACCTGATGATCGGAAGCAGGTCAAAACGCCCCCGAATTGGTCAAAACGCCCCCATCAATTAGTCAAAACGATGATCGATACAATGTCATCATAAGAGTGATCTGCATTATGATCAATATACATGTCAATATTGTCAACAAACTCACACAGCCTGTACATACTATGTGGAGTCAGTGTTGAAATATATCTCAAAAGACTGGTAGATAGTTACACCAATGATTACTACAACGTTATACCTTTACTGACATGTATTGCAGTGAGTTAAACTTAAAAATAAAAGAACAGCATTTCTTTTCTAATATAATACGACATCCCACAACTACTTCTATGTCGTATATGTTATATTGTTATATTCAAAACATAATGAAAGCACGAGTAATAAACATATTTCACATAGAACAGTGTTACACTTACCATGTTACTATAATATAATGTGTTAGTTTTTCATACTGCGTGCTCATACATCTTTGGGTATAGAATTCTCCATTATTTACGATAACATAAACAAGAAAATAATTAAGTCAAAATGGATATATTACATTGCCATGGTGGAAGACTTTGTGATTCTGACCAAATTTAAATAAAGTTTGTTATAAATATAACTTTCATATAACGAATACATGTAATACATTTAGATACCATCCCTCTTGTTTATCGTATTGTGGAATAATAAAATATTTACATGTTCTGCAATAGTAGAGATTGTGTATGTTCAGACCGTTTGTCCAATAAATTGGAAATATTTCTACAATATATTTTTAGAATTTCATATAGCATGATTATTTTGAGGAATATGATTATTAGAGATTGGCTTTTGTAATTTTAGGGGTGAATAATGATTATGACATGTTAGTAAAATAAAATATTGATACACCAGTAGCTTGCAAACACTGAACAAATTGAAATTTGGGAATAGATGTACATGCAATTAATTTGCCATTGTTGTTGGTGTTGTTGTTTATAAGTGTGTCTATCTTTCTGGATCTTTATGGAAACGTTACTAGATTTGTCAGTAAGCGGGGGCTTACGGAATACCCCCCCCACCCCCGCGTCAGCCCTGACCTAGAATGAATTCCAGCTCGCATACTATCATTTTCAGATAAAAGACTATGTCAGCACATATGGAGAGTGCGATGGTGGTTCCAGTTGAAAAAAGCAAACTAGACATTCTACGTCCGTGACCTTGACCCCTGGCATAAATAGGGGTCGTATGTTTGTTGCAGAATGATGTATGAGTGTTAGAGAAGGGGCGGGTAAAATATGAAAGATTTCCGCAAAGGGAAAGAGAAGTTAAAAGGAAATTTACAATTGTTAAGTTTTGTGACGGACGGACGGACGGACGGGACGGACGGACGGACGGACAAGCTGACTCCAATATACCCCCCCCCACAACTTCGTTGCGGGGGGGGGGGGGGTATAATAACATGTATTAGGATCACTTTCATATAATAAATACATGTAATATACTATCCTTTTGTCTATATTGTGGAATAATTAAACTAGATGGCCGCGGCCTGCATGTCGCCCCTTGTGACGAGGCATGGACACTAAAAAAAAAGATATAGTATAACGAAAAACTTTAACCAAAAAACTTAACCAAAAACTTCAAAGTAATTTGACCTTGACATTGGGCACAGGGGCAGCACGGGAGGGGGGTAGAATGAAAATATAGATGATGATAAACACCCATGTGAAGTTTCAAGGTAATGGGCAAAGCAGTTGCAGAGACCTAGTATAACGAAAAACTTTAACCAAAAAACTTAACCAAAAAACTTAACCAAAAACTTTAACCAAAAAACTTAACCAAAAACTTCAAAGTAATTTGACCTTGACATTGGGCACAGGGGCCGCACGGGAGGGGGGTAGAATGAAAATATAGATGATGATAAACACCCATGTGAAGTTTCAAGGTAATGGGCAAAGCAGTTGCAGAGATATAGTATAACAAAAAACTTTAACCAAAAAACTTAACCAAAAAACTTAACCAAAACTTTAACCAAAAAACTTAACCAAAAACTTCAAAGTAATTTGACCTTGACATTGGGCACAGGGGCCGCACGGGAGGGGGGTAGAATGAAAATATAGATGATGATAAACACCCATGTGAAGTTTCAAGGTAATGGGCAAAGCAGTTGCAGAGATATAGTATAACAAAAAACAACAAAAAACTTTTAACCAAAAACTTAACCAAAAAAAAAACTTTAACCAAAGAACTCAACCAAAAACTTTAACCAAAAAACTTAACCAAACAACTTAACCAAAAACTTTAACCGGACACACGTATGTACGTACGTACGTACGTACGTACGTACGCCAAAGTGCCGACTATATCGCGCTTTCCGCAAGCGGGCGCGACAAAAACTTAACCAAAAACTTTAACAAAAAAACTTAACCAAAAACTTCAAAGTAATTTCACCTTGACATTGGGCACAGGGGCCGCACGGGAGGGGGGTAGAATGAAAGTATAGATGATGATAAACACCCATGTGAAGTTTCAAGGTAATGGTCAAAGCAGTTGCAGAGATATAGTATAACAAACAAGAGGGCCATGATGGCCCTAATTCGCTCACCTGACTCCATGAACACCAGAGGAGAATGTGACATTGAGTTCATGTGTTTTAAAAAAATTGTGCTATTTTTAGATGGCGGTCATCTTGGATTAAGCGATGACTCTCATTTTACAAAATCTGAAAATGCTTCACCCAGCATCGGCCATGTGGTTCCTGAGAAAAAGACGTTCAAAATCTTGAATAAATGGATCTTTTGGTGGCCATCATGGATGACATAATCATCCGATTCCGACAAATATTGCACCAGAGGGATCGCCTCATTGATACCTTCAATTTGGTATATGACATAACCATATTAAGTCAAAAATAAAATTTGACCCCACGGGCCACGCCCATTTTTGACCCCGGGGTCACCATTTTAACAACTTTGAAAGAGCAATGTACATCGATCATTCCTACCAAGTTTCGTCGAACTCCGGCTAGCGGTTCATGAGAAGAAGATTTTTTAAGAATTTATGCTATTTTTAGACGGCGGCCATCTTGGATTAGCGATGACCTCCATTTTAACAAATCTGAAAAGGCTTCACCCATGTACCATAACTTTTAAGTTTGGCTACCATGGGCCAAGCAGTTCATGTGAAGAAGAATTTTGAAATCTCTAATAAAAGAACGACCTTTTGACATTTCGGCGGCCATCTTGGATGACATAACAATCCGATTTCGACAAAAAATATACCAGAGTGATCGCCTTATTGATACCTTCGATTTAATATATAACATGACCATATTTGGTCAAAAATAAAATTTGACCCCAATTTGATCCCATGGGCCACGCCCATTTTTGACCCCGGGGTCACCATTTTAACAACTTTGAAAGAGCAATGTACATCAATCATTCCTACCAAGTTTCGTCGAAATCCGGCTAGCGGTTCATGAGAAGAAGATTTTTTAAGAATTTGTGCTATTTTTAGACGGCGGCCATCTTGGATTACATAATGACGTCATTTTAACAATTTTGTAATCCCCCTACCTAAGGACCATGACCATGAAGTTTGGTGACTATAGACCCAATGGTTACCGAGGAGAAGACGTTTGAAAATGTTCACGGACGACGACGGACGACGACGGACGACGGACACATTGCGGTAACAATAGACAGGTGAGCTAAAAACTTTAACCAAAAAACTTTAACCAAAAAACTTAACCAAAAACTTTAACCAAAGAACTTAACCAAAAACTTCAAAGTAATTTGACCTTGACATTGGGCACAGGGGCCGCACGGGAGGGGGGTAGACTGAAAATATAGATGATGATAAACACCCATATGAAGTTTCAAGGTAATGGGCAAAGCAGTTGCAGAGATATAGTATAACGAAAAACTTTAACCAAAAAACTTAACCAAAAAACTTAACCAAAAACTTTAACCAAAAACTTTAACCAAAAACTTTAACCAAAAAACTTAACCAAAAACTTCAAAGTAATTTGACCTTGACATTGGGCACAGGGGCAGCACGGGAGGGGGGTAGAATGAAAATATAGATGATGATAAACACCCATGTGAAGTTTCAAGGTAATGGGCAAAGCAGTTGCAGAGACCTAGTATAACGAAAAACTTTAACCAAAAAACTTAAGCAAAAACCTTAACCAAAAACTTTAACCAAAAAACTTAACTAAAAAACTTAACCAAAAACTTTAACCAAAGAACTTAACCAAAAACTTCAAAGTAATTTGACCTTGACATTGGGCACAGGGCCGCACATGAGGGGTAGAAGAAAACATAGAGATGATAAACACCCATATGAAGTTTCAAGGTAATGGGCAAAGCAGTTGCAGAGATGTAGTATAACGAAAAACTTTAACCAAAAAACTTAAGCAAAAACTTAAGCAAAAACTTTAACCAAAAAACTTTAACCAAAAACTTCAAAGTAATTTGACCTTGACATTGGGCACAGGGGCCGCACGGGAGGGGGGTAGAATGAAAATATAGATGATGATAAACACCCATGTGAAGTTTCAAGGTAATGGGCAAAGCAGTTGCAGAGATATAGTATAACGAAAAACTTTAACCAAAAACTTTAACCAAAAAACTTAACCAAAAAACTTAACCAAAAACTTTAACCAAAGAACTTAACCAAAAACTTTAACCAAAAAACTTAACCAAACAACTTAACCAAAAACTTTAACCGGACACACGTACACGTACGTACATACGCCAAACGGCCGACTATATCACGCTTTCCGCAAGCGGGCGCGACAAAAATCACCATATTATACAATGTCTGCAGATTTTATATTTTTAGACCATTTTTAAAATAATTTCAAATATTTTTGCATCAATTAATGTATTTTCAATAGTTTCATATACCAAATGGTTATAAGGAATACTATTATCATAGATTGGTTTTGGTCATTTTATGGGTGAATACATGCCGTGTATTTAAAAAGATGAACCGATTATCGTGAAATAATGCACGAGTGATTGGGTCCCTACGCGAAACAAACGAGTGAGCATAGCGATCCGAGTTTGTTTTGCATTTGAACCCAATCACGAGGGCATTATTTCAAGATAAACAGTTCACCTGGTTAAATAAACATTTTCTTACATTTCACGCATGCCTCTTCATAAAATCAAAGCTACTCAAGAGTTTGTTTGTTGGGGTTTAACGGCCTATCAACAGCTAAGGTCATCTAAGGCCACGTCAATGGGTTTAGTACTAAATCCCATATATTACCTCACAAGTACATGTACATGTTCATGTACATGTAATTGTTCAAGTACATGTGCAAATGGGGGGAAAATCCCAAAATCAGAACTGAATATTTACAATAACAAAACTATATATTCAGCCCAGAAATCAGAACAATCCTGATCTGATGCCAGGTCCTCGCCACACCAGAATCACTTGGCCCCTCCCAAAAGCAGTAGGATCAGTAATAATCTTACTACTTTTATAATGGGCAATAACCCAATTCAACTCCCAGGTAACTAAAGAGCCAAAGATAACAAGAGCTGTAGGAGAACAGCATAGCTCGACTACGAGGGTTGTCGATGTACACATAGCTTGACAAACAAGGTGGCTGCGGCCTGCATAAAAACCTTAACCAAGGTTGACTAAAAACCTTAACCAAGGGAAATTAAGTAAGTAATTCAAGGTTAAAGGTAGGTCAATGTCACATATAGGTCAGGGGTTATTGATGTACATCACTAGATGAAGTTTTCCAAGTATGGCTGCTGTAGGGCCAGGAGTATTCCATCTACAAGCTTGACTAAAAACCTGAACCAAAGAGAATTAACTAAGTAATTCAAGAGGAAATGTAGGTCAAGGTCAAATATAGATCAGGGGTTATTGATGTACATCACTATGAGAAAAGGTTTACCAAGTATGGTGTATGTATGCACAATAGTATTCTGTGTACAAGCTTGAGTAAAAACCTTAACCAAGGTTGACTAAAAACCTTAACCAAGGGGAATTAACTAAGTAATTTAAGGTTAAATGTAGGTCAAGGTCAAATATATGTCAGGGGTTGTTCATGTACATCACTAGGAGAGATGAAGTGTCCAAGTATTGTTGGGGTAGGGCCAGGAGTATTCCATCTACAAGGTTGACTAAAAACCTTAACCAAGGGGAATTAACTAAGTAATTCAAGAGGAAATGTAGGTCAAGGTCAAATATAGATCAGGGGTTATTGATGTACATCCCTATGATAAAAGGTTGTCCAAGTATGGTGTCTGTATGCACAATAGTATTGCATGTACAAGCTTGACTAAAAACCTTAACCAAGGTTGACTAAAAACCTTAACCAAGGGGAATTAACTAAGTAATTCAAGAGGAAATGTAGGTCAAGGTCAAACATAGATCAGGGGTTATTGATGTACATCACTAGGAGATGAAGTTGTCCAAGTATGGTGGGTGTAGGGCCAGTAGTATTCCATATACAAGCTTGACTAAAAACCTTAACCAAGGCGTGACGGTGATGCCGACGCCGACGCCGGGGTGACAACATAAGCTCTAACTATTCTTTGAATAGTCGAGCTAAAAACGTACACTGGTTGAAATAACATAAGCATCATTTCTTCCATCACAGCCACATACAAGAAAGAATAATAAAACCAATACTAGTGAAAATTAACTTTATATATGTACTACAAAACAATGATAGACAAAACTGAAGCCAGATCAATTTACTCTTGTTTAACAGAGTTAACCATAGACAGAGCTCCAGATAAGGTGCGTATTTGAGTAAATACCCAATTAAAATTTCCAAAATCAGAAGAATGAGTAGTCAAAAAAGCAAGTGATTTAGAAAAAACAATAAAAAATGGTATCTTATCATGAAAACACATCATGGTATTTCATTAGAATTGTCTCCAAGGAGACAATTCTAATGAAATACCAATATGTGTTTTCATTTAGAAGCAAACTATTCAATAAGTGAGGTCTGCTGATGTGTAAACATTAGTGTGATTCTATTTTACACAATTAAAATTTTGAAATACCCAATTGCTTCAGAAATGATGGAGTGACAATACTCAATTACTAATTCCTTATCTGGAGCCCTGCATAGATATCCGAACATGAGCCATTGACTAATAAAATTGACACCAATACATTTGTGACTGTGTTCCAAATCTGCCGACCATTCAGTTACATGACTAGTTTACTACCGACAGAAAATATGAAAGTGAATTTTTTAATATGCAGAAGGACGAGGATCTACACTTTTTGTAGTCATCATTTTTTAACAACTGGAAACATCCAAAATTCCCAAAATCGATTTTGGATGATCAGCCAAAATTTTCATTTGGCATATCCTTAACATTTATCAGCAGATGAGGAATTCAATTTTCCACAACTTGCAATAATTCTATTTTAGATATATGGTGAAGAGCGAAGAACCTGATCATACTGCACTCTTGATCTGAGACGGTCAACTGCAAATGGTGTATTGTCCTGTCCCTTTTGTTAGCCATCGGCCTATTTATAGCAACTAAAGGAATGGTTAACGTTTTGATTGGCGTGTTTACACTCCAATCCTCTTCCTTGGCAAAGCAACATATGTGTTGGAACGTGATTTGTAATTTGAGACAATACAATGTTTATAACCTCTAGCAGTGCATTGTATGTATACTAACTACCCCAATATAGGAGCAATGCCCATTTTCTCATAAATATCGCACGGAGAAACAATAAGTGCGTTGTAGTAATATAGAGAATAGTAGGTTAGTGCGATGAATGGAAAAAAATATCTGGCAAGGCTTAGGAAACGGGATGGCGAGGCTCTGCCGAGCACATCCCGTTTCCGTGCCGCGCCTTGACCATTCACTGCACTAACATACTATTCTATTTATCCCATCAACACATACAAATGGCTTTAAAATGAAAAAAGAATAACTCCAGTCACCGCACATATTGACAGGATATCAAAAATGTTTCACGGCACCGTGTTTCACGGCACATATGCACTGTGCTGACGGGATAAATATGCATATAAAGTAAAAGTTATAAATGAATAGATATAAAGTGTGACTGTTACTTAGTACAGTCGAACCTGTGCTAAAGACCACCTCTGAATAGCAATCACCTGGCTGTAAAGGCCACAATTTCGTTGTCCAAATCGCACAATTACTATATAAATGACACTGCGAATAAAAACCACCTGTGAACAAAGGCCAGATTTTTCACTTCCCATGGCTGGCCTTTATACACAGGTTTGACTGTACATGGATATGAGGTACAACAGATATGTGCATAAGGTACCCAAATTGTAGGAATTAGACAGGCTAGAAATTCTGCAGGCGGAGGTATTAGACCTCCAACGGTCAGTCTGTTGTATTGTATTGTATTGTATTAGATAGAAATTTAATTATGAGGGGCTGGACCAAGAGGGTTTTTAATTTGTTTAAATCCCAGTTTAATCTGTTTAAATCCTAGGCAGACACTGATAGGTAGATCATATGCATGTAAAGTGCATATGCCTATGTAGTGAGTGAGTGAATAGGGTTTAACGTCCGCTTTTCTGACATAGAGGTACAAGCCTCAGGGAGTCTACACGCAGACGGGTCAACGGGGTCGAGTCCCGTATCCACCTGTCCAAGGGGGGTAAATCCCAACTTCAGAACTCAATATTTACAATCAAAATATATATTCGTCCTGAAATTAGAAACAACCTGATCTGGTGCCAGGCCCTCGCCACACCAGCATCATTTATCTCATCCCCTAAAAGTAATAGGATTAGCGCTAATCTTACTTTTATATATGGGGCATAGCCCGACTCAACTCTCACATACAAGAAAGCCAAAAATGTACATGAGGGCCAAATCCGGTATAGTGGGTTCCGGAAAGTATGAACCCAATCGTTAAGCCAGTTTAGTCGCCTTTTACGACAAGCAATGGCTACTGCAGCACTATTCTCAGGATCAGTTGATCCCGCCCCGGTACCTGCACGGGGCGCCTATGTAGTGTGATTAGCATGCTAGACAAACCATGATCAACTTGATGTGATGCACAATGAGAATTGATTGAATGGGTTCTACATAATTCAACAACACATTTGCGAACTAGTGTTTCTGTACTAAAAATTCACATGCAGCACCAGTATCAACATCATACTTACAATTACAAATTTAGAGTAAATGCTCATGTTTTGTAATCACATGCTCAGCAAAGCAAACATTGTTTTTAACCTATTCCATGCCAGACATGGATGAAGATATCATAATTAAAAAAAATTAATTAGTTTTTTTGATTTTCTTCGTTTCTCAACGAAAGTATATGTTGTCACCACTCATGTGAACCGTCTCGGCGAGACGGTTCAAATGAGTGGTCACAACATATACTTCTGTGCAGAAATTATCAAAATATTTAGGATTATTAATCTGCTAAGTGTATCCTCAGCATGAAATATGTTAAAGGAAACTCATACATCAAGTACAGACGAAGCAAAACGCAAATAGCATACTGGTTATAAATAAGTATTATGCAAAACAAAAATAAGAAAGCACAAGCGCTCTGGCACAAGCTACTGTAATAGTTGTACTCGTATATACCATATTTATTCTAATAGTAGCCCCACTCTTATATTTTCAGTAGTCCTCTCAAAATTCATATTTCTGTGTTATTATGAAATTAAAATGCCAAAAATGAATTCCGAATATTACATAGCTCCGGGGGCGTTTATTTGAATAATTACGATACTATAAGTGGATGAATGGCGAGAAGTGTAACACTAGAACTGGACCAGTAGGAAACAAGATATGTAGTTGGGCCAACAGAATGGCGAACAGTGAAGATGTACATTGTACCAAGCCGTTATGACATGGGCGAAGTGACTTTCCATCAGTCCCAGAACTCATTCACATGACAACAATTGGCGGCATTGCACGAAAATGACTAATAGGCTGCAACCAATGTACGGCCAGACCAGCTTGTGCAGCGAAACAATCTGATCAGGGTCTGCAGTTTCAGTACACAAAAGTGTAGATCCAGATCAGCCTGGCATCCGCAGTCTGATCAGGATCTGCACAGTTCGCCATTCCATCAATGAAACACTCATCATGCTTCTAACAAGCATTACAGATCGTTATCAGTCTACACGGGTGTGCTACAGTGGAACCTCTCTAAACTAGAAACCCTGGGAGGTCCCCAGGGTGTCCAATTTAGAGAGGGTCCACTGTAAAACAGACTGATAACTACTTCATGACAAACATGTGTGCTTTGTGATCATGAGCAGACATTATCATTGGAGATAAATGGCAATGAACCACTGTATTTGATCATAAGCGACACTGGTCACAAATCCCATAAGCCCCATTTCTGCAGCCACATTTCACATGTCAGTGATTGGTGGCATTACAAGACAATGGCTGATCAGAACAGTCTGATCAGGAGTTTAGAGTTCAACATGTTTCAGCTGACCAGCCGATTTCACCAAACAAGCTAAGCATACTCATCTAGCTATAAAGTATACTTTGAGGGAGTAATAATTTATTTTTCCCGAAATGCATTATTTAATATAGAACTAACAACTGCATATATTTGACGATTAAAATTATGCACAACTAGAAATGTGGCCTATCGGCACACGAATACCCCCACTAGCAGCCAAAGAAAACGAGGCATTTTTTATTATAAGCCATTTAGACGAGCGTTAAGGTTTCAAACGCATCAAGTCTGTGACCTTGACCCTGGGCATAGTGTGATAATCCATGCATCGGTGTAGAAGATATAGAGCGGAAGGGAATTTCAATAGGTTTGACTTTTGACCTTCAACTGTGACCTTGACCTTGGACGTAGGTGCGTGGTTATTGATCACGACGCACCTTCTCATCATGAGAAACATTTGTGCCAAGCCATTTGATAATCCATGCATCGGTGTAGAAGATATAGAGCGGAAGGGAGTTTCGATAGGTTTGACCTTCAACTGTGACCTTGACCTTGGACGTAGATGCGTGGTTATTGATCGCGACACACCTTCTCATCATGAGAAACATTTGTGCCAAGCCATTTGATAATCCATGCATCGGTGTAGAAGATATAGAGCGGAAGGGAATTTCAATAGGTTTTGACCTTTGACCTTCAACTGTGACCTTGACCTTGGACGTAGGTGCGTGGTTATTGATCGCGACACACCTTATCATCATGAGAAACATTTGTGCCAAGCCATTTGATAATCCATGCATCGGTGTAGAAGATATAGAGCGGAAGGGAATTTCGATAGTTTGACCTTTGACCTTCAACTGTGACCTTGACCTTGGATGTAGGTGCGTGGTTATTGATCGCGACACACCTTCTCATCATGAGAAACATTTGTGCCAAGCCATTTGATAATCTATGCATGGGTGTAGAAGATATAGAGCGGAAGGGAATTTCCAACAGACCGACAGACAAGCCGACTCCTATATACCCCCTCAAACTTTGTTTGTGGGGGTATAATTATTATACTAAATTTATTACAGCCAAAAATGGCTGTGATAATGTAATAAATTCAGTGAAATAAAAATTAAAGTATTTATTCTTAAATTGAAAATTTCTCCCTCAATGTGTACTTACCAAGATAAGTATACTTTGCAATTTTGGTGAAATAGGCTACAGGAGGTACGCCGGACCAATTTGCAGTAGGAATGGTTTTGTCTTAATCCGACATCAGCGGCACCGCCATGGATACTGTGGTTATCACCTAAGCATTGTACATGTGGCCCCCACCCCCTCCCGATCCCACCTCCACCGAGAAACAACAATAGGAGTCGAATTGATTGATTGATTGGTGTTAAATGGCCTATCAACAGTTATGGTCATTTAAGACCGGGCCAACGGGCTCGATCCCGTATTTAACCGGCTGCATTGGGGGGAAAATCACAAAATCAGAACGGAATATTTACATCGAAATAAATATATATTCAGCCCTGAAATTAGAATAACACGACCCGGTGCTCGGTCCATACCACACCAAAGTCACTTGGCCCCTTCCCATAAAAGTAATAGGATTAGGAATAATCATATTACTCATACAAGGGGTATAACCAGATGAAACCCTCGCATACAAGAATGCCCAAGACATACCTGAGGCCCAAACCAGGTCTCCGTTCGATATACCGGTATTTGAGGATAAATCCTGATTGTTAAATTAACCATCACATGCTCCCACCTGTCACCCACCAATAGGAGTTGAAGAACAACAAATACAACTTTCAGTAATTAATCTCATTTGTTAGCGTTGTAGCGAGAAAAACACAAGATAAAAATGTAACTTTGAAAGTAGCCTACATCGACAAGAAAAATTGGTACATATAAAACTATGGCACATGTTTACACCGGGCATATGATCATACCAGTTGGGACTTGAGGCCATGCATTGCATGCCAAATTAAATTTTGTTGTTTCTTTTCCACTTTTCTTAACAAAAACGGCACAAGAGACATTTCTGCGGCAATACACGGATGTGGAGAATCATTCATGGGCCTGTGTGTGTAAGTCTTTCTGTGTATGTTCTCAATTCTCATCCTAGAAATCAGTTCGTTTGCTTGGTCGAGTCTGAGCTGAGCTCAGACTCGACCAAGCGCACTTGCTGATTTTGAATATGAAGTTGGAGAGCATACTCAGATTTTCACATCACATCTCCATTTCACACCAGGGCCCAACATTATACTTTCCGAGTACACACTCTGTACTCATGCTCGAAATCATGCAGATTGATTGGTCGACGCTGAGCTGGGCTCAGTCACAGGCCAATCAAATTGCTTGATTTTGAGGACAAAATGCTCACGACGTGAATCAGGCCAACTACTAGCCGGTCAGGAGCTACAATGGTAATCAAATTTAAACTGCCTCATTTTTGTGGTGGTTCACATATATATATTCCTGGCTTTAAGCAGTTAATTGATGCAACGAGGCAGTGGCAAACAATGCAGACACTACGACAATAGATCCACACGATACTACAACTATAATAACAATACAGCCACACAACTGTACAATCTCTCACCTCTAGTTAAGACGAGTTTCAGTGTAATGTATAATGGATACACGATTTTTATTGAGAAAAAAAAACACTATTTTATTTCACAATAAAAATGCATGTTGTTACCACTCTTTTGAACCGTCTCATCGAGACGGTTCAGATGAGTGGCAACA
This sequence comes from Conchocele bisecta, assembly GCA_029237695.1. NCBI lineage: Eukaryota > Metazoa > Mollusca > Bivalvia > Lucinida > Thyasiridae > Conchocele > Conchocele bisecta. Next base: position 49,345,815 of record CM055265.1, on the reverse strand, counting down.
ACACATACTTCTCAAAAGGTTCATTATAGGAATGAATGGCATTTTTGTGGAATTTATTGGGGTATAAACTTGGAAAAGTCGCGGGAATACTGGACGAAGGCCGGAAGGCCTCGTCCAGTATTCCCGCGACTTTTCCAAGTTTATATACCCGATAAATTCAACAAAAAGGCCATTCATTCCTTATAATCCAGCATTTGAAATAAATTCATCAAGAAAATGTGTTTATTTTCCGTTTTCTTAAGAATTATTTTCACTGCGCCTGACGGTTACGGAAAGTAGTTCGGCATGGGAGTTTACTGGGATATAAATTTTTGACAGAGACTTGCTACGGACCAATGAAATGTTAGGGAATTGTGTAAATATATTTGTGCTGGAATTATACTACGGTAATCTGGCCTATAACAGGCTAACTATATGTAATAATTCCAGCACAAAAATATTTACACAATTCCCTAACATTTGCTTGGCCAGTAGCAAGTCTCTGTCCAAAATTTATATCCCAGTAAACTCCCACACCGAACTACTTTCCGTAACCGTGAGGCGCAGTTAAAATAATTCTTAAGAATTTTCTTGATGAATTTATTCCAAATGCTGGAACTATAAGGAATGAATGGCCTTTTTGTTGAATTTATCGGGGATATAAACTTGGAAAAGTCGCGGGAATACTGGACGAGGCCTTCCGGCCTTCGTCCAGTATTCCCACGACTTTTCCAAGTTCTGATTAATTCCACAAAAAGGTCATTCATTCCTATACTCATGATTGCAAAACGTGATTGCTTAATTATAATGGATCCTCCCGAAACCCCATACACAGGGGAGCTCCCCATGGTGTCCGGATTAAAGAGGTTCCACTGCTCAATCAGCAAAAAACAGCCACACGTTACTACTATAGAGCCACAATGTTAATACACAGAAATAACAACAGGTCAACAACAGGACAATCACTCGGACATATAGGTGAACACATAGCGGACAGCCCTGCTGCCAACATCACCCATTGTACATGGTACTGGGTGCCGAAAACATTGCTTACAAGATAATCAGAAGTAGCGTAGAAGTATACTCTGTTTATTTATGCAGAATACAACATTTTGATAGTAATTCTAAATAATTACAACCCCAAATGATTTACACAATACCAAAAACATTGAGAAGCAGGCAACATTAGATATGTTCTGTTTACCGAAGCTGAATGAAATCACAGGTGGAAGACTGGGACCTGTGACACAAGAATTGACCATTGGAAAAAAAATCCCATTACCCTACCCACCTGTTGTCCTACTGTATGTTACAAAGGTGGGTGGTGTAATGGGACTTTTTCCATGGGCATTTCTTATGTCACATGTCCGAGTCTTACACCTGTGAATGCAATATTTTGATAATAATATGTTTCTATGTCATTCCAACCCTTACTAATTTACATGATGCCAACAACATTGCATAGAAGGCAATACATGGCACTGAAGCATAGTCTGTTTACTCTGCGGAATGCACTTTCATAAGAATATCTCGTTTCAACTGTGCTGTGACAAACTGAAAAAAATAAGCCAACAAGGTAGTACATCTACATTTGACAGTGCTAGCGTGCACGAAGCGCATATATATGACACTACGACACTCATTCTGACGAGATTGACTACAATACTCTGGTCAGACAGGCAACCACAACATTGAGTGTCCAAACCGACTGAAGATCACCAAGGTGGTTTCTAAAGGAGTTTACTTTGTGGGAGTTCCGTGATCCTCTCATCTCAGCATCTCGGAGAATAAAACTTATCTGAACACGAGCTCCAAGTTTGAAATTGTAACAGTTTGATTTGAGAACAGCTTGGACTAGCCAATGAAACTGAATGAGAACGCGATTGGATTACATAACAGATAGTTTTATACTGCCGAGGTGCGATGTCCGTTTACTTGGTGACTTGGTGCATGGCGTGTGCGAGATAATCGACATTGGTGGACGCGATACCGGCCACGGATATACGGCCGTCCTTCGTCAGGTAGATGGAGAACTCGTTGATCATCCTCTCTACCTGTAACATGGAGCGGGACGGTTAGTTAGGACGGGCGTCACATTACATTGTTGATCAATTGGTTCGGTTGTATTTTTACATACATTCAATAACAAGGTCACGTACATACGTGAATGCACCATTATCAGGTAACCTGCCCTGTATTGACCGAATACGTACAGACTGATAACATATTGCTTTATCAGACATTGACCTAACACGAATATCTGGGTTACATTGAAGTAAAAACTGACGTTCAATTGGTCGGATGATGTCACGTGACGTTATGAATGACGTCCGTGTAATGACGCAACGTAAACAAGTCCGCACTCTGTCCATAGATAACGTCATATGTGGTAATTTTCAAGCATAAAACGTTGCCTGATAAATATAATACCAGGCTACTGTCTTTTGATATCAAGTTCATCAGGCTCGGCTCGGAAACGGTAGGAATTCCGAGGCTTGCATTTCCTAGCCTTGCCTGATAAACTTTATATCAAAAGACACTAGCCTGGAATTCTCTGTATATGTGTGTGCGAGTGGGGACGGGGTAGGGTTGGGGAGCACTGAATGGTCATCAGCACATGCATCCACATGGTCATAAGCACATGCATCAGCATAGTCTGATCAAGATCTGCACTGTAAGCCATTCCATCAATCAAACATTTCTAACCAGCATATAGATCGTTATCAGGCTACAGGAGCATGCTATTTGACCAGGAGCTACACTGATCACAAATCCCATAAGCCTTTGTGTCACCAGGTGCCAGTTGTGCGTACAAACCTGTGCTTTATTCATGCCGGTGAAGCAGAACATGCCGATCTGGTCCGTAATGTGCTGCCAGTTGCGACTGGATCCCTCGCGCTTCAGTCCATCACGCAGCTTCTGTCGCATCAGCATGATACGGTCGGCCATTCCCTTCACCTCCCCCAGCCTGCCCACGTAAGGATAATAGAACATATAATACAAGCCATCAGGATGATACAGTTGGCCATTCACTTCACCTCCCACAGCCTGCCCATGCAAGGATAATAGAATATACGAGAAGAGCCATCAGGATACGGTCGGCCATTCCCTTCACCCCCCACCCCCCCCACCCCCCCCAGCCTGCACACGCAAAGATAATAGAATATACGAGTCGAGCCATCAGGATGATACGGTCGGCCATTCCCTTCACCTCCCCAGCCTGCCCACGCAAGGATAATAGAATATACGAGACAAGCCATCAGGATGATACGGTCAGCCATTCCCTTCACCTCCCCCAGCCTGCCCATGCAATGATAATACGAGACAAGCCATCAGGATGATACGGTCGGCCATTCCCTTCACCTACCCCAGCCTGCCCACGCAAAGATAATAGAATATACGAGATAAGCCATCAGGATGATACTGTCGGCCATTCCCTTCACCTCCCCCAGCCTGCCCACGCAAGGATAATAGAATATACATGTACGAGATAAGCCCTGTGATTTTGTACCCAAGAAGATGTGTGATTCTTCATGAAAAATATTTACACAAACTGTGTTATTTTCTGTAAATATTCATAGCAAATGCAGAATTCTATTTAGCAGTCATTATTACAGCAAAACTAACGTGACATTATGTCATAGAATCAGCCGAACAGAAAGTGACTCGCATTTCTGGGCAACATTGATTTTGACTACTATTTGTGCTTAGGACGGAGTGGCAAAACTAGTGCTATATATAACACGCACATAATACTTTGTAACTCGGTAAATGGTACTGTGAGGCTGAATGATGTCTTTTTTGCAAATATGCAATGTCGATTGGTATAGTAGACAACCGATTTGAACCATTTTAATGGATTTGAAGAAGGCATGTACTTCACCACGGTGCTATTCTAACAAGTTACATTAAAGGTACATGCCCACTCAGTAGGTCATAATATAGGGAGACAGATACTTTTGTATATTCTGTAGATACAACATTTTCTGGCAAAATAAATATTCATTCACCATTAGCCCATGTAATGATTGGCATTATTGTTTGTTTGTTTATTGGTTTTTAATGGCCTATCAGCAGCTAAGGTCATGTAAGGTCTGGCAAACGGGTTCGATCACGTTTTAACCTGCTGCTTTGGAGAGAAAATCCCAAAATTAGAACGGAATATTTACATCGAGAAAAAATATATTCAGCCCTGCAATAAGACTAACCTGACCTGGAGCCAGGTCCATACCACACCAGTCACTTGGCCCCTTCCTCTAAAATAGGATTACGAATAATCGTAATACTCACATAAGGGGTACATGTATAACCTGATTCAACAGTCACATACAAAATCTCAAAGATGTATGTGAGGGCCAAACCAGGAATTCTGGTAAGGATGAACCCTGATCATTAAATTATCCATCACAGACTCCCACCTGCCACCCACAATTGGCATTATTATACATTTTATATCAGAGTAAATTTCCATACTGATATCAGTGGCGATAACCGTGTTTTCTTAAAATGTTAACGGACATTATTATTTATTCTCTGTATTTATTTGTTGGTGTGCAATGATCATACTTTATAATCTGTCGAAAATATTATTTTTTATAATTAAAAAATATCACAACGAATTTGCATATGAAAATAGCCTGATCGCGAGTCACTATCAGTAAAATAAATATTACTAAATGATGATATCTCTATAGTGGGCACTCGTAATTTTTAGAACTGGTGGAATAGTGACACAATTATACACTTATTTAATTCCTATAAAGAACATTTTGTGCCTACTGAGTGGACATGTACCTTTAACTATATCCTCAGGCAATGATCTGTTCATCTGCTACCTGTGGTCAGGAAATAGAAAGACACATTGTTCTAGTCGCAGCCATAAGTGTGACTGTGACTGGAGAAATGGGGCTTATGGGTTTTGCAACCAGTGTAGATCCAGATCGGCCTGTGCATCTGCACAGTCTGATCAGGATCTGCACTGTTCGCCATTCCATCAATGAAACACACGTCATGCTTCTAACAAACAATATATGTATATCATTGTCAGGCTACATGAGTGTGCTATTTGATCAGGAGCGACACTGGTCACAATTCCCACAAGCCCCATTTCTCCAGTCACAGCCAGAAATGAGTAAGCGACATTACCAGCCTGCACGGAGTTCCTTGTCGTTGAGCACCTTTGCGACTATGTGAGCCCCGTGGATCGGGGGGTTGGAGTACATTGGTCGGATGACAATTTTCAGTTGTGACAGTACGCGCGACATCTCTTGCTGGTCTGAACACACAACGGTGAATGCACCAACACGCTCACCTGTAATATACAATGTAGGCCCATATAGTAGATCATATGTGGCCGTGACTGGAGAAATGTAGCCTATGTAATGATAATGATCTAGAATGCTAGAAGCATGACAGGTCCACCATTGACTGAATGGCGAACAGTGCAGATCCAGATCAGACTGTGCGGATGCACATGCTGTTCTGGATCTCCACTTGTCGCAAAACCCGTAAGCCCCATTTCACAGCCACAAGAGTGAACATGGTTTAGCGTTCGTTCAACAAAGTCATTTGTAGACAGAATGTACGCGAGCAATGCCTGTTCAGTAACTAAATTACAATATATTTGCCAGCACTGAAATCACAATCTGGTGCCAGGCACCCTTACTACATTGAAATACTACTGAGGGGCTGGCGGAAACTGGTAGCTGGTGGAAACTGGTAGCTGGCGGAAACTGGTAGCTGGTGGAAACTGGTGACCCACCAGTAGGCTCCAGGGGGCCGTTTCACTAAACTTCTTACGACTAAAATGTTCGTAAGCGCAAATTTAGAATCGTCTGCAAATTTCAATTGATGGATTTACATTTATTGAGCATAGGCTGCATATGCAGCCTATGCTCAATAAATGTAAATCCAACAATTATTTACAAAAAAATATTGTCAGCCACATATGAAGACAGTGCCTCGGTTTCACGTCACATCCGAAAGACCAGTGGGATGGAAATACATTGTACTATGAAAGTATGTTTCATGGCCAGGGTGAGCATTGAACCCACAACCTCTGGTATTGATGCCCAATGCTCTATTCCTACTGTCTGTTTCACGAAACCTGTCCAATTTTTACAGCCATACAAACAATGCAAAAACAATTTCTTTTTCAATAATATTAAATTTTAAGAATGAGCCTTCTTTTAATTTAGTGGAATTTTGTCAAATATTGATTTTATTACGAAAAATTAGTTCTCTATGGGTATTTAACATGGGAAAAAAATAGGTGGAGAACCTGGAGGAGGAGTCGAAAAATTTTGGAATTGATTCTGAAATCTAGTTCTAAGATTGCTTGGAATTGATCTAAGAAAACAAGTTACATTTTACAATCGGTCCACTAGATGTCTATGGGGATTTAACATGTGGAAATTGTTTTTTCGCAATAAAATCAATATTGGACCAAATTTCACGAAATAAAAAGCAGGCTCATTCTTAAATTTTGATATTTAATATTATCAAAAAATATACAGGTCATTCTCGTTATCTCGAAGTCGAATGGACTGATGAAAATATATCGACATATCCGAACTTAGAGATAACAATTCGCCAAATTTATCGGAAAAAAAATCTGAACAAAATCACTTCAGAAATGCCTCTTTACTTCATTTCCGGGTTTTCATAAATTGCGGCTTGAGTATATTTTAAGTTGTTTTCGTAATTAACAGACGATTTACTTATTGCTACACCGTTTAATTCATTTTTCTGTTAAAAGAGATTTGATATCACATTAAGTTTATTTGATTAATTATGGTTTTAAGTGAACTGCTTTAACTGGTCATGCAACTTTAAACGCATTTTAGCGGCGGCGGTGTCTTTGGTTTCTATAGACGTGTGAAAACTTACCTGGGATAATCGCACTGATTCAGACTTTGCGGCGCCGTGTGCTTAATTTTTGCATCGACATATCAGAATACAAATGTGAAGGAAACATACTATCGGGACTTGATTTACACTTTGACTAAACCAATATATCGACATATAGAGTTATCAGGAGTAAACTATATGATCTATATAGGGAATTCTGTCGGGACCTGGGACGTATATCGAGATAAACGATATCGAGATAACAAGATTCAGCTGTATTGTTTTTGCATTATTTATATGCACGTAAAATTTGGGCAGGTTTCGTGACACAGACAGTAGACTATCAAGCCAGCCCTGGCTCCTGTAGCCTATTTCACCAACATTGCAAAGTATACTTATCTAGCACAGCAGAGCTGCCAACCCCATGTCGGTCACATGATGAACATGGAGAGAAAAAGGGGCTATTTTCAGGAACGCCACATATTTTTTCCGGAACACAAATCAGTACTCACTTATATGCATAAAGTAATTTTTTTTTCACCAACCGAAAAATCACAATTACACTGCTTGCAAGACGCAAATTCATCACCGCGCTTTGACAGGACCAAATGGGGCCATGTCTCGCTGTAATCAGTGATGAACATAATGTGTTCTCCTAACTTCTTTCGATAAAAAATACCCAAATTCGTTGGCTGCACGCTTTGGAGCAGACATTTTATGAATTTACGTGATGAATAAATCAATATCGCTGAAACTATTATTACTACACAAGAATTGAAATGGTAAGCGCCTAGGCGAGTATGATTACGGGTAAATAAAACAAGAGGGCCATGATGGCCCTAATTCGCTCACCTGACTCCATGAACACCAGAGGAGAATGTGACATTGAGTTCATGTGTTTTAAAAAAATTGTGCTATTTTTAGATGGCGGTCATCTTGGATTAAGCGATGACTCTCATTTTACAAAATCTGAAAATGCTTCACCCAGCATCGGCCATGTGGTTCCTGAGAAAAAGACGTTAAAAATCTTGAATAAATGGATCTTTTGGTGGCCATCATGGATGACATATATTGCACCAGAGTGATCGCCTCATTGATACCTTCAATTTGATATATGACATGACCATATTCAGTCAAAAATAAAATTTGACCCCAATTTGACCCCACGGGCCACGCCCATTTTTGACCCCGGGGTCACCATTTTAACAACTTTCAAAGAGCAATGTACATCGATCATTCCTACCAAGTTTCGTCAAAATCCGGCTAGCGGTTCATGAGAAGAAGATTTTTTAAGAATTTATGCTATTTTTAGACGGCGGCCATCTTGGATTAGCGATGACCTCCATTTTAACAAATCTGAAAAGGCTTCACCCATGGACCATAACTTTTAAGTTTGGCTACCATGGGCCAAGCGGTTCATGTGAAGAAGAATTTCGAAATCTCTAATAAAAGAACGACCTTTTGACATTTCGGCGGCCATCTTGGATGACATAACAATCCGATGTGTACAAAAAATGTACCAGAGTGATCGCCTCATTGATACCTTCGATTTGATATATAACATGACCATATTCGGTGAAAAATAAAATTTGACCCCAATTTGACCCCACGGGCCACGCCCATTTTTGACCCCGGGGTCACCATTTTAACAACTTTGAAAGAGCATTGTACATCGATCATTCCTACCAAGTTTCGTCGAAATCCGGCTAGCAGTTCATGAGAAGAATTTTTTGAATTTTTTTTTTGAAGAATGCTATTTTTAGACGCGGCCATCTTGGATAGCGATGACCTCCATTTTTAACAAATCTGAAAAGGCTTCACCAAGGTAAAAAACATGGAACCATCAATCTTTTAAGTTTGGCTACCATGGGCCAAGCGTTCATGTGAAGAAGAATTTTGAAATCTCTAATAAAAGAACGACCTTTTGACCTTTCGGCGGCCATCTTGGATGACATAACAATCCGATTTCGACAATAAATGCACCAGAGTGATCGCCTCATTGATACCTTCAATTTGATATATGAAATGACCATATTCAGTCAAAAATAAAATTTGACCACAATTTGACCCCACGGGCCACGCCCATTTTTAACCCCAGGGTCACCATTTTAACAACTTTGAAAGAGCAATGTACATCGATCATTCCTACCAAGTTTTGTCGAAATCCGGTTGGCGGTTCTTGAGAAGAAGATTTTTTAAGAATGTGTGCTATTTTTAGACGGCGGCCATCTTGGATTACGTAATGACGTCATTTTAACAATTTTGTAATCCCCCTACCTAAGGACCATGACCATGAAGTTTGGTGACCATAGGCCCAATGGTTACCGAGGAGAAGACGTTTGAAAATGTTCACGGACGACGACGACGGACGACGGACGACGACACATTGCGGTAACAATAGCTCACATGAGCTTCGCTCAGGTGAGCTAAAAATAGGATTTATTGGCAGAATTGTGAAACAAAATTATTATTTCCAGATATTCCCGCGCTGATTTTTTTAAAAATCGTACTTTTTAATTGTTGTCCGTACTTCCGTATTTCTAACGTATTTTCCTGAACAAATACGGAAAAATCGTAACAGTTGGCAGCTCTGGCAAAGTATACTTTGAGGGAGAAACTTTCAATTTAAGGATAAATTTATTAATTTTTATTATACTGAATTTATTACATTATCACAGCCATTCTAATAAATTCAGTATAATAATTCTGCATACTTTTAATCATCAAATATATGCAGTGGTTAGTTCTATATGAAACAATGCATTTTGGGAAAAATAAATGATTACTCCCTCATAGTACACTTTGTTAGATAAGTATACTTTGCAATTTGATGAAATCAGCTACAGTCTGAATTCAGGATACAATTATAGTAGGAAAGAATTTTTGAAAGAAAATAATGCGAATTTTCTTTATTTCATTTCGAAAGTACACATATTGTTGTCCTAGCATTCCTGCACTTATTTTTCGCGGCACCCAGAGATATTCGGTAACATTTTAAGTCTCAGCCATAAGATCAGTGGGTTGGAAATACTATGAAAGTATTTATGCATGCCTAGGATAGGATTTCACACACAACCTACACTTTAAAAGTCCAGGGGCCCGTTTAACTAAACTTTAACTAAAATGTTCGTAAGCGCAAAATTATGATAGTCTGTAAATTTCACATTAACAATGTGTTCTTGTAAACAATTATTGGATTTACATTTATTGAGCATATACAGCCTATGCTCAATATATGTAAATCCATCAATTGAAACTTGCAGGCGGTCCTAAAATTGCACTTATGAACATTTTAGTCGTACAAAGTTTAGTGAAACAGCCCCAGTGCTCTACCAACAGACCCAACCAGTAGCCGATTTCATCAAAATAGCAAAGTATACTTATCTACCAAAGTATACTTTGAGGGAGTAATCATTTATTTTTCCCAAAATGTATTATTTCATATAGAACTAACCACTGCATATATTTGATGATTAAAACAATGCAGAATTATTATACTGAATTTATTACATTATCACAGCCAAAATGGCTGTGATAATGTAATAAATTCAGTATAATAAAAATTAATAAATTTATCCTTAAATTGAAAATTTCTCCCTCAAAGTATACTTTGCTAGAAAAGTATACTTTGCAATGTTGGTGAAATAGGCGACTGGGAAACAAGAAATCAAGCATGTACATAGTATCGCTTAAACGTTTTACAGGTTACTTGTTTGGACAGATCTAATCCCTATGTTCATGGTACAGTGTGGTCAGCGTGTAAGTGCACACACGAACGAACACGACAGGTTGGAACCAACCTATCGTGTTCGTTCGTGTGTGCACTTACACGCCGACTCCACTGTACATAAAAAACAATTTTAGCGCTACTAGCTGTCCATTGGCCATCCTACTTGTAATTAACCCTTTCACCCCTAAATAACTGGAATTAATTTTGATATGTTAATTTTGCAACCAATCCCCCAATCATCACAAACTGATCTTCAGACTAGTCCATTTATGAAAAGGGGGTGTTTTTGCTCTCAATAAATATGAAAATTACTTGCAAAAAGTGCAGATCCTGGTGAGATGGCTCATCACGAGCCGGCTCAATTCGATCTACACTTATTGCCAATACCAATTTACAGGCCTGTGGTATTAAAATGGTTAAATAAGTTGCACAATACACGGTAAAGCCGACAGGTAAAAAGAGACCCTATATGACCCTATACGGCATATATGATAATGACCGATGTAGCGCCAGATCAGCCTGCAAATTCGCTCAACTCTGATCATATATTATGGTATCCTCCATTCATTCACGGTCATAGCCTAATTATCGTCCGCAAAACTGTCTTAACTGTGCAAAATCCTTGTGAGCTACCATTGTTGTAAATACCGTAAGGCCCTATTTTCCAATTACGCACAAGTGAACATACACCTAGGTACTGTTGCCACGTACCGTACAGCCACATAGAACGACTGTTGTAAGTAGCATTTCCCAATTATACACAAGCGGAACATGGAATACACACGCAGCTATAGTTACCACGTACCGTATAGACCCATATTCTTGGCGAACGACTGTGCGATACACATGTTATGTCCGTCGTCAACGAAATGACGGAGCGCGAAGGCATCCTTGTCTATATCACCGCTCGCGAAGCCCTGGTAGGCCATGTCGAAGTACGGGAACAATTGCCGCTTCTTGATCAACGCACTCATCTCCTTCCACTGCTCTGGCTACCGACACAGAGAATACCAGGCTAGAGATGTTTAACCCTTACACCGCTACTTAATTTACAGAGATAGTAGGTATGTGAAAACTTCACACAAATTTTGACAGAAACTTTAACGCAAACTTCTAAGTCATTTGACCTTGACATAGGGGCACAGGGGCCGCATGAGTGGGACACAGAATGAATATATGGATGATGACTAATAAGCATATGAAGTTTCAAGTCAATGTGACTTAGGACTGCAGAGATATAAGGTATTTAAAAACTTTAACGCAGATTTCGGAACGCAAACTTCTAAGTCATTTGACCTTGACCTTGGGCAGAGGGGCCGCATGAGTGGGATACAGCATGAATATATAGATGATGACTAATAAGTATATGAAGTTTCAAGTCAATGTGACTTAGGACTGCAGAGATATAAGATATTTAAAAAGTTTAACGCAGATTTCGGAATACAAACTTCTAAGTCATTTGACCTTGACCTTGGGCAAAGGGGCCTAATGAGTGGGATACAGCATGAATATATGGATCATGACTAATAGGCATATGAAGTTTCAAGTCAATGTGACTTAGGACTGCAGAGATATAAGGTATTTAAAAACTTTAACACAGATTTCGGACGGACGGACGGACGGACGGACACCCAGACGTCATTGTGATCACTATGTCTCGCTTTCCGCAAGCGGGCTCGACAAAAACATGCTTTGACAGCACTTTAGAATAATTGACAACATGCTTTGACAGCACTTCAGAATCATTTCCATTGGAAATGATTCTGAAGTGCTGTCAAACCATGTTTTATTGAGAAATAAGGCAAGATATAAAAGCAACAGCAGACGACAATTGTTGTGTGTAGTGGTCTAAGGGTTAATGTCCGACACGGCCTCGGAATTCCTACCGTCTCATACACTTGATGTCAACTAGAAAATGTGTTTATAGATCATGGATGCCCCCACATACTGCTTTTATAGAAAACGAGTCCAATATAGAGCGGGACGAACGTGGATTTGTCACAGGGCGTTATTGGACCATTAGAGCAATGTGTGTATGAAAACAAGGTGAACACAAGTCCCCAGTGACCTTGACCTTGGGTGTTCGGACGTGGGTTGTATGCGAAAGAAAGCACCATCACTAGACAGACATTGTGGGCAAATATTATTGACATCGAGTTATAGAGTTATTGAAAACTTACAAAACGCATTTGCCTTACGGACGGATACACAGACGGAAAAACATCATGCCACCCCCCTCCCCCAATAAATTGGTGGGGGCATAAAAAACAGTATGCACTCTGCCAAAAGCACAGACATAGAGAATACCAAGCTAGGGTCTTTTGTTATGAACCGAGGCTAGGAAATGTGTAGGAATTCCGAGGAACGCCCGAGGAATTTCTACCATTTCCAAGCAGAGTCGGATAGAACATAATATCAAGACATTACGCACGACACCGACAACATAAGGAGAATACATGGTAGTATCGGGCAAGGCACTGATCACCTGGGGGATGTTTCACTAAACTTCGTAAGACTAAAATGTTCGTAAGTGCAAAATTATTATAGTCTGTAAATTTCACACTAACAATGTTTTCTTGCAAACAATTATTGGATTTACATTTATTGAGCAAAGGCTGCTATGCTGAATAAATGTAAATCCATCAATTGCAATTGTCAGACGATACTAAATTTGCACTTACAAACATTTTAGTCATACAAAGTTTAGTGAAACGGGCCACAGAAGAAGCCTTACTGCAGAGACAAGTTTTATAAGCACTGGCCCAGACTGGGCAGATGTGCCAGATGCAATTGGGCTACGCTGGTCAGTAATGTCGTAAGGTACTTCTTCTTAGGTGGTGGTCCACATGATACAAACCATGTGTTTTTGTACCGAAGATGTGCGATATCAACGGAAACATAATTTACAATATTTTCCGTAAATGTCTAAAGTTGACTAAATGTTCTGTAGTCGATTTCATCAAAATTGCAAAGTATACTTATCTAGCAAAGTATACTTTGAGGGAGTAATCATTCATTTTTCCCAAAATGCATTATTTCATACAGAACTAACGACTGCATATATTTGATGATTAAAAGTATGCAGAATTATTATACTGAATTAATTAACATTATCACAGCCAAAATGGCTGTGATAATGTAATAAATTCAGTATAATAAAAATTAATAAATTTATCCTTAAATTGAAAATTTCTCCTTCAAAGTATACTTTGTTAGATAAGTATACTTTGCAATGTTGGTGAAATAAACTACTGAGCAAATGCAGAATAGTATTGTGTATTTGCTCTGAAATGTTTGTAAACTTTCGACTTCATTTTAAGAGACTATATCCCTTTCTGCAAATATGTTTAATGGAAAATTTTCCATCTTCTTAGGTACAAAATCACATTCCGTCTCATATGTACAGTTGTACCTACCTTTGGGTCGACACCAGTGGGATTGTGGGCACATGCATGTAGCAGTATCACAGACTTCTCCGGGATTTTCTGTCAACGAGAAACAGGTGAAATGGTTTAACCCTTTCATCCCCAAATATCTGAAATGGTAATAATCCATGTTGTTTTTGTGGCGCTATTCAATGGTCAGAAAGGGGTAGAAATTTTTTATTAATACGAGAACATTTCAGACAAACACGGCAGATTCAGATGAGACGGCTCGTTACGCTCGTTACGAGCCGTCTCATCTGGATCTACAGTGTTTGCAAGTATTTGATGATGGCCTGTGGGGTCGAAAGGGTTAATATACCAGCAACAGCTAAGGCCATAAGAGAGAGGAGACCTCTGTTTTAAATCTCATGCGAAGCACTAATGGGATGGCAATACTATGAAATTATCTTTCATGCCCAACGTGGGAAATGAAGCCCAATGCAATACCGTTACAGTATCATCCCATCCTTCTGCAGATATAAAACATTCTGATCATCCACTTAAATGAATGGGTTCAACAACCATTAAACAATGAGGTAATGGATTTTATTTCTATAGGCTTTGTTTTTAAGTTGCTGGGGGCCGTTTCACTAAACTTTGTACAACTACAATGATCGTCTGAAAATTTCAATTGATGGATTTACATTTATTGCAGCCTATGTTCAATAAATGTTTGTTTGTTAGGGATTTAACGGCCTATCAACAGCTAAGGTCATTTAAGGTCGGGTCAATGCGTTTAGTACTAAATCCCATATATTACCTGTACAAGTACATGTACATGTTCAAGTACAAATACAAATGGGGGGAAAATCCCAAAATCAGAACTAAATATATTCAGCCCTGAAATCAGAATAATCCTGATCTGATGACAGGTCCTCGCCACACCAGAATCACTTGGACCCCTCCCAAAAGCAGTAGGATCAGTAATAATCTTACTACTTTTATAATGGGCAATAACCCAATTCAACTACCAGGTAACAAAAGAGCCAAAGATAAAAAACGTACCCGAGGGCCAAACCAGGAAAATCGTGATTCCTATAAGGAACCCCACCGTTAATTTACTCCGTCGCGTTCACCCGTCCAACCACCCACTTCAATAAATGGAAATCCAATAATTGTTTACAAGAAAATGTAAATATCTAAAGTTTGCACAAGTTTACAAACATTTTAGTCGTACAAAGTTTAGTGAAACTCGCCCCAGGTGTGGAACTTTCACCTGTGTTCTACATATGACTGATTCCACCCAGGATCCCGCACAGGGATCATTCTAAAGGATCATCTACTTGATTGCAAAAAATCAACCAGTTTGATTGGCAGAGCCGAAGTTGTCATCCAGCTCGGAGAATGCTAAAGTGAAAGGGTTTAACATCCTAGTTAAGGTCACATACAGATGATCACTCGGATACAAGTCCCATCCGAATGAAAATGGGATGGAAATACTATGAATGCCCGAACGCAGCAGACCTGAAAAATATGTGCCTACTCAAAAATCTTGTTCAGTGTAAAAGTAAAAACAAGAGCTCCGCGGAGCAAGATGTCCCGCCTGGCGCAGTTTGATACTACATAAGGAGCTTGTAATAACCTTGGGGTTAGTGAGCACCATGGGCTTTCTGTAGAATGATGCGGGATGTTGTTACAAATGCATGTATGGCATATTAAAGCATAAACTGAGCGTTAACTTTTCCAAACACGTACATTTCTAAGTCAGTGACCTTGACCTTTGGGGTTAGCGGGCACCATGGGCTTTCTGTAGAATGATATGAGATGGTGTTACAAATGTATGTACGGAATATTAAAGCATAAACTGAGCATTAATTTTTCCAAACACGGAAATTTCTAAGTCAGTGACCTTGACCTTTGGGGTTAGCGGGCACCATGGGCTTTCTGTAGAATGATGGGCTTTCTGTAGAATGATGCGGGATGTTGTTACAAATGCATGTATGGAATATTAAAGCATAAACTGAGCGTTAATTTCTAAGTCAGTGACCTTGACCTTTGGAGTTAGCGAGCACCATGGGCTTTCTGTAGAATGATGCGGGATGTTGTTACAAATGCATACACATGTATATGGAATATTAAAGCATAAACTGAGCGTTAACTTTTCCAAACACGGAAATTTCTAATTCAGTGACCTTGACCTTTGGGGTTTGCGGGCACCATGGGCTTTCTGTAGAATGATGCGGGATGTTGTTACAAATGCATGTATGGAATATTAAAGCATTCCATTGAGGGAAACAGAAGTTACAATGAATTAACCTGAGATTTAAGTTTTAGAAACAGAGCTAAACGCAAAAACTTAACGTTGAATGCATGTGAAAAGTAGGTCAATGAACCATGAAAACTAGGTCAAGGTCCCATGGGCTCCCTCAGTGTGAGATGGTTACACTACAGTGTTGATGTATACCGAAGCATTCCATCAAGGGAAACAGAAGTTGTAATACATTAAACCGAGCGTTAACTTTTCCAAACACGGAAATTTCTAAGTCAGTGACCTTGACCTTTAGGGTTAGCGGGCACCATGGGATTTCTGTAGAATGATGCGAGATGTTGCTAAAAATGCATGTATGTAATATTAAAGCATTCCATTGAGGGAAACAGAAGTTACAATGAATTACCCTGAGCGTTAAGTTTTAGAAACAGAGCTAAACGCAAAAACTTAACGTTGAATGCATGTGAAAAGAAGATCAATGAACCATGAAAAGTAGGTGAAGGTCACATGTGCTCCCTCTGTGTGAGATGGTTACACCACAGTGTTGATGTATACGAAGTATGGAGGTCGTAGGAGTTATAGTTATCTGGAAACTGAGCGAAACGCAAAAACTTAACGTGAAATGTTGATGCCGCCGCCGACGGAAAAGCTATGCCTATGTCCCGCTTCTGCTAAAGCAGGCGGGACAAAAATTAATTGTTTTTATAAACGACAGACGATAATAAGTTGCTGGAGGTCAATCGATGAGCCCAAATATAGGTAGATCAGGTGTATTATCATATCATAGCCTTGTTTTCGTGCATAATAACTACATTATAAAGTGCATGTGCATGTATGTCAATATAATAGTGTATCTTGGTGAGCAAAATACACATGTAGCGTGGCTCAGTGGTATCGAAGCGGGACAATATCCATACGTTTACAGAACTTTTGTTAATTTTATCTGGTCGTGAGTTCGAACCTCACAAAATGCATTACTTTTGTCGATATCATTCTGTTCATTTTATGACTTGTTGCTGGAGAAGGGAATAAGTGAAACGGCAAGGGTTATCACTCTTGCTGTATGACCTCATTGTGACATGATCGGCGAGAACATACAAGTTTATATTGTATATTTACACATACATGCGTTAACTAAATTTTTGAAAGTGACAAATAGATCCATAGGGCCGGGTGTTTTCGTCAATATCATATTGTACAGTCAGGGGTTGAAATTTCACTCGCCCAGCTCGCCATGGCGAGTGCTTTTTGTGGCGGTCGAGTACTTTCTACAAACACCCGCCCAGTTTGGCGAGTGAAACATTTGGTCAGGATTTTTTTTTCTGAAGAAATTGCCAATTAATTCCATCGATAACGGCCAACAAATGGTATTAATTCAGCGACCATTTGTTGTTTACAGTTTACGTCAATTTGCGGGAAGTAAGATTCAAGCAGTGTCTATGTACACGGTTACGGGTAGAATCGCTAGCGATTTTGAACACGGTCCATATCAGGCAAGTTTAATTCACGGATTATTTGTCGGCTGTACGTGGCCGGGCTAACAAATAATATGACTGCGAGTATAGACTAGTGTATACGCGGCCACATATATCGTCTCGTATGCAGTTGGGTTAACGCGCATTTCAGACGCCGAACATAACGGCTTGGGACGAAACGGTCGGCACCGGGTCCGAAACCATTGAATTTAGTAATTAAGGCAGCGCGCAGCGCATGCAAACTATAAATTAAACAAAATCTATGTCACTCAACGCTTATAGAAAATAAGAAGCATGCAAGCCTCTGAGCAAATTCGCTGCTAAAAACGTTGTTGAAGAAAAAACTCGACCAAGTTTATCTCCCAATAAATAATATTTATTTGTTTGTTTATGTTCATTTAATACTTAAAATATAAATAACAATAATATGAATATGTCTCATATGTTTTGGTAATGATCATATACATGTATATGTAAAAGCTTCTTTTTTTTTAAATAAGATGCAACATTACAAATACTGGAAATAGCATTTTATTTTTTTTAAAAACTGGGCGAGTAACTTTTTGACCTGGGCAAGTACTTTTTTTTTGTACTTGCCCAGCTGGGCGAGTGGAAAAAAATGATTTTTTCAACCCCTGAGTACATATTCCCTGTTTCGTTTAACACATGTCACTATAATAAACAAATTACTTACTTACTCCCAGATTCTTCATGTAGACACAAATGAAATATGCATAATTATTAGTTTTCTTCAAAGAGAGACTAACATTCTACATGTAATCTATGTCATACTTCATTAATGTAATTTGTAAGAGCAACACAAATAAAAAATAAATATATAATAAAATATAAACCAAACAAAATAGTATGTGTATGAAAAACTATTAAGATTCAAACTCACTACCTGCGGCATTGATATCCGTCACTCTAACCCCTCGACTACATAAGACCTGATGACAAATCTCAAAATCAATATTGAAAAGGAATAAAGGCACGGGTATATTTACCTGTCTCACCTATTCTGTGTTTTGTTTGTGACCGGTTTGTTTGTAAACAAGTAGCAAGTTATCGTCTGCGGACTATACCAGTGATGAATATACATAGATATTGGATTTTTGGTTTGAACAAAAAAAACAACAATAATAACTTGCCTACCTACCTACCTACCTACCTACCCATGTTTGTAATGAAGGGTTGGGTTTGGGCAAATATAAAATCATTTAATTGTGACTTTACAATCATCAGTCAGTATTAGTTTTTCTGTAAAAAAAAGAGGAAAACCTATGATGAACGAAATACCAGTGTGTATGTCGTTCTGTCTATTTATGAAAGCTAGATTCCTATGGATGGGGTATTAAAAGTGTTATTATGCTAAACAAAGTAGTAGATCATTGTGTATCTAGTCCACCTGTAGATAAACAATTTAATGTACCTTGTACCTGTCCATCCAATTTATGGAGCTATTAACAGGTCATGGCCATAAATATGAATTGATTACATTTGTTATGTTCTTTCAACAGCATGGGTCAGACAGATGACATTAGTATACTATATTTGACACTTACCATGAAAGGGGCTTATGAAATGGGCGTATGCAACCAGTGTAGCCCCAGATCAGCCTGCGCATCCGCGCAGTCTGATCTGGGCCTACACTGTTTGCCGTCGAGTAGGAAAGCTTTCGACGCATTTGACAAACATTTCAGAAAATTATCATGCTGCACAACTGTTTTAGATCATCAGGACACTCCTTTTCCCATGGTGGGTCATACGAAAATCACTGTATAGATCCTGTGTTTTCGTTGCACGAGGAGAAAAGAAACTTACTGATATGTCTTCCATAGCGCCATTAAAATCGAGCCCACACGTCTTTGCATCATAGTACCTATACTGATTTGTTGTCATCCCAGCGTCTCTGTAACAAAGGTATCGCTATACAGCTAGCTGTAACAGCCACGGTATTACATGTAGTACTATTACCCCAATACATGTATTAATGTATATAAAGTTTTTTTTACTGGCTGTAATTTAGTGTTTTTCAGCTCTGTTCCCAGTAAAAAATAGCACATTTTTCAGAAGACAACAAAAGCGTGCATGGTGGTGCTTTAGTTTAACGAATATGAAGAAGCTATGTGAAATGAAACGGAAATTATAAAAAATTCACCCCAATGTTAAATTTGCGAAAGCGCTAAGATTGTGACCCTGAACTTGGGTTTAAGGGGTGATTTGAGGGTCGTGGATTTGTCACAGCATCATAGAGAATCATTAGAGAAAGGCATGTGTGAAATATCAAAACGGTTGGTGAAAGGAGACAGAAATTATAACAAATCCTCCCCCACCCCCAACGTTAAGTTTATGAAAGCACTAACACTGTAACCTTGACCTTGGGGTTAGCGGAGGTCTGAGCATCGTGGAGTTGTCACAGCATGATAGAGAATCATTAAAGAAAGGCATGTGTGAAATAACAAAAGGTTTGGTGAAAGGAAATAGAAATTATATCAAATTTCCCCCAACGTTACATTCTCAAATTTTTGAAGACGTACGGACGGACAAATGCCGACTACGACGCCGGGGGTATGCCATAAGCACTTATTTCTTCCAAAGTCAAGCTAAAAAACAAGAAAATGTTACGGCTCTACAGAGACTGGGGGCATAAATGTCTAGATCGCCTACTAATACAAGTACAAACATCGGAATACAATAATTTGGTGAATTTGTTGTCCTAATGCACATGCTTAACCTATTCAGTACTACAGACCAGTATAGTGGTATTGGCAATAAGTGTAGATCCAGATGAGCCAGCTTGTGGATGGAAAGTGGAAAGTGATTCAGTTTATTAAAGGAAGAGCTAGGGTCATATAGAGATGGGACCACAGTTTAAAGTCTCATCCGACAGACCAGTGGGATGGAAATACTATGTAAATATTTTTCACGCCCAGGATGTGGATTGAACTCACAACCTCTGGTATTGAAGTCCAAATGCCATATTCCGTAGGCCACGGCCCATCCCTACAAGTTGGATGAATTAAAATTGTTTCTTCTAATAACAGTATGGCTACTTTCAGTGATTTTGCAGGTTGATCTGGGGCTATATTGGTCACAAATGTGATGACTTTTGTCAGCTGGTGGTACACAGATGTGTTCACCTACTTGAAGATAGGGCCATGGTTTCCCCAGGTCGGTGATGGGAAATACACTTCCTTTCCGTGTGGATAAAATCGATCCTATTAAAACAAAACAAGTATTTATTTAATGGTGTTAAAGGTACATGCCCACTCAGTAGGCACAACATATTCTTTATATCCGAGACATCATCTGAGACATTTTCTAGCAAAATAAACATTGATTCACCATTAGCCCACACATTGATTGGCATTATTATACATTTTTTATAAGACGTAAACTTTCAACACTGATATCAGGGGCGATAACTGTGTTTCCAACAAATGTTAACGGACATTACTATTTATTCTCTGTATATATTTTTTGATGTGCAATCATCATACTTTATACTCTGTCTATAATATTATTTTTTCAGGTGACGAATTTAATTAGTATAAATAACTAAAATATATAATGCCTCATATGCATATTAAAATAGCCTGATACCACTGCGCGTCACTATCAGTAAAATAAATATTACTAAATGATTATATCTGTATAGCGGGCACTTGTAATTTTTAGAAGTGGTAGAATAGTTACACACATACATGTATACACTTATTTAATTCCTATAAAGAAGTTTCTGCCTACTGAGTGGGATGTACCTTTAAAGGTACATGCCCACTCATATCAGTAGGCACAAAATGTTCTTTTTTTGGAAAGTAAATAAGTGTATAATTGTGTCACTATCCCACCAGTCCTAAAAATTACGAGTGCCCGCTATACAGATATAATCAATTTAGTAATATTTATTTTACTGATAGTCACTCGCGGTGGTATCGGGCTATTTTCATATGCAAATGAGGCATGATATTTTTTAATTATTTATACTAATTAAATGCGTCACCTGAACAAAATATTTTCGACAGATTATAAAGTATGATGATTGCACATCAAAAAATAAATACAGAGAATAAATAGTAATGTTTGCAAGAAAATGTCATATCTACAGAATATACAAAACTATCTGTCTCCCTATATTATAACCTACTGAGTGGGAATGTACCTTTAAGTTAACGGCCTGTCAACAGGGGCGAAGATCATTTAAGGCTTTTTTTACAGAAACACATTTTGATGAACGACATCACAACTAATTCCAGTGAAGTACACAATCACCGAACTTCTCCAAATTTGACTATTGCGCCATGTCCAACATACTAAAATTTTTGCCCAGTCCACTCTTTTCCAACTTACTTATGCACCGCTTCATTCCATATGAATTAGTAGCGGCCTTTGCATATTTCATGTGCTATTAACCCTTAGAAGGCGGGAACCAAAAATTATTGTCTGCTGTTGTTTGTTATTTTGTCTTTTCTCTCAATAAAAACATGGTTTGGAAATGATTCTAAAGTGCTGTCAAAACATGTTTTTTTTATGAGAAAAATGAAACATAAAAAATAAACAGCAGACAACACAATTTAATTTACCAGTGTAAGGGTTAACTATCAATGTAAACTGGGATTAGTGGCATACTATACTTGTCAGTAGTGTGTTTAAATAATCAATAACATAACATTTTGAGTACAGAGCTCCATATAAGCTTTGTGTCTAATATTTTTTATGGATTATTGATTTTGTGAATAGGAACAAATATATCAAAATATAAAACAAATTTAACAATTCACTTATTTGAGTGTATTATTACTTATTCACCTATTTATACTGTTTGTTTCTTGCAGCTCAACTAAGTAAATTTTCAACTTTATTACAGTATTTCCACTACTCAATTTTCACATTGCTGTGACTATTTTGTACTCCCACTGTTGATAATCAATGCGTATTCAGCTAAAATGTAAAATACACCACTATGCATCTTATCTGGAGCACTGTAAGTACCAGTCAAACGAATCACAATTGCGGAAGTGCAGGTGGGTCTGGGTCTACTCTTTAACCCTTCCTACGCTGTTGACGGAAATTGCCGTCTGCCGTTTGCTTTAATTCTTAACAAAAAACTGGTTTTGACAGCACATGAGAATCGTCTCCACTGGAGACGATTCTCATGTGCTGTCAAAACCAGTTTTTTGTCGAGAAATATTGAAAATGAAACATTTCCAGCAGACGACAACATTTAATTCAGCGTAGGAAGGGTTAATGGTCATAATGAACAAGAGCCACATTTCCCCAGCCACAGCCGGATATGACTGGAGCCAATTGACTTACCAGGAATGCAGAACCAATTCTCAGAGATCCGGTTCCAGACACACCCTGTACTGTTGCATTCTGCAAAAACAATGCATACATCATACAACTGTAACTTCACATATTTACTTGTTGTTAACCCTAGTTTCTCGACCAATGAAAGAACAGCATTTCGTCTCAATTAATCGCATATTGTGACGCGTTCGCAAATATCTATTACATTAATCATTAAATGCTTAGCACTATATTTAGAAGTATTTTACGCTGTGGTGTCATCAGTTCACAGACGCATTTAGCATATAGCATATTACCGCCCACACACGCGCTCACTTCGTGTCACACCACCAATCACATACATGTACTAGTATAGTGATTCGAAATTACGTTTAGGGGCGGAGCTTCGCGACTGTACAATTCAAATATTGAATTTTTTGCTCGATAGCACTCGCTCGAAATCAATTTATTAAAAATTCAATATGTGAACTATAACTATTACATATAATGCATACAGTACAAACAGGCGTCTATACAATACCAGTCAGCCAGTTGCCGTGGCCTAGCGGATAACGCATTCTCCTGAAGCCTGGGTGCTCAAAACCTCTGTTAAGTTAACAGACAGTTAAATCCTAATGTCCTAAGGATTTAAGTCTGTTCAACAGAGGTATTGAGTCACCCTGCGGAGGTTGATATTGATTAGCCACCAACTAGTTAAATAATGAGGGATCGTAGCTAGTTATCTCCCGTTGGATTTATTTGTAGAAATCCAAATTGTGTAGTCTATGGCTTTATTGCTTGTAAAAAGAGCGAATATAGCATGATTTGTTGTGAAAAGGAGTCAATATACGGTAGTGGTTTTGACTAGTGTTGATTCAAATCATCCTACATATCTACGCAATCTGATCTGGGTCTACATTATTTGCCAGATTCATATTTTCACATTTATTAATGTTATTGCAATCAGTGTATACCCAGATCAGACAGCACAGAACCAGATCTCTATAAATAGATTTGCAAAGGGAAATAACTAGCTACGATCCCTCATTTTGCCTGTATGCCTGGCATACAGGATAGATAGGAATGGTGCTTAACGGCCCACTAACACAAAATAGTATCATTTAGGGCCTACAGGATAGTAATTGGGAAGTATTGCTGTTCAAAACTAGAGCATTACAGAAGTCAAAACTGACTGGCCCTTTCAATACAATAAGGGCTTTTCCATTTTTTTTTTTTTTCCCCGGGAGGGTGGGGGGGGGGGGGGGGGAGACGGGATTTTTTAAAACAGCATGGTGGTGGTGTCGTATTAATTAATTTATTTTTCTACTGGGTGGGGTCTACGTCATTTAAAATATCTATAGGTAGGGGTTTTTTTATTTTTTTCCTTTCTAGTTCCCCTAGGGGGGGGGGGGGGGGGGGGGGGTGGGGGGGGGGGGGGGGGGGGGGGGGGGGGGGGTGGGGGGGGGGGGGGGGGGGTGTGGTGGAGGGGGGGGGGGGGGGGGGGGTTAAGTTCCCCTATGATGTTGGTGAGTGGTTATTTTCCATAAGTATTAAAGTGGGCAGGGCTTAAAAATTCACTCGCCCCGCTCACCATGGCGAGTCAATTTTCATGTTGGCGAGATGATTTTCTTGTCACTGGTCCGATTTTGCGAGTGACACATCGGGCAAGGCCATTCTGTATTTTCAGAAAACTAAGAAAATTTTATTAATTTCCAGCTATTTCAAATTATTTTCTTTATTTCACTGGTTTTAAGCGGTTTATGAAGTATTTCTGTAACTTTCATACACCCTATAGATTTCTGTTGTAAACCATCATGTGTCACCATTCTCGTTGACAGCATGACTTTGCATAAAAAAAAACATATGCCGTTTAACATTAGCCCAGCACAGATTATGGTCATATATACTGTGTCATTCCTATAAATTTGTTTGATTTTGTCTTCCTCTGGTGCTACACACCAAACTAGGAGTTCGAAGTTATACAAATTTCCACTAAAAACAAACTTTCTAGACCAAAATGTGCATACGTGACAGTAGTCTTGTTCTGACTTAGGGGAGATAACTCTTGTTTACTAATGGACTTATTATAGTGGAACATTTATTTTTGAAAATAACTATAATAAACGGATAAAGAAGGAATAATATTATAAATCGTTTAAAAGCTGTAGAAATATAATTGTTAACAAATTTAAACAATTTTGTGTTTATAATAATACTCCTTTTCAGGCACCATCTCGTTATTACATTCATACACACGACTCCATTTTCTTGTCCAACATGAAAACGCCAAAATAATTCGAACAAATTGGTTTCCCAGTGAAGGAAAATTTGTACTTTCATTGTTAAATATACAAGGGAGCCCTCACACATTTTGCTGTTGAACATACATGTAACACCATTGGCAATCCATCAGTCATTATTATGTTCTTATGCTTCATATTTTGAACAAGCAAGTATAAGACCAATAACAACCCCCCCCCCCCCCCACTAACACAAAATAGTATCATTTAGGGCCTACAGGACAGAAATTGGGAAGTATTGCTGTTCAAAACTAGAGCATTCCAGAAGTCAAAACTGACTGGCCCTTTCAATTTTTTTTCCCCGGAGGGTGGTGGGGGGGACGGGATTTTTAAAACAGCATGGTGGTGGTCGTATTAATTAATTTATTTTTCTACTGGGTGGGGTCTACGTCATTTAAAATATCTATAGGTAGGGGTATTTTTTTATCCTTTCTAGTGGTGGAGGGGGGGGGGGTTAAGTTCCCCTATGATGTTGGTGAGTGGTTATTTTCCATAAGTATTAAAGTGGGCAGGGCTTAAAAATTCACTCGCCCCGCTCGCCATGGCGAGTCAATTTTCATGTTGGCGAGATGATTTTCTTGTCATTGGTTCGATTACGGTCTTATATACTGTGTCATTCCTATAAATTTGTTTGATTTTGTCTTCCTCTGGTGCTACACACCAAACAAGGAGTTCGAAGTTATACAAATTTCCACTAAAAACAAACTTTCTAGACCAAAATGTGCATACGTGACAGTAGTCTTGTTCTGACTTAGGGGAGATAACTCTTGTTTACTAATGGACTTATTATAGTGGAACATTTATTTTTGAAAATAACTTTATAATAAACGGATAAAGAAGGAATAATATTATATAATCTTAATAGTATGTACATTAGTACTTGTTTAAAAGCTGTAGAAATATAATTGTTAACAAATTTAAACAATTTTGTGTTTATAATAATACTCATTTTCAGGCACCATCTCGTTATTACATTCATACACATGACTCCATTTTCTTGTCCAACATGAAAACGACAAAATAATTCGAACAAATTGGTTTCCCAGTGAAGGAAAGTTTGTACTTTCATTGTTAAATATACAAGGGAGCCCTCACACATTTTGCTGTTGAACATACCTGTAACACCATTGGCAATCCATCAGTCATTATTATGTTCTCATGCTTCATATTTTGAACAAGCAAGTACAATACCAATACCCCCCCCCCCCCCCCCCCTTTGAACAAATTAATAATGTTCAAGCCCAAAACGAGACGGTTCAAATGAGTGATATCATATTTGTTAATAAACATATATTGCATCTACTTGATTGCCTGGGTTAATCATGCCCCTATGTGATAGCCAGGGGACATATAGCCTTGCTCTTGAGGTTCCGTATGTCCGTCCGTCTGTGTACATTTACATCAACAAGTTTGTAAGAGTTTCTCCAGTTAGAGTCCAGTATTCCAGAGGGACACATCCATGTTTTACAAACATAATGTCTAGTATTAATGTTGGTACAAAAGCTAATTTATTAAAAGTATTAATACATGTACATGTACTTACATTTTCCTAAAATGTTGGGCAAGTAGCTTTTTTGTCTGGGCGAGTAGATTGTAATTGTACTTGCTCGGCCGGGCAAGTGTGAAAAGTGAATATTTTTAAGCCCTGAGTGGGTGTCGGTGTATCTATTTAGAAGTCTCCGTAAAAAAACACCGACATTGAATGTTCACTGGTCAACGATTAGTGTGTCATTAGGAGTTGTCGTTCTTGCAATCCAGCGTGTTCGGCCTAGTTCGATTGGCTGTCAGACATCTCGTACACGAGTGTTCGTCAGTCTCCGCGTAAACAACAAGTTCGCGTAGCGAACGCGTTGTTTACGCGGAACCGACGAACATGGGTGTATTATTTCACGCTATTCAACCCTGAACGATTAATTATCCTATTTATTACATTTCTACTACTTAATTTCCTGATTTTTAATAATATTTGTGTTTTATTGAAGAAACTATGTGCGTATAAATGTTTATGGGCATGTCTTATTTACTACGTGTTGACGTCACTCATTCATAACAATTTTGGATTCATAAAAAAATGGCGCCTTTCTGTCTAATGGACTTCAGTGGATTTTAATATTTATGGCATACACGTATAGGGTAAGTACCAAGTCGATGGTATTACATGTATAATGATTAATATTTATAATAATGTGTTTTATTAATATAGAACAAAGAGCAGCTCGATATATTCTTTCACAAATATGCTGTTCACAACGTCTGCCAATAACAAACCAGTACTTGTCAGTGTCCTAATGTCGACACACATCAATGTTATTTATGACACGACTTTAGCAATATTAGTTGACCTCAGCTTCCGGCAGTGGTAATAATCAAACAATTTCACATATTGCTCCCTAAGAATAACATTTTCTGGTGGTGGGGGTTAAAGGAGAAATAAATTCTGGTGGTGGGGGGTGTTTTATGCCATTTTTTTTTTTTCTGGATGTAGGGGTTAAATGGTGGTGGGGGTGTTTTATGCAAAAAATCAATTCCAGTGGTGGGGGGTTATGCAAGAAATAAATTCTGGTGGTGGGGGGTATAATATTATGTAAATTCCGGTGGTGGTACCCCTAAAAAAAAAGCCAGTCCCCCCCCCACTCCCCCAGGGAAATTTTTCTGGAAAAGCCCTAAGGGTGACGTGACGTTTACTATACTACAACAACAAAAGGCACACATGGGCATGTATCACTCACCAGAGATCCTCCAACACATTTTGAGATAGCATATTATGTCACAAATTTCTATGGGGGCAGCCACATTGTCGTGCTACGCCTAAATGGCGAGTATGACCAATAAAATAGTGCCCTGTGCCAACTTATCCAATCGCATTTTGGTCTGTCTGGTTTTGTAGCTAAAACTCTACATATACTATCTGGTTGTCACAGTTTTGGGCTCAGTCTATCAGTTAAATTCTGGAAAATACGAATCAAGACATTTCGTGCGTATGAATACAGTAGCTATTATCTTTAGTTCTCAGTTAGGTAACAGTCACCAGTTAGCCGCCAGTTTCGTACATTTTTTTCGGGGAGTTTCAAACAGTAATTTATTCTAGAGAAACCGTATGGATGGGAATGGGTTTGCACTTGCACCATCACAGTATATGTACATTTGCCTCTGAATGATGATTGAGAAAATATGCAACTTTCAGTCTCTAGATCCGCAAGTGATCAGTTTTTGTGGAGATAACATAACATATTTCAGTACTTTCAGTACTAAAGTCACTTAGATTTGTTGGATTGACCAGTAAAAAGCCATTACATGTAGCTCATTTATTGATACCTTGGAATTGATATGCAACACACATTAGACTGGAAAAGTAGAAAACTGTCTGTAACTAAGAATGTTAGACAGCGATATGTGCATAATTTTGGTGAAAATCCTGCGACCATTTCAAAATTTGAACGAATCTTTATGTGCCATGTCTGTATGTGATCCCAAATCACACAGAACTGTCTGAGTACAGTAGTCATATGCATGGATTACAGTGAAACTTCTCTAAACCAGACACCCTGGGGACCTCCTAGTAGTCATATGCATTTCTTACATTTCAGCCAGTAGTTTACACAAATCTAATGGTGAATTACACCACTCTCGTGTTTACCATATATGGAGAAATGACATCAGTAACGTCGCAATAACGTGTTTCCTTCGACCAACTAAATCGTGTTCTCACACACCGTTTGATTCGCGAGACAAGTCACCGTCACTTCGACCCACCTCCAAATATTAATTTGCATAACTCTTGGCCACATTTTACTCTTGATTTGCTTTGTTTTTATAAATAATCATGTGTGAAATGTAAAAAAATGTTTATTTAACCAGGTGAGCTGATTATCTTGAAATAATGCCCTCGTGATTGGGTCCTACCACTGAACAAACTCAGGTCGCTACGCTCACTTGTTTGTTTCGCGTAAGGACCCAATTACTTTCACGATAATCAGCTCACCTGGTTAAATAAACAGTATATATTACATACAGTGGAACCTCTATAAACCGTACACCCTGTGGACCTCCCAGTAGTCATATGCATATATTACATACAGTGGAACCTCTCTAAGGTCGCTGGAGGTCCCCAGTGTGTCCAGTTTAGAGACACCACTGCTCGTACCCGTTTGTCCTTAATAACGTTGCTCTTCTCCCCGAAAGCGAGGACGGCGGAGGAGCTGGTGAACTCTGGGAAGCCGGAGATGGGGGCGTATTCGTGATGTAGGCCCTCCGCCAGCATCTGTTCCTCTGCCTGCAAACATACAACCAGCACAGGTGAATTTGATTTAATTTGTTGGTGTTTAACAGTCTATCAACAGCTAAGGTCATTTAAGGTTGGGCCAATGGTTCGATCCCGCATTTAACCTGCTGCATTGAGAGGAAAATCCCAAAATCAGAACGGAATATTTACATCGTAAAAATATATATTCAGCCCCCAAATTAGTATAAGTTAACCTGATATGCCGCCAGGTCCATACTACACAAAAGTAATTTGGCCACTACCCGTAAAAGTAATAGGATTAGGAATAATCATATTATTCTTATAAGGGGTTTTACAGATTCAACTCTCACATACAAGAATGCCAAAGACGTACCTGAGGGTCAAACTAGGTCTCCGGTCGGGATTCCGGTAAGGGTGAATCCCGATCCGTAAATTAATTCACATACTCCCAGTCAACCACCACACAGCACAGGTGAAACTCGGAACTAAGAGTATGACAAACACTGTAGATCCAGATGAGCCGTCTCATCAAGATGCACAGTAATTGTAAGGATTTTTCAGGATTGTTAGAAAATAGTCTTCATATGAGTAACGCAAAGGCTATGAACTTGAATGTTGTCCTCAGTGACCTTGAGCATTTGGACATCACATACCCGGGGTGGTGAGCCATCAAAAGGCAGGGATGAAGTTTGGTGGACCTGGACTTTGTAAATTGTAGAAGCTGCCGACGGAAAAAAGTGGGACATAAGTCACACACATGTACGGGCAAGACAGAAATCACATTACCCTACCCAGTTACATTCATACAGTACAATTTTGTACTGTACATGTACAATACACTAGTGTAATAAATATGTACAAGAGTTGTCAGAAGACAACGAAGCACACCTGGTGGTGCTTTAGTTTAACAAATATCAAGAAGCTGTGTGAAAAGAAACAGAAATTAAAAGAAATTTCCGCCAATGTTAAGTTTGCAAAAAGCGCTAAGATTGTGACCTTCACATTGGGGTCAGCGGGGGTCTGAGGTGTCGTGGATTTTGCATGGCATGATAAAGAATCATTAGAAAAAGGCATGTGTGAAATATCAAAACGTTTGGTGAAAGGAAACAGAAATTATAACAAATTTCCCCCAATGTTAAGTTTATGAAAGCACTAAGACTGACCTTGATCTTGGAGTTAGCGAGGGTCTGAGGGTCGTGAATTTGTCACAGCATGATAGAGAATCATTAGAGAAAGGCATGTGTGAAATATCAAGAATTTGGGTGAAAGGAAACAAGAATTATAACAAATTTCCCCCAACATTAAGTTTATGAAAGTACTAAGACTGTGACCTTGGGGTTAGCGGGAGTCTGAGCGTCGTGGATTGTCACGGCAGAATAGAGAATCATTAGAGAAAGGCATGTGTGAAATATCAAAATGTTTGATGAAACAGAAATTATAACAAATTAGCCCCAATATTAAGTTTATGAAAGCACAAAGACTATGACCTTCACCTTGGGGATAGCGGGGGTCTGAGCAGCGTGGATTTGTCATGGCATTATAGAGAATCATTAGAGAAAGGCATGTGCGAAATATAAAAAGGTTTGGTGAAAGGAAACAGAAATTATAAACCAGAGGGCCATGATGGCTCACCTGACTCCATGAACACCAGAGGAGAATGTGACACTGAGATCATGTTTAAAAAGAATTGTGCTATTTTTAGATAGCGGTCATCTTGGATTAAGCGATGACTCATTTTACCAATTTTTTTGTTTATTAGTGTTTAACGGCGTATCAACAGCTTAGGTCATGTAAGGCCGGGCAAACGGGTTCGATCCCATTTTAACCTGCTGCATTGGGGGGAAAATCCCAAAATCAGAACGGAATATTTACATCGAGAACAAATATATTCAGCCCTGAAATTAGAATAACCTGACCTGGTGCCAGGTCCATACGACACCAAGTCACTTGGCCCCTTCCCCTAAAATAGGATTACGAATATTGTAATACTCACATAAGGGGTATAACCAGATTCAACTGTCGCATACAAAATACCAAAGACGTATGTGAGGGCCAAACTCCAGTCGGGATTCTGGTAAGGATAAACCCCGATCGTTAAATTACCCATCACGTGCTCCCACCTGCCACCCACTCTCATTTGACCAAATCTGAAAATGCTTCACCCAAGGATCTTAACTTCCTATGAAGTTTGGCCAGCATCGGCCATGTTAAAAATCTTGAATAAATGGACCTTTTGGCGGCCATCATGGATGACATAATCATCCGATTCCGACAAATATTGCACCAGAGCAATCGCCTCATTGATACCTTCAATTTGATATATGACATGAGCATATTCGATCAAAAATAAAATTTGACCCTAATTTGACCCCACGGGCCACGCCCATTTTTGACCATTTTAACACCTTTGAAAGAGCATTCTGCATCGATCATTCCTACCAAGTTTCGTCGAAATCCGATTGGCGGTTCATGAGAAGAAGATATTTTAAGAATTTGTGCTATTTTTAGACGGTGGCCATCTTGGACGTTTGGCCGCCATGGGCCAAGCGGTTTGTGTGAAGAAGAATTTTGAAATCTCTAATAAAAGAACGACCTTTTGACCTTTCGGCGGCCATCTTGGATGACATGACCATCCAATTTCGACAAAAAATGTACCAGAGCGATCGCCTCTTTGATACCTTTCATTTGATATAGGCATGACCATATTCGGTCCAAAATAAAATTTGACCCCAATTTGACCCCACGGGCCACACTCATTTTTGACCCCGGGGTCACCATTTTAACAACTTTGAAAGAGCATTGTACATCGATCATTCCTACCAGTTTCGTCGAAATCCGGCTAGCGGTTCATGAGAAGAAGATTTTTTAAGAATTTATGCTATTTTTAGATGGCGGCCATCTTGGATTAGTGATGACCTCCATTTTAACAAATCTGAAAAGGCTTCACCAATGGACCATAATTTGTAAATTTGGCTACCATGGGCCAAGCGGTTCATGTGATGAAAGATTTTGAAATCTCTAATAAAAGAACGACCTTTGGACCTTTCGGCGGCCATCTTGGATGACATAACAATCCGATTTCGACAAAAAATGCACCAGAGTGATCGCCTCGTTGATACCTTCAATTTGATATATAACATGACCATATTCGGTCAAAATAAAATTTGACCCCAATTTGACCCCACGGGCCACGCTCATTTTTGACCCCGGTGTCACCATTTTAACAACTTTGAAAGAGCATTCCTGCCAAGTTTTGTCGAAATCTGGTTGGCGGTTCTTGAGAAGATTTTTTAAGAATTTGTGCTATTTTTAGACGGTGGCCATCTTGGATTACGTAATGACGTCATTTTAACAATTTTGTAATCCCCCTACCTATGGACCATGACCATGAAGTGTGGTGACTAGGCCCAATGGTTACCGAGGAGAAGACGTTTGAAAATGTTCACGGACGGACGACGACAACGGACATATTGCGGTAACAATAGCTCACATGAGCTTCGCTCATCAGATGAGCTAAAAATTTACCCCAATGTTAAGTTTATGAAAGCACTAAGACTGACCTTGACCTTGGAGTTAGCGAGGGTCTGAGGGTCGCTAAGAGTGTGACCCTGACCTTGGGGTTAACTCGGGGTTTGAGGGTTGTAGATTTGTCACAGCATGATAGAGAATCATTAGAGAAAGGCATGTGTGAAATATCAAAAGGTTTGGTGAAAGGAAACAAATTATAACAAATTAACAAACCGACATTAAGTTATTGAATTTTTGAAGACGGACGGCCGGGACGGAAAGACAGAAGCTGACTATGACGCCGAGGATATGCCATAAGCACTCCTTTCTTCGAAAGGCGTGCTAAAAATGAGACCGTTATAGAAAATAGGTCAAATAATCAGTACAGCTTCAATGTATGATGATGTGCTTAAGCAATAAATACAATCCGACATTTGTGTTTACATGTATTTACATTTATTAAACTTGATTGATTTCCTACTTTCCACAGCAAGATTTGTATGAAAGCATTAAACTTGTTTACTAATCCTCACTCAAATATACTCCTAATAAAGAAAGGACAAACTAAAATTCATTGCTCTATTAAATCAGCAAAATATATAAAACAAACAAATTTAAACAAAATATAAATCAAATATTAAAATGTTTAACTCAAAAAGGTAGACTATATGGTAAGCTTTCATTTGATTCCATTGTAAACTAAGTTTCACCTGATCTTCATATTCCCGCACAAATCTTTTTGCCTGTAATTTGAAAACGTTCAACAAATACATTTGCACAACAGTTTACATCTAGAGTAGCAGCTAGTATGTACATGTGTCTAACCAACTGTAACATGCAGTACCACATGGCTAGCGTTTCTTCCAACATGGTAAAGCCAGACCAGGCGATCACCGAGGAGTGTCTCACCCACTAAACGAGGCGATCGCCAATTAGGTCAAGGTCACCAAGGTCAAGGTCACAATATGAGGAAGTCCAAAATTATTGATAGTAAGGTCACAGTCACCAAGGTCAATGTCACACAAATGACACTGGGTAACCATGAAACTGAGGAAGGAAGCTATTGGTGAAGTTTGGTAATGATCCGTCTAACGGATAAAGAGATATTGAACATGTGGAGAAATTGTCAAAACTTATTGACACAAAAATCAAGGTCACCTATGTGACGGTAAAGGTCACCGGAATGACACTGTGTGGATAGCTATCAATGTGAGGTTAGTTATTTATGAAATTTGGTAATGATCCGAAGATATTCAAAATTTGGATGTATGTCCAAAATGTTTGACACAAAGGTGAAGGTCACCAAGGTCAATGTCAGCCAAATTACACTGGTAGATATCCATCAATGTGAAGAAGCTATTGATGAAGTTTCGAGATGATCCAACTAACGGATCTAGACATATTCAACGTTTGCATGTACATGTACATCCAAAATTATTGACAATTGAAGGTAAAGATCACCATGGTCACAGTCACCCGAATGAGACACTGGGTGGATAGTCATCAATGTGCGGAAGCTATTAATGAAGTTTGGTAAAGGATCCGACTAATGGATCAGGAGGTATTCAACATTTGGACGTATGTACACAATTATTGACACAAAGGTTAAGGTCACCAACGTGAAGGTCAAAGTCACCCAAATGACAGCGGGTGGATAGCCACCCCGATAACGACGACGCCGCCAGAATTGTGACAACTATATTTCACTTTCCACTATCATGAACGAGAGAAAAAAAACGGCATATTTAATGAGTAAAATTGAACAAGAGTGCCGTAAGTTACAAAATACGCCCGTCTTAGATGGGCCAGACAGCTAAGATGCAGAAATGTGAAGCTGTCACCAAGGCAAGAAACATTAATGAGCATTTGAAAATATATAGCATTATTTCTTCCTTTTATTGTGATAAACAGGTATACTAATTGAGGTAGAGATTTGTAAAGTAGAAATTATATAGAATTGGATTTAGAGAAAATGGCTAAGTTAAAAAGGTGATATTTTTGTTAAAAAATATTTTTTCGGCATAAAAAACACCAAGGTGCACATCTTCAATATGTGTAGAAGACATGTGTATAGTTTCAGATCGATTGATTGAACGGTTTCAGAAGAGTTGTGTTTTTCTGTCCGCCGCCCGCCCGATTAATTCCTTACATTATCTTTGTAACAAAAGATGTACAGACACAACTTTAATAGAAAAGAAATATATGTAGCAGGTACTGGAGAAATGGAGCTTATGAGATTTGCGACCAGTGTTGATCCAGATAAGCCTGTGCATTCGCAGAGTCTGATCAGCAGCTGCACAGTTGCCATTCCATCAACGAAACACCCGTCATGCTTCCAAGAAGCAATATTGTTATCAGGCTACATGAGTGTGCTTTTTGATCAGGAGCTACACTGGTCACAATTTCCATAAGCCTCATTTTTCCAGCCACAGCCAAATATATATAGAGGGAATCGTTCCCAAATTTAATTTCCTATAACTACTATACTACTCAACATAAATAATTGAAACTTTGCATGATGGTTCATCAGGATGTTGTAGATAACTTGTATAAATATTATGGTTTTACTTTACAAATGATCAATTATGCGATATGGTGGGTAGAAATGAACAATATCGGTAGAGTTCAAATTGCTGTTAATCGTACCAACTTATATTCATGATGTAACTATATACACACAATGGTCGATCGGTCCACCATCCTCTTCTACCACAGCACACAGACATTTCTTCCATGAAGAAATACTGTTTCTGATCTCAGTCAATGTCACTTTCTCCCAACATCTCTGAATCTCAGCTTTGAGTTCCGCTTCAGTGAACTTCTTGTCTACGACTGTAAACTTTCTCACCAAGAGAATCCCACACCTAGTAGTCATTTGATTACAGTCCGGACTTTGTGGCGGTCACTCATCTTGTTTGATGAACTCTGGGGTAGCATCCTACAAATAAGATTGTGTTGCCCTGCTGGTATGTGATGATGCAACATCCTGCCGGAACACAGTCATCATTTGGGTACAGACGCAGACAGTCACGTAATAAACCCCTCTGTAATAACGACATGTAGCTATCACTCTTGAATATTCGTCTTTCCATGCCAGGAAACACCGACCGAAACCATCAGCTTCTTGTAGCACCTACATTTGCCGTGGTAAATGCATAATTTGTGTAATGTTTCATTTTGGCACCGACTGACACGGACAGATATCATGCCGGGACTACTGGTTAGCC
This sequence comes from Conchocele bisecta, assembly GCA_029237695.1. Taxonomy (NCBI): domain Eukaryota; kingdom Metazoa; phylum Mollusca; class Bivalvia; order Lucinida; family Thyasiridae; genus Conchocele; species Conchocele bisecta. The sequence goes on along the minus strand of CM055265.1, from coordinate 49,309,579 downwards.
GACAGAGAAAATCTGCTAGTCTTCCATCAATGATAATGTCAGTTCATTTGTACAATATTCGGTCTATCATGATCGAATTGATAGGAGTTAAGACAACATCCTGAACTATCAATATGTGAAATTGCAAATATCTTCATAAAAAGATGTTACAGGAACTTAAATCTGGGAACGTTTTTTACGAATCACCAGTAGCCTATTTCACCAACATTGCAAAGTATACTTATCATGCAAAGTATACTTTGAGGGAGAAATTTTCAATTTAAGGATAAATTTATTAATTTTTATTATACGGAATGTATTACATTATCACAGCCATTTTGGCCGTGATAATGTAATAAATTCAGTATAATAATTCTGCATACTTTTAATCATCAAATATATTTTTGGAAAAAATAATGAGTACTCCCTCAAAGTGTACTTTGCTAGATAACTATACTTTGCAATTTTGATGAAATCGGCTACAGATAGGCCCTTTGCTATTGTCCACTACATGTATTTGTTGTTGCTTTCTTATTATAAAAGCAGTACTGTACACAGTATATGTAGCTGTGACTGGATAACTCGGGCTTATGTGTTTTTCAATCAGTGTAGATCCAGATCAGCCAGATCTGATCAGGATATGCACTTCTCCATTACATCAACAAAACACCCATTCAGATCTGGATCAGGATATGCACTGTTCGCCATTACATCAACAAAACACCCATCGTGCTTCTAACAAGCAATATAGATCTTTATTGGGCTATACAAGTCTGCTAATTGATGAGGGGCTACAATGGTCTCAGATCACATAAGTAGTGTTTGAGGCAGGTTGTCAGTTAGTCATGGTCCAAATCAGCCATTTCAACTGGACAAGCAGCAATTTAAACAATTTCATGCCGAATTGCCCATTCAGGGGTCCGTTTCACTAAACTTCGTACGACTAAAATGTTCGTAAGTGCAAATTTAGGATCGTCCGGCAATTTCAATTAATGGATTTAAATTTATTGAGCATAGGCTGCATATGCAGCCTATGCTTAATAAATGTAAATCCAATAATTGTTTACAAGAAAACAGTTATTGGGGAATTTACGAGACGATCATAACTTTGCACTTACGAACATATTAGTCATACTAAGTTTAGTGAAACAGCCCCCAGCTATCTAAACTTACCGGTACGTGTATACTGGTGGGCTACCAGATTCCCCCAGCCACCAGTTTCCACCATACCCTCAGTTTCTGGCTAGCGAAAAGGTTTTGTGATTTTTGCGTTTGTAGATTCCAAGATCACATTACAAGAATTCCGCCATGGAAGCGGTGTCGCGCCTGCCGAGGCATTTGACCATAACATGATACATGTAATGGGCATGTGCTAAAGTAAGCATCACAACAACCGTCAGAGAAGTGCATACTTAAAACATGAAAAAGGTCACGGTTGAAGATTCTTTTTGACATAAAAAAGTGTTTCCACAACCATGTAAAGGTCAAGGTATGTTAATGGTGGCACGAGTGTTCCAAATGCTTACATGTATCAAATGTCCAAATATTGAAGCAATCCATCGAGTAATATTAATGTTATAAGAAACTTGTACAAACTTTTTGACGCAAAATATGTCTAAGTGTTTCTGCAAAAATGTGAAGGTACAAAAGGTCAATGTCATGTTAATGGCAGCATGAGTATGTTCCAAATGCTTACATGTATCATGTGTCCAAACATTGAAGCAATCCATCAAGTAACATTAATGTTATACAATGAATCATGATGAAGAAACATGTACATTTTTTGACGCAAAAAAATGGCCAAGTGTTTCCGCAAAAATGTGGTAAAGAATGTAAAGATCATGTTAATGGTGGCACGAGTGTGTTCCAAATTCTCACATGCATCAAGTGTCAAAATATTGAAGCAATCTGTCAAGTAATATTAAAGTTATACCATGATGACGAAGCTTGTACAAATTTTTTGACATTTCGGACGACGACGGAAAAAGCGAACACTATACATGTAGTTGCGCCTTCTGCTAAAGCAAACGTGACAAAAACTGAGTAGTTTGGCTATATGTCTTAATAATTTACCTGTATTAAAATAGCGTACTGAGAGAACTTTTTTTCTAGACATCGCAGGGGGTAGCAAGATCTCTTGTGTTTCCGCATGTTTTCATGTACGGAGTTTGTAACATCAAAGACTCATCATCTTTCATAAAGAGAAGATGCCAAATGAAGTCAGTTTATTTACTTTCAAGACATTGCCGACATCATTCATTCTATAGTGTGTTTCAGACTGTGATCAACTGTGTTCTCATTATATTGAAATGTACAGTCAATACATTTGAAATTCCATTGTCATCCTCCCAATCGCGCATGTACAAACAAAACTGTACTGGCATCCATTACAAGAGAACTTAGGCTGAGCTGGTGAGCCAATTGCCAACAACATTTCAGTGACTTTCGTTAGCTATATTTCCACATTTTCTGTAATTACTAATCTACTGTCCGTTTCACGAAACCTGCCCAAATTGTATGGCTATATAAACAATATAAAAACAAGATTTTGTTTGATAATATTAAATTTTATAAAAATTTAAGAATGAGCCTTCTTTTTATTTCGTGAAATTTGGTCAAATATTGATTTTATTACGAAAAATTGATTTGTTTATGGGAATTTAACATGGGAGAAAGAAAGGAGGTAGAGGAGATGTGAGAGGGAGTCTCAAAAAAAAATTGGAAATGATCTAAGAAAACAAGATAAATTTTGAAAAGCGGTCCACTATTTCTGAAATTAGAAAATTGTGAAGATGTCTTATTAACATGGAGAAATTGTTTTTCGTAATAAAATCAATATTGGACCAAATTTCACAAAATAAAAAGAAGGTTCATCAAAAACAAGAGCTGTAGGAGAACAGCATAGCTCGACTACGAGGGTTGTCAAGGTGGATGCGGCCTGCATAAAAACCTTAACCAAGGTGAGTAAAAACCTTAACCAAGGGAAATTAAGTAAGTAATTCAAGGTTAAATGTAGGTCAATGTGGCCGTGGCCTGCATAAAAACCTTAACCAAGGTGAACTAAAAACCTTAGCGAAGGGAAATTAAGTAAGTAATTCAAGATTAAATGTAGGTCAATGTCAGATATAGGTTAGGGGTTATTGATGTACATCACTAGGAGATGAAGTTTTCCAAGTATGGTTGCTGTAGGCCCAGGAATATTCCATATACAAGCTTGACTAAAAACCTTAACCAAGGGGAAATAACTAAATAATCCAAGGATAAAAGTAGGTCAAGGTCAAATATAGGTCAGGGATTATTGATGTACATCACTAGGAGATGAAGTTGTCCAAGTATGGTTGGTGTAGGGCCAGGAGTATTGCATCTACAAGCTTGACTACAAACCTTACCCAGGGAGAATTAAGTAAGTAATTCAAGAGGAAATGTAGGTCAAGGTCAAATATAGTCAGTGGTTGTTGATGTACATCACTAGGAGATGAAGTTGTCCAAGTATGGTGGGTGTAGGGCCAGGAATATTGCATATACAAGCTAGACTAAAAACCTTAAACAAGGGGAATTAACTAAGTAATTGAAGAGGAAATGTAGGTCAATATCAAATATAGATCAGGGGTTATTGATGTACATCCCTATGAGAAAAGGATATCCAAGTATGGTGTCTGTATGCACACTAGTATTGCATGTACAAGCTTGACTAAAAACCTTAACCAAGGTTGACTAAAAACCTTAACCAAGGGGAATTAACTATGTAATTCAAGGTTAAATGTAGGTCAAGGTGAAATATAGGTCAGGGGTTGTTGATGTACATCACTAGGAGATGAAGTTGTCCAAGTATGGTGGGTGTAGGGCCAGGAGTATTCCATATACAAGCTTGACAAAAAACCTTAACCAAGGGGAATTAACTAAGTAATTCAAGAGGAAATGTAGGTCAAGGTGAAATATAGATCGGGGTTATTGATGTACATCCCTATGAGAAAAGGTTGTCCATGTATGGTGTCTGTATGCACCATAGTATTACATGTACAAGCTTGACTAAAAACCTTAACCAAGGTAGACTAAAAACCTTAACCAAGGGGAATTAACTAAGTAATTCAAGGTTAAATGTAGGTGAAGGTCAAATATAGGTCAGTGGTTGTTGATGTACATCACTAGGAGATGAAGTTGTCCAAGTATGGTGGGTGTAGGGCCAGGAATATTCCATCTACAAGCTTGACTAAAAACCTTAACGAAAGAGAATTAACTAAGTAATTCAAGAGGAAATGTAGGTCAAGGTCAAATGTAGGTCAAGGTCAAATATAGATCAAGGGTTATTGATGTACATCCCTAGGAGATGAAGTTGTCCAAGTATGGTGGGTGTAGGGCCAGGAGTATTCCATATACAAGCTTGACTAAAAACCTTAACCAAGGAGAATTAACTAAGTAATTGAAGAGGAAATGTAGGTCAAGGTCAAATATAGATCAGGGGTTATTGATGTAGATCCCTATGAGAGAAGGTTATCCAAGTATGGTGTCTGTATGCACACTAGTATTCCATGTACAAGCTTGACTAAAAACCTCAACGAAGGTTGACTAAAAACCTTAACCAAGGGGAATTAACTAGGTAATTCAAGGTTAAATGTAGGTCAAGGTCAAATATAGGTCAGGGGTTGTTGATGTACATCACTAGGAGATAAAGTTGTCCAAGTATGGTTGGTGTAGGGCCAGGAGTATTCCATCTACAAGGTTGACTAAAAACCTTAACCAAGAGGAATTAACTAAGTAATTCAAGAGGAAATGTAGGTGAAGGTCAAATATAGATCAGGGGTTATTGATGTACATCACTAGGAGATGAAGTTGTCCAAGTATGGTGGGTGTAGGGCCAGTAGTATTCCATATACAAGCTTGACTAAAAACCTTAACCAAGGTGTGACAGTGACGCCGACACCGGGGTGACAACATAAACTCTACTTATTCTTCGAATAGTCGAGCTAAAAATATTGTTTTCGCATTGTTTATATAGCCGTAAAATTTGGGCAGCTTTCGTGAAACAGACAGTAGGAATTACATTACATTATTCCAACTCAAAGAATCTCATGATAGCAGTTTACTGCAGAAATAAGGGAGCTGGCGGAAACTGTCACAGCTCCTGCGTTTCCATGTGTTGTTTACGTCACAAATATGCCGCCCCCCCCCCCACCCCGACATAGATTACGCACTATAGTCAGTTTCAGTATTTCTTTTTGCACATATAATGGAAACTACAACCAGATTGGATTACATGGTTCAAATTATTTTATTCTCTGCGACTTGACTTGTCAATGGCAAAAATCGAAAACGCTTATAAAACGTGACGGAATCTGGTAGCCCATCAGTATACACTGTATGTACAAACATTTTTTTTCCATTTTCTTCATTTCACAATGAAAATATATGTTGTTACCACTCATTTGAATCGTCTCGGTGAGACGGTTCAAATGACTGGTAACAACATAGATCTTTGTTGAGAAACAGAATATGGAGACAAAAATTGTTGGTAACTTTTATACATGTGAATGGTAACTGTTCGACTCGGTAATATAATATACTGTTTTAGAAATGTATACATCATTTATTTGTAAATAAAAAATATGACGAAACAAGAAAATGTGGTCCGTCGGCACATGATTGCTAAGTTGTGAAGGTCATAGGGATCTACAAGTTATGACAGAATTAAGAAACTCTGGCAAACTTCTTAACCGAACCACACATGGACGGACAGGAACACAGTCCAAACACTGTATGCCGCCCGCCTCTACAGAGACCAGGGGTATAATTCATTTCATATGTATACCATCCTATCCGAGGTTGGCGCTACTGGTAGCTGCAGTAGCCATTTGTCTACCAAAATAGCCATTTGGCTACTAATATTTCAGAAATGGACATTTTGGTACTAGAAATTTCAAATTATTTGAAACAAATACGTTTTTTGTAAAATATTGTGACGCAACAAAAGGTGCTTTACTTAGTTTGTGACCAGTGTAAACGCTGATCAACTTACTAACTCCTACAACTTGATATGGGTTTACTATTTCACTATATTATGCATCATGAATAGCTGTTGAGGACGAACATTTCAAGTCCTGAACTGAATGTGCAGGCCAATTTAATGCTGCACTGATCTAATCCTTTTTGTCACGACCAGTCATCTCTGCCTAACTAGGAAGTGCGATATTATTAATGGGCGTTTTTCGTTGTAACTCCCGGGTAGCCACTCGAATAACACGAGAACCACTAGAACAAGCAGAGTTCCAACTCGAGTTAAATAACGATTTTTGACCTTTGAACCATACTCGAGTAACTTTAATCGAACCCATGCCGGGGTGGTGGGTTACTAGGGTTCAAACTCGACTTGAACCTGAGCAATGACTCTGGTTGTTCCCGTGATACTCGGGTTATTCGAGGATAATCCGTGAGTTACCACAAAAAACGACCAATGACTTACGACAGAGTCTATTAAATGCGTCGAGTGGCCGAAGCCCAGAATATTTAATAAATCGCCGTATATCGTTGATCGCAATCAACAACGTTAACGACCAAATTGCACCACTTTAGGCAATTAACTGCATTTGAAAAGAAACCACATTGCATAGACAAGTAGAGCGCGGCTCTGTCTTTGATTGTAATAAGTCGGACGCGGTGGTGTGAAAATTAGCCAAGCACAAACTTCGACATGACTTTCGAGTCATCGTACAGTATAGCAAAATAGCAAGAAATTAGTCGGCGGGACATGAAAAATGTTTCCAGGGATTACATTTTTCCAAGGAGTTGCATTTTCAGCCATCGCATGTAAAATACATTAAACATATAGGGAAAATTATCGGGACCGCGACGCTATTTCGAGTGAGCCCGACATTACGAGCCATTGCATTTTGAGCCATCGCGATTTCACTGTATTTGAGTAAATGTAAAATAGCATTGTCTTTTATCGTTTTATCAGTTTCTTTTGGCTACTAATTTCAAATCCTAGCGCCAACCTAGCTGTATCGCCAAGCTGACCACCTGTGTAACATACCGTCTTCACACATTCCAAAACAAAAGGTTTGCCACTGTCATCCCTGTATGCCCCAACACCCAGGTTTATTTTCTTTGGGTTCGGGTCTTTCTTGAAGGCCTCTGTCACACCGAGAATGGCGTCCGGTGGTCCCATCTTTACACCCGACCATACTGAACTGCAACAATAAAGCAACACATACACCAGCGCTCCAGATAAGGTGTTATTGGTGCATTTTACAAACTTATTATCAAAAGTGGGAGTACAAAATACTCACACCAATGTGAAAATATGCATTGATTTTCAAATTGAGTAGTGAAAATATTGCAAAGTTAAATTTACTTAGTTGAGCTGCAAAACGCAAACACTGTTTGCTTTTTGCAGCTGAAATAAGTGAATTTATAAATTTGTTTTATCATCATGATCATTTGTTCCCTATTTAATAAGGAAGAAAATCAACGATACATTTGTAAAAGTAAAATATGCATTGAATTTGAAATCTGGGCGTATAATACTCTTTAGATACAAAACTTATCTGGAGATTTGATACACAGTAGTTCACCACTACCCAGACATTATCAGGGCACGCAGTCTTCAAGATAAACCACTGGTCCTAGCCCTAGGCCAGTAAAATATTATTCGGGCCAGGAGAAATCAACAGCCAGGTCGCCCAGACTGGCAGTGGGCCAGCAGAATTATTGCATACATGTACATGTATAACAGATCAGCTTCGTGTCTAAAGAGTATTGTACCCCCTGATTTCAAATCAAGTCATATTTTATTTTTACAAATGAATTATCGGGCAGCATGGGTAGGGTATACAATGAAAATATGGATGGTGATCCATATGTATATGAAGTTTGAAGTTGATATCGCAAGCAGTCACAGAGATATAGCAATTTGAAAAACTTTAACATAAAACTCGGACGGCAGACAAAGTGGTAACGTAATGGCAACATTTTCTTTGTAGTACTCTTATAACAGTATGGTGTACACATATCGTTAAGTTATTACCCTAGCAAATATATCTCTTGAGATCTGTAACATATTGTTCATTTTTTTCACCAGACATGACAAAATGGGACTTATTAGTTTCTTACAAGTCAGGCGCATGATGGGCTAGTACCGTACATTAATGCACCCTGGTATGAACTTAACGTCGTTATAAATGTAGTTTGGGGTAATCGCCATGATTGCCGCACATCATGTTATTTTTTCTTCACGTGGCCTTATAGGGTTCAAGGAACATCAAGGCACATTTGATGCTGCTATATACAGATTCATTAATACATTTGGCATGCAAAAAGTGTCAATATTTATTTGTGGAATAGAAATTTAAAGTAGTCATCAAATGTCAATATCATAGTAGGTTACGGATGTTGATACTTTTAACTTTAACAATAAAACTGCACATGTTTTGTAAGTCTGCATTTATTAATCTAAAGACATGTATTTCTAAAGCCAACTAAGAAATGTATTTATGCCCCCTATGCGATAGCAAAGGGGGCATATTGCGTTGCTCTTGAGGTTCCGTCTGTGTACATTTAATTCAAAAAGTTTGTATGAGTTTCTCCAGTTAGAGTCCAAGGGCCGTTCACTAAACTTCTTACGACTAAAATGTTCGTAAGTGCAAAATTATGATAGTCTGTAAATGTCACTCACATTAACAATGTCTTCTTGTAAACAATTATTGGATTTACATTTATTTAGCATAGGCTGCATATGCAGCTATGCTCAATAAATGTAAATCCATCAATAGAAATTTCCAGACGATCCTAAATTTGTATGTACGAACATTTTAGTTGTACAAAGTTTAGTGAAATGGGCCCCAGTATGCCAGGGGGGCATATCCATGTTTTACAAACATAATGTCTAGTTATGTAATGTATTTGTATTTCCTTTTGTTAAGTTGAATGCCACTCCAACCAAGGTCATGAAAATTTAAGAATAATGTAGTATTGTATTTATCAAAAGAACAAAAACAGGATAAATACCATATAATTGTCATGTACTGAATATGTGTGTTGGGTTTCATTGTAGGTACATGCCCACTCAGCAGGCACAAACAGTTCTTTATAGGAATTAAATTAAGTGTATAAATGTGTCACTAAATTCCACAAGTTCCCGCTATACAGATATAACCATTTAGTAATATTTATTTTACTGATAGTGACTCGTGGTGGTATAATGCTATTTTCATATGCAAATGAGGCATGCTATTTTTTAATTATTATATTAATTAAATGCGTTAGCTGAATTTTTTTTATTTTTGACTCATTATAAAATATGCTCATTGCAGATCAAAAACATAAATATAGAGAATAACTAGAAATGGACGCTTGTCGACAAGCGCATGTATATCCCCCTCCCCAGATACACAAGTAGTTTGAAAAAAGGGTGTTCGAGTTATGCTCCAGAGACAAAATCAGTGCGCAGAAAAACAAAGGGAGATAACTAAAGAATTAGCTACGCAAGAGTTGTCATTCTTGTGCGCGACACACCTTCGGGTCGTGGTCTATGCATGTGTGAAGTTGCATGAAAATATTCCAAAGGGTGTTCGAGTTATGCTCCAGACACAAAATCAGTGCACGAAACAACAAAGGGAGATAACTAAGAAATTAACGACGCAAGAGTTGTCATTCTTGCGTGCGACACACCTTTGGGTCGTATTCTATGCATGTGTGAAGTTTAATAAAAAATATTCCAAAGGGTGTTCGAGTTATGCTCCGGACACGAAATCAGTGCATGAAACAACAAAGGGAGATAAGTAAAAATAAATTAACGATGCAAGAGTTCTCATTCTTGCGCGCGACACACCTTTGGGTCGTGGTCTATGCATGTGTGAGGTTTAATTAAAATATTCCAAAGGGTGTTCGAGTTATGCTCCGGACACAAAATCAATGCATGAAACAACAAAGGGAGATAAGTAAACAAGAATTCCGCGGAATCAAATGCCTCGCCTTGTCCCGTGTTGACCTCGAGCCTGAACCCGAAAGCAATTTTCACTGGCCCGAACATATTTTACAATTATTGACTAGTGAGCCATAGAAATATCAGATTGTATTCTATGGCTCATAGTCAATAATTGTTTTATTATATGATAATAGTCTGTATATAGCACTTACGACCTTATGCCACTAGACAAAATTTGAGAACAAAAATTGAAAAAATAAGTTTAAAAATTAAAAATAACAAGAATTCCGCGGAAATGTCTCCGCCTGTCCCGCCTTGACCTCGAGCCTAGGACCGAAAGCAATTTTCACTGGCCTGAACATATACAATTATTGACTAGTGAGCCATAGAATATCAGATTATATTCTATGGCTCACTAGTCAATAATTGTTTTATTATATGATAATAGTCTGTATATAGCACTTACGACCTCATGTTTTACTAGACAAAAATTGAAAAAAGAATTTGAAAAAAAAAAAATGAAAAAAAGAAATGGAAAAAAAAAGTTTAAAAATCAAAAATAATAATGCTTGCACTACTGAGCTCAGAATATTTTTTTTAATGTCCTATTATTTATAACATATATCTGCACAGATCCACATAATGCCACAATATTTTCAACACAGTTTACGAGGAAATGTAATATACAAAAAAAATATAAAAAAAATAATGCTCGCTACTGGAACCCAGAATTTTTGTTAATATCCTATATTTCAGGGGTTGAAAAAATCCTTTTTTTCCACTCGCCCAGCTGGGCGAGTACAAAAATAAAAGTACTTGCCCAGGACAAAAAGTTACTTGCCCATTTTTTTTTAAAAATAAATTGATATTTCCAGTTTTTGTAATGTTGCATCTTATTTATAAAAAAAAAACTTTTACATATGATCATTACCAAAACGTATGAGACATATTCACTATTATTGTTATTTATATTTTAAGTATTAAATGAACATAAACAAACAAATAGCAGCGAATTTGCTCAGAGGCTTACACACTTCTTATTTTCTATAAGCGTTGAGTGACATAGATTTTGTTTAATTTATAGTGGCTATGTTTGTATGCGCTGCGTGCTGCCTTAATTACTAAATTCAATGGTTTCGGACCTGGCGCCGACCGTTTCGTCCCAAGCCGTTATGTTCGGCGTCTGAAATGCGCGTTAACCCAGCTGTATACGAGACGATATATGTGGCCGCGTATACACTAGTCTATACTCACAGTCCTATTATTTGTTAGCCCGGCCGCGTAAAGCCGACAAATAATCCGTGAATTAAACTTGCCCGATATGGACCGTGTTCAAAATCGCTAGCGATTCTATCTGTAACCGTGTACATAGACACTGCTTGAATCTTACTTCCCGCAAATTGACGTAAACTGTAAACAACAAATGGTCGCCGTTATCGATGGAATTAATTGGCAATTTCTTCCAAAAAAAAATCATGACAAAATCTTTCACTCGCCAAACTGGGCAAGTGCCTGTAGAAAGTACTCGACCACCACAAAAAACACTCGCCATGGCGAGCTGGGTGAGTGAAATTTCAACCCCTGTATTTATCTACATATATCTGCACAGGTCCACATACTGCCACAATATTGTCAACACAGTTTGGAAATGTAATAATGTACCTGTATAAATTACCTGTAATAAGTTAGCGGTCAGTTAAAAAATTGAAAAAGAATGTAAAAAAAAAAATGGGAAAAAAAATTAAATTTAAAAAAAAATATAAAAAAATAAAAAAAATGCTCCCTACTGGAGCCCAGAATGTTTTTTAATAGTCCTATATTTATCTACATATCATATATGCACAGGTCCACATATTGCCACAATATTTTCAACACAGTTTACGGAAATGTAATATAAGGCCAGTTTTTTTTTATTAGTTGGTTTACAGATCCGCCGACCCGATTTTTTGACAATGTGGAAAAAAAAAAAAATTTAAATAAAAAATTTAATTTCCCGATTTATTTTTTTTTAGATTTTTTTACCTCCGATCCAAAAAAACAATTTTTTTTTTATTTTTTTTTGCTTTTTTGCTGTGCCAAGAAAAGTAAGTGGCGGAAACCGGATCTTAACAGCAACGACAACAACAACAACCTGCGAATGGACGATTCGATATGATTTGATATATCTCCAATATGATTTGATATATCTCCGTTTCAGATTGAATGCAAAAATTCAAAACCTTAACGCTGCTCGGGTAAATGGCCTATATTTTCTGTTTTCTTGCTCCGATGTGCTTCATATTTCATGTATGCGTTCTTCCTGGGGTCCTCTACCGCCCTGCCAAAAATACACACTCGTGCCACCCCCACTGATATTCGTTTCAACTATATCGCCGCTTCGTTGTCTTGTATTTAATTATACCAGATACGGTATTAATATGTACGCATTACGCAACCCATTCACAGTGATCAACATTCAACAGTATGTGAATATGAAACTGAGTTGCTATGTAGAATATAAAGAAACTTACTGAACCGACTCCCTACGTTAACCGACAAACTCTTGGTCCGAGACGATGCCCGTTAACACAAGTTTCACTCTATCACAATCACTGGCCTTTTTGTTTTTTACCGACCACAAACCGACCCAACCATGAGCCTTAAAAAGGTGAACCGATCAACCATGTGCCTTAAAAATGTGATTTTTATGGTGTTCGGACCGTCCGTCTGTCCGTCACACGTTCGGTTAACCACTGCGTAACAGTTTCTCAAACGGCCATATCTTCTACATAAGTTGCTCAAGTTCTTCAATATTTCAACACATCATTCATTGGTATGTGTGCTATACCTGCCTTGTCATACTTTATATTACCTTGACCTTTTGACCTTCACAGGGCTGCTGAAAAAAGGACTTAGCAATTTCGGTTAACCAGTTTGTCACAGTTTCTCAAACTGGCCATAGCATCTACATAAGTTGCTTAACTGCTTCAATATTTCCATACTTCATTCATTTGCATGTATGCTACACCTGCCTTGCCATACTACATATGACCTCACACCCTTTGACTTAACACTTTTGGTTCACACCGTTTGTCAGTTTCTTCAATATGCCGCCGGTGGCATCCGCGTTCGACAGACTTTTTTTTTTTTTATTTCCCCGACCGACCCAACCCTGTGCCAAAAACAATAAAAAAATTGAAAAAACTTTTTTTTATTTTTATTTTTTTCCGACCGACCGACCCGATCTCGCAGAAAAAAATTCTGTAAACCAACAAATAAAAAAAAACTGGCCTAATCATTAACCTGTATAAATTACCTGTAAGTGGTCAGTGGTCAGTTACACATGCTAGCACATGCACAGGTGAATAGTCTGTATATAGCACTTACAACCTTATGATACTAGACAAAAATTGAAAAAGAATTTGAAAAAAAAAATGAAAAAAAAAAAGTTTAAAAATTAAAAATAATAATGCTTGCTACTGGAGCCCAGAATTTTTTTTTAATAGTCCTATATTTATCTACATATATCTGCACATGTCCACATAATGCCACAATATTTTCAACACAGTTTACGGAAATGTAATATACAATGTAGTAATTTACCTGTATAAATTACCTGTGGTCAGATATAGTGGTCAAGACTGGACATTTGCACATGCTAGCACATGCACAGGTGAATGGTTCTCCCAGTCTCTATTGTTCTCTCTACAGGTAAGGTGTACAGAGCACACAAGAAAAGGTGTACAGAGCAGACGAGAAAACGGGTCTTCATGCATTATTGTCCAGTTTGTAGAGTGCGCAAAACAAAAAAGGGAGATAACTAAAAAATTAGCTATGCAAGAGTTGTCATTCTTGTGCGCGACACACCTCCGGGTCGTGGTCTATGCATGTGTGAAGTTTCATGAAAATATTCCAAAGGGAGTTCGAGTTATGCTCCGGACAAGAAGTGTCTGCGGAGGACGCAGACGCGGACGGCGGACGCGGCGCGCTGTCAAATCCATAGTATCCCCCGACGGAGTCAGTCCGGGGGATACAATAAACATATATTGCATCTACTGATTGCCTGGGTTAATCATGCCCCTATGTGATAGCCAGGGGACATATAGCCTTGCTCTTGAGGTTCCGTATGTCCGTCTGTGTACATTTACATCAACAAGTTTGTAAGAGTTTCTCCACGCGGACGCGGACGCTGCCCGCTGTCAAATCCATAGTATCCCCTGACGGAGTCCTGGGGATACAATTACCTGTAAGTGGTCAGTGGTCAGTTGCACATGCTAGCACATGCACAGGTGAATGGTTCTCCCAGTCACTATTGTTCAACCAGAGAAGGCTATTGTTCTCTCTACAAGTAAGATGTACAGAGCACACGAGAAAACGGGTCTTCATGCATTAATGTCCAGTTTGTAGAGTGCGCGAAGCAAACAAGAGCTGTAGGAGAACAGCATAGCTCGACTATGAGGGTTGTCGATGTACACATAGCTTGACAAACAAGGTGGCCGTGGCCTGCATAAAAACCTTAACCAAGGTTAACTAAAAACCTTAACCAAGGGAAATTAAGTAAGTAATTCAAGGTTAAATGTAAGTCAATGTCAGATATAGGTCAGGGGTTATTGATGTACATCACTAGGAGATGAAGTTTTCCAAGTATGGTTGCTGTAGGCCCAGGAGTATTCCATATACAAGCTTGACTAAAAACCTTAACCAAGGGGAAATAACTAAGTAATCCAAGGATAAAAGTAGGTGAAGGTCAAATATAGGTCAGGGATTATTGATGTACATCACTAGGAGATGAAGTTGTCCAAGTATGGTTGCTGTAGGCCCAGGAGTATTCCATATGCAAGCTCGACTATAAACATTAACCAAGTTTGAGTACAAACCTTAACCAAGGGGAAATAAGTAAGTAATTCAAGGTTAAATGTAGGTGAAGGTAAAATATAGGTCAGGGGTTATTGATGTATATCCCTACGAGAATAAGTATCCAAGTATGGTGTCTGTAATGCACAATAGTATTCCATCTACAAGCTTGACTAAAAACCTTAACCAAGGTTGACTAAAAACCTTAACCAAGGGGAATTAACTAAGTAATTCAAGGTTAAATGTAGGTCAAGGTCAAATATAGGTCAGGGGTTGTTGATGTACATCACTAGGAGATGAAGTGTCCAAGTATGGTTGGTGTAGGGCCAGGAGTATTCCATTTACAAGCTTGACTAAAAACCTTAACCAAGGAGAATTAACTAAGTAATTCAAGAGGAAATGTAGGTCAAGGTCAAATAGATATCAGGGGTTATTTATGTACATCACTATGAGAAAAGGTTGTCCAGGTATGGTGTCTGTATGCACAATAGTATTCCATGTACAAGCTTGAGTAAAAACCTTAAGCAAGGTTGACTAAAAACGGGAATTAACTAAGTAATTCAAGGTTAAATGTAGGTGAAGGTCAAATATAGGTCAGGGGTTGTTGATATACATAATTAGAAGATGAAGTTGTCCAAGTATGTTTGGCATAGGGCCAGGAGTATTCCATCTACAAGCTTGACTAAAAACCTTAACCAAGGGGAATTAACTAAGTAATTCAAGAGGAAATGTAGGTCAAGGTCAAATATAGATCATGGGTTATTGATGTACATCCCTATGAGAAAAGGTTGTCCAAGTATGGTGTCTGTATGCACAATAGTATTCCATGTACAAGCTTGACTAAAAACCTTAATCAAGGTTGACTAAAAACCTTAACCAAGGGGAATTAAGTAAGTAATTCAAGAGGAAATGTAGGTCAAGGTCAAATATAGATCAGGGTTGTTGATGTACATCACTAGGAGATGAAGTTGTCCAAGTATGGTGGGTGTAGGGCCAGTAGTATTCCATATACAAGCTTGACTAACAAGAATTCCGCCACGGAAACGGTGTCGCGCCTGCCGAGGCATTTCACCGTGAACATTACAAGTAAATAAATGACCTTGACCTTGAGAATTTGGATGTGGGGGTGTGCGTAATAAAGCATCATCCATAGACAAACATTGATGTGAAATATTATCAAAGTCTGGCACGGGGTTAAAGAGATATTGTGAAAAAACAATAACTTTAACGCATTTCTGTTACAAAACTGGTGAATATTACAAGTCAATAAATGACCTTGAACTTCAGAATTTGGATGTTCATTACACATCATCCCTAGACAAACATTGATGTGAAATATTATCAAAGTGTGGCAAGGGGTTAAAGAGATATTGTGAAAAAACAATAACTTTAACGCAATTCTGTTACAAAACCGGTGAACATTAAAAGTAAATAAATGACCTTGACCTTGAGAAATTGGATGAGGGGGTGTGCGTAATGAAGCATCATCCGTAGACAAACATTGATGTGAAATATTATCAAAGTCTGGCAAGGGGTTAAAGAGATATTGTGAAAAAACAATAACTTTAACGCATTTCTGTTACAAAACCGGTGAACATTAAAAGTAAATAAATGACCTTGACCTTGAGAATTTGGATGTGGGGGTGTGCATAATGAAGCATCATCCCTAGACAAACATTGATGTGAAATATTATCAAAGTCTGGCAAGGGGTTAGAGATATTGTGAAAAAACAATAACTTTTAACGCATTTCTGTTACAAAACCGGTGAACATCACAAGTAAATAAATGACCTTGACCTTGAGAATTTGGATGTGAGGGTGTGCATAATGAAGCATCATCCCTAGACAAACATTGATGTGAAATATTATCAATGTCTGGCAACGGGGTTAAAGAGATATTGTGAAAAAACAATAACTTTAATGCATTTCTGTTACAAAACCGGTGAACATTACAAGTAAATAAATGACCTTGATCTTCAAAATTTGGATGTGGGGGTGTGCATAATGAAGCATCATCCCTAGACAAACATTGTGTGAAATATATCAAAGTCTGGGCAAGGGGTTGAGATATTGTGTAAAAAACAATAACTTTTAACGCATTTCTGTTACAAAACAGGTGAACATTACAAGTAAATAAATGACATTGACCTTGAGAATTTGGATGTGAGGGTGTATAAATAAATGACCTTGATCTTCAAAATTTGGATGTGGGGGTGTGCATAATGAAGCATCATCCCTAGACAAACATTGATGTGAAATATTATCAATGTCTGGCAAGGGGTTAAAGAGATATTGTGAAAAAACAATAACTTTAACGCATTTCTGTTACAAAACCGGTGAAGACAGGCGCGACAAAAACCTTAACCAAGGGGAATTAACTAAGTAATTCAAGAGGAAATGTAGGTCAAGGTCAAATATAGATCAGGGGTTATTGATGTACATCCTTATGAGAAAAGGTTGTCCAAGTATGGTGCCTGTATGCACAATAGTATTTCATGGTGCTGAAACACTTAGCCATTTTCATACGTCAAACACTTTGTAAGACTTACAAGTTTTAAGTTTACCTTTAAAGGTACATGCCCACTCAGTAGGCACAAAAAAATGTTCTTTATATCAGAGACATCATCTGAGACATTTTCTGGCAAAATAAACATTCATTAACCATTACCCCACGTAAGGTGTGTCGCGCATAAACTAAACGTAGTAATGCTGTGCATAAATGTTGTCTTAAACCTCGGTTGCTCTTGTCAGGGTCCATCTCTCGATAATATAAGCAGGAACGACAAAAAACGTGAACATTTTATAAATGAAGCGAGAGGACAGTCTTTACTGAGCTCGCATACGGTCATTTCTGCTTGAATTTTTAATATGTCACTTTATATTACACTTATTGATTGATGCTCTTTCTGAATACATGTATGTGCTCCTCGTTTCCACACTTTAATTGCAAATATGTCAAAAAAAAATCACCACTGGACGGAAAAGACTCCGAAAGCCAGTGGAGCAAAAATATGTCTGTGCAGTTAAGACATCGACAGTTTCACACAAATTCTGTGCGGTATAGAGGCCGAAATCTGTACAGACATTTGCCATGCATGGCGCTAGCGAAACACGAAGTTGGCTATACTATGTAAGCACCATAAGCTTGACAGTTATTTGGTTATATAATGTATGAAGGATAAAACAACAACACTACCCGAAGACACCAGCAATACAGTTAACTTAGGCCATAAAAAAGTACTCCAATTGTGTCTGATGAAAATCTTGTGATTCTTCACATCTAAAATAGGTTATAGTAACTTAATAGAACATTTATGCATCTGGCGACTTGTTTGTTTGTTTATTAGTGTTTAACGGCCTATCAACAGCTAAGGTCATGTAAGGCAAACGGGTTCGATCCCATTTTAACCTGCTGCATTGGGGGGAAAATCCCAAAATCAGAACTGAATATTTACATCGAGAAATATTGTAATACTCACATAAGATCTGGCGACTTGAAAAAATCAGAGATGAACATCTCAAACAAAAGAAATATATTAAAAGATCCGCCCTCTTGCATCACATTCCACAAACCCCGTGTCTGAAAACCAAAGTAATGTTTATGGTGTTATCTTTGTTGTTTCAAACTTTGTAAGTGTTGATGATTGCCAAATCGAGTTGGAACCAAGCTACCAGTACATGTTCAAGTAGCAGCTATATCCTGGTTTAATCAAACACTCGTCACCCGTTTGTAGATGCAGCTATTGTTACACACCGACTACATGACGATGTATAAATAACAACTTTATTCTGGGTTTATCCGAGGAACCGTCACCGCTAAACATGTATCCAGGTGAGTTACCGGTTTTCGTGCCGTGTCCATAATAAGAAAAGTACAAAACAAGTAGCATAAACGACAGCCTTGAACAGATGTAAACGATTAACAAAGACTGTAACCATTCTTCCATCATTTCACATTATACCCAAGTTATTTCGTAGGCACACAATGTTCTTTATAGGAATTAATTAAGTGCATGATGGCGTCACTATTTCATGGTGTTCTAAAAATTACAAGTGCCTGCTATACAGATACAATCATTTAGTAATATTTATTTTACTGATAGTGACGTGCGGTGGTATCAGGCTATTTTCATATGCAAATGAGGCATGATATTTTTTAATTATTTATACTAATTAAGTGCGTCACCTGAAAAAATAATATTTTTGACAGATTATAAAGTATGATCATTGCACATTAAAAAGAATAATAAATAAATAGTAATGTCCGTTAACATTTTAAGGAAACACGGTTATCGTCCCTGATATCAGTGTAGAAATTTACATCTGTTATAAAATGTATAATAGTGACATCAATACATGGGGTAATGGTGACAGAATGTTTATTTTGCCAGAAAATGTCTCAGATGATGTCTTTGATATAAAGAACATGTTGTGCCTACTGAGTGGGCATGCACCTTTAAAACAAACTACATATCGTTTATTTAATCAGGTGAGCTATAACTTTATCTTGAAATATTGCAAGAGTGATTGGGTCATGGCGCTAAACAAATGAGTAAGCATACCTAATCGAGTTTGTTTAGCGGTAGAACCCACTCACTAAGATATTATTTAACGATAATCAGCTCAACTTGTTAAATGTAGGTATATAATACAGTCTAACATGTATTCAATTCACTGACTGGTTCATATAGCCAGGTTAAATCTAGTCTTCGTCATGCCTCTGTAGATACAAATCAACTCGGACCACGGCTACGGGGGCACTTAATTTCAAATTATCAATTTCATGCCCTGTGAGAGTATGCATTTAATGCAATATTCCAAATAAGTGGGCAGACAGCAAAATGTGTTTGACATTAAATTTTGTGAACAAGACACACTAGAAGCTTTTACATAAACAATGAAAGTGCCGCTTTAAGACCATGCCGTGCCACGTCACTTGCAGAATTAGAGACAGAAGTTGCATATTTTCTCCATAGGTGGAAGACTCGGACCAATACTAGGTCCGAGTCTTCCACCTGTGATTTTCTCCATCACCATCCAGAGGCAAATGTACTGTCAGGGTGCAAACCAATTCCCATCCATACGTTTTCTCGGGAATAAATTATTGTTAGAAACTCCCAGAAAAAAATGTGTTGTATTGATTATATTTTGTCACAACATACCCTCAATTCGTATTTGCCCATTTCTGACCAATGGGAACAGGTCAGAAGGCCTTGGAATGAGCATTCATCAATTAATACAATGTAAAATACGATTAAAGAAAAAAAATCATGTAGAAAATAATATATTTATAGCAATCTTACCTGTTTTTTACTATTGCTTTTAAGTTCCCTTAAAATGCTAGCGGCAGGGTATTTACCCACCCATTTTACCCATTTTGTGCATGGCGCACACAAAGGGAAAAATTCACCGTACAAATACCCACAATTCCCTGAGTTGACACGTCATAAACCGGCTATTATTTTTTCCCTGCCGAAGCGAAAGGTCGTACTTTTCCTTCGGCGTTTATCAAATTTTCTTTATTGGTTTTGCTAATGACTTTCTTTCAATTACACGTGTCTGAATTTTTTTCGTCGGTTTGGCTTCTGTCGGAATTAATTACAGTTTGGTTGACAATAGTTATCGGTTTTTATAAGTGTGTATTGGGTTTTCGTGTTTCCGATTTCTGTCAACACGGCGACACATGCCAGCCACGTGGAGTGGATTCTGGCATTGTGTAAACATCTCGGTAAGTGTGGAATATTATGGAGAATTCAGGCGGGTGTGTTAAATGCGGGAACGCATTTTTTGACAAACAACCATGCGCAAACATGTTTTGTGTGTTGTGGTTGTTTGATGGAACAGCCGTGTTACATTTTCCTGGGGTCACCGTACCTGGAAGTTGGCGAAAGCCAAAAGAGTAAGGGGCGAGCAAATGTAAGTGGTAACAAGAAATGCGTCTGTCGAACGCGGATGCCACCTGCAGCATATTTGAGAAACTGTGACAAAGTGGTTAACCGAAAAGTGTGACGGACGGACGGACTGACGGACGGACAGACGGTCCAAACACTATATGCCACCCGTTTCTTCGAAACCCGGTGGCATAAAAAGCCAGTCGGGCTTACTACTGAGGAGATCACCACGTTGCATGGGCGGTTGGTGGGGTGGGGGCTGATTTCACCTATAATCTGAATCCGGTAAAATACAGTTGAACCCCCCCAGGTTCCCTCATCTGAAGGAGCTGGTGCACTGGTGTACTCCGTACGGACCCCAGTGCCTGGCTCTACTATTGTACCGGATTCAGTGGTGACACATAGATATGGTTTAGATACAGGGGAAACTGGGTTGAATAACCAGTTTGTTGCTACAGGTAGCTCTGTGACTAACACTATAGACAGAGTATCCCGTAGGTCTAGTGAGTTTGATAGACGCTCCAAACACTCAAAGACGAAGAGGAGTAGGAGATACAGTTCATCTTCTTTGTCTTCAAGTTCATCTTCACCTGAGGTGAGGCGACGCAAACACAAGAGGCGTCATCAGTCTCCCCCAGTTTCAGAGGCTAGGGAACTTGTTAGCTCTCTGAAATCATTGATTGAGGGCCTGGTGCAATCTAAGACGTGCACTCCATCAGCGTTATCCACTCATACGGATACAGTAGAGCCTGTGGCAGTGCCTACAGTTAGCCTGTGAGCCAATAACCGAAATCCTCCCCCCCCTGTGGGATTTTTGCAGACATATATTTCCTGAAACTACATTCAATTATGAGTGTTAATCCGTTGTCTGCGCTCTGTAACCCGATGGATGAACATATGGCGCCATTTTCAAGTATGTCGCCCTCGGTATTTTTAGTATCTTGAAAAATCGCATTTTTTAATAAAAATTGCCTAACTTATATCCTTTTGTTCGAATAAGATGGTATTTTCGTACGTTTTCAGAGATTTTGAACAACATGGAATAGAATAATATACAATTGAAATAAATTTGACAATCTAGAAGTCATATTTTGCAGGTTTTATTAACCCCACCACCCACCCAATTTCAATGGTAAAATATACATGTTAATAACTTTATGGAAAGTTGGCGTTTTTTCATTTTATCAATGTCAATGTAGTCTAGTAGGGCCAATTGAACATATCCAATGAGAATACGTCGACTATTTAGTGTCTACCACAAAATATACAAAGTGAAAAATAACGCATTTTCGACCATTCCCCACCCACTAATTTTACAATGGCAATTTAACAGGTATGTAATATTATGCAATTTAACAACATTATAACCGCTTACTATGGATTGAAAACAACTCAAATATGTAACATTATTGTCCATACTTACTAAATATACTACGAGTCCGTGTTTTCGTCCGTCTGTACGGACATTTCTCAAATAAAAATTGACGGTACCGATTTTGAAATATATCCGAATATTCAAACATTTCGGGGCACTAGATCATTATCGGCAACAGTAGTCGATCTGCAACATTAATAATCTCGTTATAATGGCGAGACAATCCTCACAGCATCAGGCAAGATGAAACACAATAGGCAAAAAAAAGAATCCACATATACTACAATTCAAGAGGCAACATACATCAAGGTTTACAGTATTCAACTTGCAATACACAATATTCTACATGTGTTCAAGTCAAAACATCGCACCTGTGGCGAGGCAATCCTCACAGCATCAGGCAAGATAAAACACAATAGGCAAAAACGTAATCCACTATAATACAATTCAAGAGGAAACACATGTCATGGTTTACAGTAATCAACTTGCAATACAAAATATTCTACATGTTGTTCAAGTCAAAACATCGCACCTGTGACGAGGCAATCCTCACAGCATCAGGCAAGATGAAACACAATAGGCAAAAACTTAATCCACATATAATACAATTCAAGAGGCAACACATGTCATGGTTTAAGTATTCAACTTGCAATACAAAATATTCTACATGTTGTTAAAGTCAAAACATCGCACCTGTGGCGAGGCAATCCTCACAGCATCAGGCAAGATGAAACACAATAGGCAAAAACGTAATCCACATATAATACAATCAAGAGGAAACACATGTCATGGTTTACAGTAATCAACTTGCAATACAAAATATTCTACATGTTGTTCAAGTCAAAACATCGCACCTGTGGCAAGGCAATCCTCACAGCATCAGCAAGATAAAACACAATAGGCAAAAACGTAATCCACATATAATACAATTCAAGAGGAAACAACATGTCATGGTTTACAGTAATCAACTTGTAATACAAGATATTCTACATGTTGTTCAAGTCAAAACATCGCACCTGTGGCGAGGCAATCCTCACAGCATCAGGCAAGATGAAACACAATAAGCAAAAACTTAATCCACATATAATACAATTCAAGAGGCAACATACATCATGGTTTACAGTATTCAACTTGCAATACAAAATATTCTCATATTGCTAAAGTCAAAACATCGCACATGTGGCGAGGTAATCCTCACAGCATCAGGCAAGATGAAACACAATAGGCAACAGCTTGATCCACATATACTACAATTCAAGAGGCAACATATATCATGGTTTACAGCATTCAACTTGCAAAAGAAAAGTATACATGTTGTTAATGTCAAAACATCGCATCTATGGCGAGGCAATCATCACAGTATCAGGCAAGATGAAACACAATATACAAACATTCCAGCCACATATAATACAATTCAAGAGGCAAAATACATCATGGTTTACAATATTCAAATTGCGAGTAGGTTAAGATAAATCCAGACTAGTCATACGCGTCATCAGTGTCAAACATGGCATCAAGTAGCCTCTCTGTTTCATCAGTATCAGGTACGTCATCCCGTTCCTCTATTAACAGATCAACCATTTCACTTGGCAGGTGATCTCCGTCTGTCCACTTGCATTCTAACAAGTCATTGTTAACTTCCCATCCATGTTCATCTGGTGGCGGTATGTCTGCATCACGTCGGTCAGCATTGTTCCAAATGAGCGTTTGATAGTTGGCTCTTGCTACATGCATTTTCAGTGACAATCTGCATGGTGGTAAAAGGCTCAGGTCAGCCCCATTGTACGTCGAAAGAAGATCGCCAGACCTGGAGCTACACTTTGGTAGAAATAGCTCCATTCGTAGCTTGTTGATATCTGTAATGTCTGATTTGTTGTACAGCAAGCATACAAAGTGTTCAAGCGTTTGAAATAGCTTTCCATCAACTGACTGAGACATTCCTAACTTCTGGAAGGCTTCAATAAACTCTGGATGCCGCTGGAGTGTTTTCAAAGGAGTAACTTTATCACGCCGAACGAAAGCACTTGTGCTATCACAGCCTGTAAATGCATGGAGTGCAGGCAATGACAAACACAGTTCAGTTCCTATGTCTCCAATGACACCATGCATGTCAACCAGCGGCCTCTTGTTCCCAACTCCGGTATCTAACAGCAGTTGTTGTTTCAGCTTCTGTCCGAATTTCAACATCAAAACAAACACATCCGTGTCTGGGGATCTCACAATAATGGTGTTCTCTGGTGTATGCAGTGCATGGTATGCACAATGCAGGATTAGCCGTGTATCCGTCTCCTCTTGCGATGAGTGCAACTCCTCTATCTCAACAGTTTGTGTAGTCTTACCATCAGTGTTAGTTAGCTGCATACATTGCTCCCGGCTTACAAACTGAATAGTCTTGCCGATCAGCTTTGGAGCGTACTTATCTTGCATCCATTCAGACATGAGAAGTCTAATTAGTTGTGTTTTGTTTGAATTGTTTGACAAGAACAGTTTCCAATCTCGTGGAACTTTTGTGAGAGGTCCTTTTATAATGTAAGTCTTTGATGTACCCCTGCGTAGTCGCTCAGATGCTTTTATTGACAAGTCTTGGTCTGCATCTGTCAAAAAATCTACACGCTCAACTTTCGAGAGCTGATGATATATGTTATCTACAAGATCCGCGAATGTGTTTGGCAAAGTGGTCTGCATGTGTAACAGTGCATTGCCGTCAATAATATAGCTCACTTGACCCGTCGGAGGTACATCAGCACTATGTGATTTTCCTTCAAGCTGGTGCACGAGTTTAGCTTTATCAATTTTTGCTGGCGAGCCATCCGCAGTGGCGAGCGACCATGGCACAGGTCCCAATGGGTAGCTAAGCACCTTTTCCATGTCAATGTTGTGTTTGAGAGCAAGTGAAATTAGCTGCCCAAATATATTTCGTTCAGCTACTAACTCCTTTGTCTTTCTCTGCGTACCAGTGAGCTTCACAGCTTTAGCGAGTGATGCAAATGTTTTAAGGCGCAACTGTTTTATTGGTGCATGAAAGCTGACTGACTTTTCAACAAACCGCTCCTGGACAAACCACGCAAACCTTTGTTTTCCTGTCATTTCTGCAGACAGCAGATCGTCAACGACATCTTTAGGAGCTGGCGCCCCTGAACATATGCAATAGAGCGATTCATCTGATACTTCAAACAGATCTATAAAATTTCCTATTGCATTGATAATTTTCTTGACGTCTGTTTCACTTCTGGATATTTCCGAAGTTCGTGTGTCCTTGTGTGAAGACTGTTCATGCACGTTCATATCAGCCAGTTCAAGCGTAGCATCCATGTAGCTAGCTCGGAAGTGTCTCGTCATACACCAATCTGTAGTATGCCCAGCAATAATTGCCGGCTGAAACCTATGATACCTCCATGTGACTTAGCATGGCGATTGATGGTTTGCTCTATTGTGATATCCACGCCATTTCTGGATGACGGAACACTGAATCGGTTTCACGCTGAATCCATTGTTCTCCTCAACAGCTCTTCCATCCCAGGATATAACTGCTCTAAGTTTAACAAACTCAGCAGATATACTGTAGTATACCGTGCATAGTTGGGATGGTCAAAGCTGAAGAACAATGGACACATCTTCTGAAGACATGCTATGTGAAGGTCTAAGTTGTTTTATTTGGTGGCTCGGAGAAATTGCAACACCGTATGCACCGAATCCATGTATCCCAGCCAATACTGTGCCATTTTCCCAAGTTTCCCTTCACTAACCCTGTCTCGAAACTCCGAGTATGATGACAATGCTTTCATGCATTTGTCATTTGTCATGAACGCCAATCATCTCCAAAAATACCCGAAAGGGCCATTATATAATACCTGAAAAAGGATCTGCCATGTGAATATGTTGCTACTGACATGATTAAATTGTAGGTAGCTCATCGTGCGGTGAAAAAAAATGTTGCAAGCATGAACAATTAAGTATTTTGGCGGCCATTTTGATAATTGTGGCTATTTGAGGATGGTATCCAATATAAAACTTATTGTAAGTCATTCTATACTCAATTGGTGAAAAAATGATATCGCTTAACTTGGAAGAACGTGATTTAAATGACACATATCGGCCTGTTCTAAAACCATCCAGTTTTATATTCGGCCATTTTGGAAAATGGCCGCCATTTGTTCATCCATCGGCTTTGTAGGCGCAGACAATCAAGTTTGATAGACAATAGGTTACTGAATCCGAAAATCTTACTGACCAAAAATCCCACAGGGGGAGAGGGGGGTTATTGGTGGCTCAAGGTCTAGGTCATTCAGGCACAGGGAGACTTGCCTGTTCGCGAGTCTATGAATTTTTCTGACCACACTTTTTCGTTAGGTTCAGATGCAGAAAGGGGTGAGCATGATGAGGATACCCCTACTCTTAACTATGCGGATGCCATTGCAGCAGTTTACGCACGAGTTAATGATGAAAACCATTGTCCTTCTCAACCGCGCCCTAAGGCCATGGTGAGGTCACTTCTGGAGTTGCAAGAGGCCCAAGTTGATTCTGGGTTGCCCATGCATGCTCCCACATTCATCGACAGTGAAGGCTATGGCGGATAGTCTGTAGACGGATTCAAGGTTGGATATTATTAAGGCTGGGTCTTACGTGCCAAAGGACTTCCTTACAAGGTTGGCACCTAAGTCTTACCGGGTACATAACGAACATGGCACTGTCCGGAATCCCACGCTCAATAGTGATGGTCAGAAAGTGGGGATTCGTGATTGTGCCCTCCCATAGTAACACTGGTTCTAGCGGAATCTCTGGAATCTAGAGCTAGAATGATGGTTACAATGTCATCACACTTGGATCTGTTTCTGGCTGCTTTGAATAAGGGACTGAATCAGGAGGAACATTATGATACTTTATTGGTACTTCTACAGTCGGCGGCCAAGGCTAGCAGGCACATCATGGGGTCAGCCATGTCTATGTCAACTGATATGCTCCTTTCTCGTAGAGACGCAGCTATTGCGAGAGCATCTATCCTACCGGTCAGGGTAGAGAGACACTCCGAGCATGTCCCTTGACATCTCCCAACTTGTTAGGTGGTAAATGTGCAGAGGTGGCTAGGAATATGCAGTCCAGTCAGGCAGCATTTTCTAAGCCTTCTACAAGCACAGACGGATTTACGCCGCCAGCCTCCCGTCATACCCACCCCCTACACCAGCTCCAGGTCAGCGGGCCCGTTTCCAGCGGGGGCGTGGCAGGGGTGGGGGTAGAGGGACTCGTTTTTCCAGGTCCAGGCCTCGGAGGGGATCATTTTGACGTAGTACAAGGAAAATCGCTCGATCTCGGCACACCCGTCTCTTCGCTGCCTGTAGGAGGGAGGTTACCTTACTTTGCCAACGAATGGGAAAAGATAACAAACAGCAGTTGGATCCTCGACATTGTGAGGAAAGGGTACAGCATTCCTTTCATCAAGGATCCCCCACTCAGGGTCTTGTTACCCGAGAACGAGACCAGTCGAGATACACTCAAGAGAGTCTCCAGCAGGAGGTTACAATGTACATCTCTGCTAGAGAAACGAGCGAACGAAGTAGTTCGGGACCCATCCAGCCCCGGGTTCTACAGCAGGCTTTTCGTAATGCCGAAAAAGAACGGAAAGCTGCGCCCCGTACTGGACTTGTCGGCATGGTAGTGGACCATTTCAAAATGGAGACTGCTCAGTCAATCCGCAACACTATTTCTCAGGGAGACTGGGCCATTTCTATTAATGGACGCGTACCTGCATGTACCCATCTGTCCAACATCACAGAAGTACCTTCGTTTTCTGCAGGGGACGAAAATTTTCAATTTTCTCACTCGTCCCGCAGGACGAGTACCCAAAAATCTCCACTCGTCCTGTGCCAAGTATCACTAGTCCTGCATATGTCCTTCTTTTCTTGATCACCCCCGCCTTGGAAGAAATTTCTAATGTCGGCCATGTTTGTTTCTTTTTTGCAGACGACGTACATTAATATTCGGCAACTTTCGGGATATTTCATACTCGCATTGTCTATTATACGGACTCATACGGAAACACACGAATATTATCGAATAACTCGACTCCGACAATGCGGGGTTTACATTTATTACGACACGACATGCACAACTAAATAAATGTAACTCGGCCCGATCTCAACTCGTCACAAAGCGCTAATTTACGACCTGATTTTCGAAACGATTTCCGGACAATTGTCAGTACTTTCTACTAAATCAGATCCGTAATAATAGTAAAATAGTATGCGTTATATTATTTATCATTCTCCCCGCAGTTGTTTATAATCAATGTAAACTTCAAACCTGTTTGTCGGCCAGCTACCAAATTAGCCCCAACATCGACGTGTCCGTTAGAATAGACACATACAGAGCTAGTACTGTTAGTGATCTCCCTTAGAATAATAAAACGTCATTTGCTTTGAACAACGTAAACACGACTTCACAGACCATTTGGTAATGTTACTATCGTTACTACATGACATAGTTGAACCACATTATGTGACAGATGGATTATTGTTGTTAGCCAAGACTGGAAATTGTCACTCGTCCGGTCGGACGGCCGACATGGATTTTCTACTCGCCCGAGCGGAAATGTCACTCGTCAATACGAGCGGACGAGTGGAATTTTCGTGCCCTGTTCTGTTGCAGGGCCAAGCATATCAGTTTGCAGTCCTACCCTTTGGAATTGCCACAGCGCCGAAGGTATTTACAAAACTTATGGAAGTGGTTGTGGCGGTCAATCGAAGGAACGGGGTAAAGCTCCTCCAGTACTTCGACGATTGGTTACTTCACCGGGGATCAAGGGAGGTACTCTTACAGGACCTGACAACAGTCTGGGAGACGATTACCAGTATCGTTCTCATTATTCGGTCTAGTTCCGAACTTGGAAAAGTCAGATCTCATTCCCAGTCAGGATTTTTGTTATGTGGGGATGAATTTTTTAACGTCCAGGGGAATAGTAAGAGTACCCCTCGAGAGAACTCAGAGCATACTTGACTTGGTGTTCTCCATTCTCGATTTGTCGGTGATCACCGCACGAAAGTGCCTGTCATTGCTGGGCGTCCTCAATGCAGCAGCAGATTTTCTAGATCTGGGCCGGTTACAGTTCTATCTGCTGTTTCATTGGACACCTCATCGCTTTCCTCTGGATATGATAATTCAGCTATCCAGCGATATGAAGCGACACCTCCGGTGGTGGGGAACAGAGGACAGGTACCTTCAGGGAGTGCCCATGTTCCCTCCGGAGCCAGTGTTATTCCTATCGATGGAGGTGGGGTGGGGCCATCTAGACCCCGGGACTTTTATTCAAGGGAACCTGGTCTCGGGAACAGGCTCAGGAACATATCAACATGCTGGAATGTTGGCATTGGGTCAAGCGGAACAGCATGTGTTGGGAAAAGTAGTATCAATGGACAACACAACCGTAGTTGCTTACTTGAACAAACAGGGGGGAAATCACTCGGCCCACCTGTACCTGGAGACGAGGCGTCTTCTTCTCTGGTGCCGACAGCGGGGCATAGTTATACATACATGTACCCGGCACATTGCAGGGAAAACATTCTTGCAGATTACCTGTCAAGGGATTTAAAGCCAGTGCTCACAGAGTGGGCGTTGCAGAAGGATGTGGTCGCTGCTCTGATAAGCAGGTGGGGGATCTACAGTAGAACTTCGATAACTAGAACAGGTCTGGCTCGAACACGATGGTAAACTCGAACTGGTTCGACAGTCCCGGCAAATTTCCTCTATAATTCATGTAATAAAACACCTTAAACTCGAACTATGAATTACTCGAACAGTCGAACCTGTGGATTAGTCCCGTGGACGGTCAAACAGTGGTAATTACCGCCAATAACTCAAACAGGTAAGTCTGTGATCCGCTGTTTGTCTAACGAGGTGCGAATTCCACCATTGCGGGCGGTCGCGTTGAGTAGTTTCCCTTGACGCGGGACGACATTAAATCACGAATCGCAAACAATAGCGGCGTGAATTACGGGCGTTATGATGTCCACGCTAATTAGTGATTTGAACAAAATTCATTTTATGTAATGTTTAATTGGCTGTTGAGCGACTATTGACACATTTCTATGTCTATCGAGTGAATAACGCGTGCTTAGTTTGTGAATAAAACGAGACTAATTCGAGCAATCGTCATTCTATGACAATTATTTTCCATTTGTATATTTATTCCAACCACTGTGCTATGTGCTATTTTTAGACACTGGGAATACCAGTATTATGTATAGACGCAAAGCGGAACATAGTGGTTTATTTGACGTATAATTACATGTAAATATTTAATAAAACAGCAACTTTACAATTGTACTTGTTATTTTTCAATTCTCCCTCCAAATGTAATGCATATACAATGGCATGTCACATCGGTCATCTCATATATTCACATAAGTGATTTTATTGACTGAATGTGACAATACATTTTTGAAATTTCATTCCCTCGAACTATGCATCGCTCGAACTCAAACTCGATTCCGTTGCCGGTTCGAGCGATCGAAGTTCTACTGTATGGTGTAGCTGTTTGCGACAAGATTAAACACAAAACTCCCACTATTTGTCTCCCCGGTGGAGTGGAGGCATCTGAATGCATACGCTTTTCGCCCTTTTATCCTGATTCCGAGGGTATTGCACAAGATCAGAATGTCGGGTTGGATCTCTCTGGTGGCCCCATATTAGCGAAGTTGGTTCAGTCAGAAAGAATTGTTAGTGGCTCCTCCTCTGATCCTACCCCTCGAACCGGATCTCCTGTCACTACACAAGGATCAGGTGTGGCATGAGAAAATTCAGTGCCTAAACCTGTGCGCCTGGAGATTATTTGGCAATCTGTCAGAGGTGACCAATTTTCAGAGAAGGCTGCCAGTTGCATTTCAGGGGCAAGAAGACCATCAACATCGTCATGTTACGATGCCAAATGGTCAGTATTCACTAATTGGTGTGTCGAGAGGGTGATTGATATCACGTAATCCGGCTGTAGGTGAGATAGCAGAATTTTTTATCTATTTGTTTGAGGTTAAAAAATGCTCACCTTCTACAATTAAAGGGTACCGCTCAGCTTTGGCTAGTGCTCATAAATTTGGTGATATGAAGACCAAAGATGTTGGTTCAGATAACCGCATTTCTGAGCTCATGCGTTTTTTTTGAGAGGGAGAATGGAATTTAACATAAACTAGAAATGTGGCCTGTCGGCACACGAATGCCCCCGCTGGCAGCCAAAGAAAACGAGGCATATTTGACTATAAGCCATTTACCCGAGTACGGACGGACGCCGGTAACACTATATGCCCCACTCACCATTCGGTTGTGGGGGCATAAAAAGGTGAAGGTCGAAGTACTGGGTGGTGGAGTGTGTAGGGCATGTTCATATGTATCATGTGTATAAATATTTAAGCGACTGGCAAAAGTATTGAGAAGTTATTGTAGGATTGAGAAACGTGCACGTAGATTTGTCCAAAGTGCTAAGTAAACATTTAAAGTAGAAAAGGTGAAGGTCAAAGGTCAAGGTCGAAGTACTGGGTGGTGGAGTGTGTAGGGCATGTTCATATGTATCATGTGTATAAATATTTAAGGGATTGGCAAAAGTATTGAGAAGTTATTATAGGATTGAGAAACGTGCACGTAGATTTGTGCCAAAGTGCTAAGTAAACATTTAAAGTAGAAAAGGTGAAGGTCAAAGGTGAAGGTCGAAGTACTGGGTGGTGGAGTGTGTAGGGCATGTTCATATGTATTCATGTGTATAAATATTTAAGCGATTGGCAAAAGTATTGAGAAGTTATTGTATGATTGAGAAACGTGCACGTAGATTTGTCCCAAAGTGCTAAGTAAACATTTAAAGTAGAAAAGGTGAAGGTCAAAGGTGAAGGTCGAAGTACTGGGTGGTGGAGTGTGTGTAGGGCATGTTCATATGTATCATGTGTATAAATATTTAAGCGATTGGCAAAAGTATTAAGAAGTTATTGTAGGATTGAGAAACGTGCACGTAGATTTGTCCCAAAGTGCCAAGCAAACATTTAAAGTGGAAAAGGTGAAGGTCAAAGGTGAAGGTCGAAGTACTGGGGGGTGGAGTGTGTAAGGGATGTTCATATGTATCACGTGTATAAATATTGACATAATATGTGAAGCCATGTAGAAATTACTAAAGAATATAATATCGGGACGTACGGACGGGACGGGACGGACGTACGGACGGACGCTGGTAACACTATATGCCCCCGTACCTTTCGGTAGCGGGGGCATAAAAAATTGTGTTCTATTTGCACTTTCAGAAAAGCCATGAGCCAATGGAGAAGGCTTCGAGATTAGACTGGTCAGTTAAAACTGCATTCCTTTTGGCTGCAGACGGGGTCTTTTTTGACGAATGTGGTAAAATGATGACACTGGCTAATGTTAAAAATTGTTTAACAAAAACACATCGTAGTGGTTCACTTCCAGAACCTTTTCAAATGCCCAGTTTACTGGGACAGGAGAATGCCGATACATGTACATCTTTATGCCCCGTCAGAGCAAGAGCAGTATATATTTGGCATGTAGCCTATCACAATGTGTGTCACTTCCCTTCCATACAACGTAACAGGGGAGTGCTAGCTTAGATACACCAACATGAGTTGCAACGCAACTATAGTTTGATTGGGTTACATGTAGCCGTGGCTTGTGTTGATGGATGAAATTATTATGATTTTGGAGGCCATCTTAGATTTTGGTAGCATCTTTTGACAAAACTGTTCTATAATTACAGCACAAAAATATTTACACAATTTATATCCCAGTAAACTCCCACGCCAAACTACTTTCTACAGGTGCACTGTCAGTGCTGTCAATGTAAACAAATGGCTGCCGTTTGTTAAAATAAACACATTTTCTTGATGAATGTATTTCCAATGCTGGAATTATAAGGAATGAATGACCTTTTTGTGGAATTTATCGGGATATAAACTTGGAAAAGTCGTGGGAATACTGGACGAGGCCTTCCGGCCATTCATTCCCATAATAAATGGTAACCATTGATATTCATGTTTCATATCATTTGGCAATGAGTATGTTATGCGAGTTTGCTTTGATGTTCAGGATTTTTAAAAAAATCTAGCAAAATGACTGGATGGGCAACTATGATATTTGGCGACCATATTGGATTTGTGTACACATATTCGCAACTACTATGTATTTAATTAACATATTATCAATTCATGATTATCATCTTATAGTTTAGTCTTAGAACATCGGTAAAGCATAAACGTACTTCTATTTTGTCAATACTTGATGTAGTTCTTGCATGTTTTAGCGTTGTGGAGTAATGCACCGGGGTTTGGCAACTATTTGGGATTTTCGTGGCCATTTTGAATGTAACTTGTCAATTTCGTTGTCACCTGAATAGTCTCAAAACAAGTTTTGAGCAGAAACTGTCGCTTTTGGGGGTTGGGGCACCTATAGGGGCATATGCTCTTTCATCTAAAACTTACAGATTGTAATCATGCGGACAAAATATATAGAGATCGATACCATTCAGTAAAATAAAGTGACCATTCCCCCCAAGCCCCAAGTGGTAATGATAACCCTATACATTTATACAGTCACATCGCGTTCCACATTTCAAGAACACACTGTCTGAAAGACCCAAAATCCGCATGTTTCAGTCACAGCCTTGGCTGCTGAACGGACGTATACCCCCAGTGAATCAATACAGAAACAATGACGGTCTGCTAAATGTATCACCCGTGGTATGAGAGGTAGAATATCTGAGATGGTCGCCGACTCGACGGCGAATCACGAATATACGAGTACCCTCGGAGATGATGAGTTTAGAAAATCCTCTATGAACCTGTTGTTTGGGGAGTACAGTATATCTGTGCTGCGCAAATCGGTAAGCGTTAGATTCGCAGTTACACAACCGCATCAGTTAAGTTTGCCCAGTTGAGACGTACTTTGGTTCTCAGAGACAGCCGCGTTATAAAAATCACTGCTTGTCAGATTGTTATCGTCATGGGCAAATAAAAACATAGTGTGCGTGAGTTTTCACGTCTAAATAGACTATAATAACTTTATTCATCATATACTCTAAACCGACACCAAGAAAACACCTGAGATCTTATTTTTGATTGAGTTTCTCGGTCGTCATTTATCTCCCAGGGTGTCCGGTTTAGAGAGGTTTCACTGTAATGTGAACACATTGGCATGTAAAATACATCTTACAACTTGATAGAAATCAGAGACGAGAATCGCATACAAAAACAATTATATTAACAAAAATCTGCTATCCCGCGCAACTTTTCGCTAACTACATACATGTAGCATATTAAGATGAATGCATGTATGTTTGTATGTATATTTACATCGAGAACAAATATATTCAGCCTTAAGGTTAGAATAACCTGACCTGGTGCCAGGTCCATACCACACCAAAGTCACTTGGCCCCTTCCCCTAAATTAGGATTACGAATAATCATAATACTCACATAAGGGGTATAACCAGATTCAACGGTCACATACAAAATGCCAAAGACGTGTATGAGTGTCAAACCAGGTCTCCAGTCGGAATTCCGGTAAGGATGAACCCTGATCGTTAAATTACCCATCACATTCTCCCACCTGCCACCCACTAAATGCATGTCTGAAATATCAAGGCGTTCCCTGAAAACAGAAGTAAAACAATATTTAACCCAACATTAAGTTTATGATGTTGATCTTGGGGAAAGGGGTGGAGGGTGGGTCATGGATTTGCTTTAGCACAATAGAGGATCATCAGATGAATGCATGTATGAAATATCAAAGCGTTCCCAGTAAAGAAACAGAAGTTACGCAACATTTACCCCAACGTTAAGTTTATGAACATGCTAAGTTTGTGACCTTGACTTTTGGGTAAGGGTTGGGTGGTGGGTTGTAGATTTGCTACAGCATGATAGAGGGTCATCTGAGGAAAGCATGTATGAAATATCAAGGCGTTCCATGAAGGGAAACAGATGTTATAAGACATTTACCCCAATGTTAACTTTATGAATGTGCTAAGTTTGTGACCTTGACCTTGGGATAAAGGGTGGGCGGTGGGTCATGGATTTGTTATAGTACGATAGGGTATCATCAGATGAATGCATGTATGAAATATCAAGGCGTTCCATGAAAGGAAACAGATGTTATAAGACATTTACCCCAACGTTAATGAATGTGCTAAATGTGTGACCTTGACCTTGGGGAAAGGGGTGGGTCATGGATTTGCTATAGCACGATAGAGTATCATCAGATGAATGCATGTATGAAACATGAAGGCGTTCCCTGTAAATAAACAGAAGTTACACAACATTTACCCCAACGTTAAGTTTATGAACATGCTACGTTTGTGACCTTGACCTTGGGGTAAGGCGTGGGCGGTGGGTCGTGGATTTGCTACAGCATGATAGAGGGTCATCTGAGGAATGCATGTATGAAATATCAAGGCATTCCATGAAAGGAAACAGATTGTATAAGACATTTACCCCACCGTTAAGTTTATGAATGTGGGTAAGGGGTGGGTGGTGGGTCATGGATTTGCTATAGCACGATAGGGTATCATCAGATGAATGCATGTATGAAATAGCAAGGCGTTCCATGAAAGGAAACAGATGTTATAAGACATTTAACATATGTCTGACTTTTTCAAGGAGTCATATTTCACCTGTAACCAGTATTGTTTGACAGAAGAACATGTCCCAAGATAACATCCAGCAGTTTCAGTTTACTGCACTCAAATATGCAGGGTTAAGCAGGGCTGGACGTAAGCATCGTATTTTGCTGTCAATACACCGAAATGAAACTTCGCGTTTCGCCATTTTGGGGGTGGGCGATATCCGCGCCCATTGCGACATCAGCTTTCATTTTGTACATTTTTCTTTGTTTGCGTTTTACGTAAAATTTATGAAATTAGCAATATAGAGCGAGACGAGCCGTTTCGGGGAAAAAATATTTCCCCTTAAGGTCTCACGGGACAGCTAGCTTTAAAAAGGGGGTAGACGATTTTCTATATACTTCACTACCGACCCTGTAAGTTACACCAGTGTGTCTAGGAAAATAGGTTTATGAATATTTCTTGACTTTGGGAGGCTTGACTAGGTGTATTTTTTTGAGTATTTCATAATTCTACGAAACTGAATGTTAGCTCCGGTTGATTTTGACATCTTGGAAAATGGCGCATGCTATGCTGTCTCGCCGGTACGGTTTCACGTCAGAATTTAAGGTATTTTTCGGGCATTTGTAGTGAAAATTTTAGCTGGTTATGACCCCGCTTTGAAATCATTTTCAGAAAATGGTGTGATGTTACAAGTGATAGAACAAGACATAACAAAGTATCTGTGCCTCATATTTTCATAAAAACAATTCCGATAAATTCAGTCGTGTTGAAATTTCTGGCCAAAAATAGGTGGGTGGGGTAACTTTGTAAAAAATTAATTGAACACATCTGATGCGGTTAATGAATTTTTATTGTGGCACGCGATTTGTACTTCATTTGCGAGTATTTTTCAATAATTGTCGCAAGAGCCTCCTTAACTGATTGTGAGAAGCGGTGATTTTTATAAGTCACCCCCGCCCTCAGAAAAGCAGTCAATTTTGGCTATTTTCAACCGTCCCGTGATGCCTTAGGCATTGGAGTAACCATACAGGAAGAGATGGACAAGTTAGAAGGAAGCTTTGGGAACATAGAGGCGGAAGAGATCGTCCTTAGGAAGTTGTATGCTCGTCAACAAGAGCCAACCGAAAGTGTGATATATCATAATTATGCATCGCGACTAGAGGAGATAGCGGCACGAGCTGTGGCATTGGGTGGCAGGAAGCGGAAGAATGACAACATCTTGAAGAAAGTATTTTATCAAGGGTTGACGTCTAACATCAAACAGTTGGCATTCAACAAATGCGATACCATTTCGGACTACGACAGATTCAAGATAGAAGTTCGAAAGATTGAAGCGGACTTGAATACTGAGAAAGCTACCAAACAGAAATGTCATGCAGCTGTAAATGTAGATAAACAGCAGAAGTTAGAACTTTCAGAAGTTAAGGAGCTTCTACTTAAGTTAAATAGTAGGATCGATAAGCTGGAGCAAGACCAACAGGAAGAACGCAACAACCAGTTTGCATATGATACGGGACCATACTGCAGAGACAATCGAGGGCGCGGAAGTAGAGGATCCTGTCGAGGAAGAGGAATGTCGTACGGGACGAGAGAGGGGATCAGTTAGAGGCCGAAGAGGATACCGCTTGTCCAGACAGACTGGAACCAACACAATGGCTCCGACGTGTTACCATTGCAACAACAAGGGCCATATTGCAAGGACTGCCCAAACTAGTAAGTGCCCAGATGAATGGACCGAATGTGGGCACTACTGATAAGAAAGGTCCCAATTTAGTGGGACAAATCAATGAAGTAACAATTCAGCTGAATAACGTCAACACTACAGCATTACTAGACACAGGAAGCTATATTGGTGTAATTTTTGAACATTTTCACCAACAGAACTTCAACAGGATGGAGATCAAACCACTAAACCATATTTTAGAAATTGAATGCGCAGATGGGAATAGTTTGCCATACCTGGGCTTCGTAGAAATAGACATTACAGCGAGAGAAGGAATGTCCATATCACAATCAACGCCTTGTATCTTCTTGGTTACGCCAGATACTAAATACACTGCGAAGACACCAGTGCTATTGGGAACCAACATACTACACGAGTTGATCACTGATTGAAACAGCCAACATGGTGACAGATACTTACAGACTGCCCGTCTAACAACTCCATGGTATTTGACATTTAGATCCATCACCGTTAAAGAGAAACAGCTGAAGAGAAACAAAGACAGGATAGCGAAAGTGAGGAGTGCAGAAACATCCAGGATTACGATTGGACCAAACGAGAGTCGGAATATTTATGGATACACTGACAGAGTGAGGAGTCTACTTTGCCAACATATGTCGACATTAACCCTTCTGTAGTACACTACGAGAACCGCAAGAACACCAACATAGTTGTGAATGTGACAAACCTAACAACGAAGACAGTTACCATTACACCAAAGTCGGTGATATGCGAGATGCAGCCAGTCATCGTAGACGACTCTGTGTTTAACACGATACAAGAAACCAAGGCAACTGACAAAATACTTGGAGAAATTCATATCGACCCATCTTTATCAGAGGACCAAGCCATCAGACCGAAAGATTTACTTCTGAAACACAAAGATATTTTCTCAAAAGATGAAACAGATATTTTCAGGAATTAATCAGAATATAACACACAATATGAATGTATGTGCTTAGGGGCACGTATCCATGAGAATGTCCCTATATGAGAATGTCCCTATTCTCATGGATACGTGCCCCATAGCACATAAATTCATAGTGTGTGTTTAATATATTCTGATTTTCAGGAATTAATCAGAAAATAACACACAATATGAATTTATGTGCTTATGGCACGGATCCATGAGAACAGGGACTAATTTATAACTACCTGAGGCGAGTTGAAACTGCCGGAACTATATTAGACTGCAGCAGCTTCGTTACCGAACTAACAGAGTACATTTTTCCGACTGCCATTGCGAAGGTCATAATTTGGAGAACGGACGTAAGGGAGGTAAGCGGATTTAATTATTCTCGATTCGCCACAATCACGATTCGCCACATCTCGATTCGCCACAGTTAAAACACGATTCGCCACAGTTTAAACACGATTCGCCACAGTATAATTAAAATGAAAAGCATACTACTAGCCTATAAAAATAATAAAAATATTAACAAAACATGATGACATAAAAAAATAATCAGCTTGTATCACGTTTATATACATAATGTGAGCATTGCCCTCAATTATTAACCCGATTTTCCTATGTATCGATTCGGTAACTGGAATTACCGGAAACCTCTTATTTACCGAAAACCACCGAAATACCGGAAACCCCTGTAAATCACTATATAATGTCATAAATAAGTGTTTGTTGTGTCATAAATGGTTTGTTTACTATATTATGAGATATATATGCACTAATTATATACAAACTATTTGTTTGAAATAAAATGAGTTAGGATCCTCTTGTTTGGTGTTTAATTCCAAATTCAGAACGACTGTGAAATTTACCGGAAAACACTCGCAGTTAAGAATGGACAGTACTAATAGTCTTTTCCTCACAAATAATAGATAATAATAGTATCTTCTTCTTCTTCTTGATGTTAACGACACTCCCTCAAATTTGAAGATTATGTGCCGGCGCCTATTTAAAAGTGAATATAAATATACAGTGATGTAGGGGTAGGTAGTGGGTCGTAAAACTATATACACATGCAGTAGTTTACTGGTGGTAGATTGGAGTGAGGACAGCCACAGGGATAAGGGCTTTGAAAGCATCCACTGTGGCTGCTTCATGAACAGAGGATGGCAGGAGGTTCCATTGAGTAATAGTGTGGGGTAGAAGGCAAATTTGTATGAGTCTTTGTTTGTAAAATGAAAATGTCTAAATGAGTGAATATTGAGTTGTCTAGTTCGGCGATCAACATGGTTAAGTAAATTTATGGGGGTTTGATAGCAACTACTTGGTGGACGATTTTGTAGAGCATAATTAATCGGCAGCGTGTTCTACGAATTTCAAGAGAGGGCCAGTTGAGATTTTGTAACATGTTGGATACTGAGCTGGTGTTATGGTAACGGTGGGAAACAAACCTGGCTGCACGTCTTTGAACTTTTTCTATCTGGTTAATTTGTGATTTTGTGTGAGGGTCCCAAACTGAAGAAGAATATTCAAGTTTGGGCCGAACAAGTGCTTTGTATGCATGATCTTTAACTTTGGTGGAGTTTATCTTCAAATTTCGTTTTAGGAATCCCAATGGAAGATTGGTTGGCCTTACTGGTAATTGTGTTTATGTGTTTGTCCCATTTTAGATTACTTTGGAGTGTGAGGCCTAAATATTTTGCATTTGATACATTTTCTAATTGATGGCCATGAAGTTTGTAGGTAAATTTTATCGGATTTATTTTTTGAGTTACACTGAGAATGTTGCATTTATCTGGATGAAAGTGCATGAGCCAGTCTTGCTCCCACCTACCAGCAGAATTTAGGTCTGATTGGAGTAGCTCAGCATCTGTGATTGTGTGTATTTCTTTATAAATAATACTGTCGTCTGCGAAAAGTCTGAGGGTGCTATATTGTAGGTAGTCTGGGAAAT
Source organism: Conchocele bisecta (assembly GCA_029237695.1). Lineage (NCBI taxonomy): Eukaryota > Metazoa > Mollusca > Bivalvia > Lucinida > Thyasiridae > Conchocele > Conchocele bisecta. The sequence goes on along the minus strand of CM055265.1, from coordinate 49,269,401 downwards.
CATTTATGTATGAGGAAGAGGATAGGCCCCAAGACAGTGCCCTGGGGTACGCCTGAAGTGACTGGTGCCTTATTTGACATTTCGCCTTCCAGGACTACTGTCTGGGTCCTATCAGCAAGAAAGTCGGAGATCCAGTTAAGAGCGTTGCAGTTGATGCCGTAGAATTTAAGTTTGTAGAGAAGGTGTTTGTGGGGAACTTTATCAAAAGCTTTGGCAAAATCCATAATGATGGTGTCAGTTTGAATATTTCGGTCATTTGATTGGCAAAGATTTTGGAGAAAAGAGATGAGTTGGGTTTCACAAGAGCGGGATGATCTTAGGCATGGTATAATAATTATTATAATTACTATAGTGATTAAATATTGTGTTTCAAATATGATGCTGCCTGGTGTAGATAGTGTTATTATTCCAGATTCCAGATTAGCGTGATATATTACCGGAAAACACATTCGTTGACTCGATTTACCGGAAAACACCTTCGCTGACTCGATGTCCGTGATTTACCGGAAAACACGTCAGGGGAATATTACGGGGCGCCAAGTGGGACATGGCTCAATTTTGTCAACAAAATTCATTTTTGTGCCACAAAATTCAATTCTGTGTCACAAAATTCACTTTTGTGCCACAGAATTCAATTCTGTGATTCTGTGGCACAAAATTCAATTCTGTGTCACAAAATTCACTTTTGTGCCACAAAATTCAATTCTGTGTCACAAAATTCAGTTCTGTGCCACAGAATTCAATTCTGTGTCACAAAATTCAATTCTGTCAATTCTGCACACGCATGTAAGAAGGACTACCATTAGTCAGAAACTGCACTGGAGAAATGGGTCACGGTCGCCGATCTACACATTCAATGTCGATGATTCATTTCTCATTCTGCCGATGATTCATTTCTCATTCTGCCATTTTGATTCAACTATCTCCAAACAGTCAAACGTTGGCAAACACATTCGTTTTAAACTCATTTGCGTTATAATTGTACACATAATTCATGTACATGTAGATCTCCCGCGAGTACTGACGTCATGTATTGTGTATCGCAAGGTACACCTGCCCCAGTTAAATCAATAATACACGCGCTGTGGCCTGTGTTCTGACTGCTGTCTGTGTTTATAAACACTATGATGGATACTCAGATGGTGTATACTGTAAATAATGCATGTAGACACATAGTTGCGAACACGTAACTTCGCAACTAGTAGGCACAGATCCAATACCATTTGTTTCACAAGGTTATATCTACTGTTAGAATACGACGTCATCTAGGCCTAATGTCATTTTCGAGCATAAAACGTTACCTGATAAATAGAACACCAGGCTAGTGTATTTTAATATCAAGTTTATCAGGCTCGGCTCGGAAACGATAGGAATTCCTCGGCAAGCCTCGGAATTCCTGCAGGTTTCCTAGCCTTGCCTGATAAACTTGATATCAAAATACACTAGCCTGGTATTCTCTATATATGGGCATGCTCTCAGGTCTAGCTATGTCCCGGCTACTTTATGTTTGACCCTGTTTAAATAATTGAGGGAAAATTCTGAATATTTTTCTTATTTCTCCTTCAAAGTATATATATATGCTTATATGGTGTGACCACTCATTTGTAATCATAATATAACCAAAATAACTGTCCATAAAGAAGTATAATATTGATATATTGGGTTATATTTTGGCATTGAAATATTTAAACCTGCAAGTGTACTCTACCATCTAGTAAAATGGACTAAGACCGATCTCAACCAATCAACGTAGAGATGACATACGCAAACTAATTTTTGTGGACAAAAATGAATTCTGTCTCACAAAACTGAATTTTCTTCACAAAACTCAATTCTGTCTTACAAAATTGAATCCTTTATAACAAAAATGAATTTTGTGACACAGAATTGAATTTTGTGACACAGAATTGACAGAATTGAATTTTGTGACACAGAATTGAATTTTGTGACACAGAATTGAATTTTGTGATTTTTAGTGTTACAAAACTCAATTTTGTACACATAATTAACCTGTCCTGCATGGCGCCCCGTAAATATACCGAAAACCATTTTGTGTAAAATTATATTTGTAACGAGATGTCAGTGATTTATAGGAAAAACACATGTGTGTGTACAGTATATATATGCAAGGCGTCGTAATCGGCCAGTCATACTCGTCAGGGGGATATACCAACAAACATTTGTAATATACTAGATGTTTGTGTATGTCATTATATCAATGATTTACCGGAAAACACGTAAAATGCGTAAGGCATTTCACATGCATGTCAATTTTCACAAACTCTTAGTTATAATTGTTAATTAAATTTCACAATGATATCAATTATGTAATCCAATTAATTAATAGCAGCGCCGACTCAATGTGTAATTCCGTATATCAGTGTAGATCAGCTTGTGACCAGTGTAGATCATGATCATTGATCTACATTGTTCGCTAGCTGACCAGTAGTCACTGTTCGCTAGCGTATGGAGTGCTATCAGCAGAAAGGGTGCATCTAAAATACAACAAATACAACAAATCACATATGGAATATAATTAGTTTATAATTACAAATTGTGGCTGTCCATAGGTATTATACTTCGTTGAAACTTGATCCAAATTACAAAAAAAAAGTCACATGGCTAGGGGATGGAGGTCTGCAAAGCAATTTGGCTATTGTTGAATATGTATAGGAAATACCCGGGTCTAGCACCACATGGCAATTCTCAAACATCAGGTAGTGAATACGTTAGGACACCCGCATATGTGATGGACGAGATGACGGACATGCTACTGACAAACAAACCAAAACAAGTGTATGACAAAATGACCGACAAATATGACGAAATCACGCGACCTACTGGACTTGCACAAATTAATGACAAAAAAAAACACATTACATCTAAAAGCAGACCACACACACGCAGTCAATAACATATCTGATCAAATACTGGTACTTGAAAATATGGTCACCCAGAATCACCCATTCGTCAGATCAATCGTTAGGACAAGCGCAAAAACACCATTCATCATCATGTACACGGACGATCAAATTTCAGATATACGTAACCATTGTTGTCATGGAAATTCAATTCTGGGTGTAGACAAGATATTCAACTTATGCGACATGCACGTTACAGTCACCTGCTACAAACAAATCCCAGTAATAAGACCCAAAACAAAAGCACCACCAATTTTCATCGGACCATTATTCATACACGACAACAGCGATTTTGAATCTTACTGCAACTTCTTTCACTACCTTAAAATGAAACTTATCAACTCACCGTTGGACAAACTAGTAATCGGTAGTGACGACGAACGCGCCCTAGTACGAGCAATAGTTACGGCATTTCCAGAATGGATCAAGATGACTGAACAGCAGCGCGTTAAGCTTTACACCAGGTTCCGACAATTCATTCCTACGGTCCCAGGGTTTATAACATCAACCGATGGACAGTCAACCATTAATTGTAGCACCGCGAACACACGGACGAAAACCAGGACAACGGACAAGAAAAATAAACGTAAGGACGACTACTGCTAAGCGTAGGAAAATTCAAGAGTGAACCATTTCTATATATATTCTATAATTTCTATATTACATGTGCTAGCATGAACAGCTTATTTGTATGTCATATTTTACCCAGTGTCAGGCGTAGAGGGGTTCCACTGTACATGTGCTAGCATAACAGCTTAATTGTATGTATGCCATCTATCTATTGTATGTCATATTAACATAGCTGCAATGCAAACGCCGCGAATCCATTATCTGGAAGCCTCTTATGAGGTGGTATTGCATTTGCATATATTATAAAATGCTATATAGTATGCAAAGAATATCTATATTAACAGTGGAACCTCTACAAACCAGACACCCTGGGAGGTCCCCAGGGTGTCCGGTTTGTAGATGTTCCACTTTAAATCTGAGCACCTCATGACACATTACATCTATATTTTACCCAGTGTCAGGCGTAGAGGGGTTCCACTGTACATGTGCTAGCATAACAGCTTAATTGTATGTATGCCATCTATCTATTGTATGTCATTTTAACATATCTGTAATGCAAACGCCGCGAATCCATTATCTGGAAGCCTCTTAATTATGAGGTGGTATTGCATTTGCATATATTATAAAATGCTATACAGTACGTGTGTCAATTATTTAACAGCTGTACGTGTTGACCACCTGCATGTGATCATTGTGTAACGATGGGTCATGTGTCTTCTACTCAGTTGTCAGACAAACTAACACCTAAAATGAAATTGTGAGATGGATCGTGGCGAACAGTGTGGCGAATTGTCTGTGAAATGAATCCTTAATCATGGAATGAAAATGACAATAGACATACATAATAGTTTAATACATTTAATATAAAGCACATTTTTAGCACATACAACTTAATACCACTTTTTACCCTCAAAGTACGCACCTTAATACCACCATAAATATAGTCTCGTGTCGATAATATATCTAGTGTATATATAGTAACACAATTAAGGTCGTAACTGCTATGCGAAGCATGGTCAATATACGACCTAGTTTTACTAGACCATCGATATATCACATTTTTAGCACATACAACTTAATACCACCATAAATATAGTCTAGTGTCTAGCGTTGGAACATACCCATATTGGCGGTTCGGGTCATAAGTGCCGTCTCTAACACGTAAGTTTCAAAGCGTTGCTTTGTCGTTTCAACGCGTTGCTTTGCCGTTTCAACGCGTTGCTTTGCCGTTTCAACGCGTTGCTTTGTCCAACGCGTTGCTTTGCTGTTTCAACGCGTTGCTTTGCCGTTTCAACGCGTTGCTTGTCGTTTCAACGCGTTGCTTTGAACGACCAATCAAAGTCCATGTTACAGCTCTACTGTTGTTGTTGTTGTCGTTATTGATATTCCCGCGCTTACTTACTAGATGCGCACACAGCTGGCATCGGGGGGGGGGGGGGGGGGGGGGGGGGGGGGGGGGGAGGGGGGTGGAGGTGTTTCAGTGGTCGCGAAACACATGAGACGCGCCTCGACATAACGTACCTTCGGGTATTTGGAATTTCGCCGTAAATGGTTTTGAAAATTGAACGTAATGTTCGTATATAATGTACACACATTTGACGCACATTTCAGAGCAAATGCGGAATTTGATTCCGCATTTGTTCTAAAATTTTCAAATTCTGACGTTTTTGGCAGAAATTGCGTTCAATTTTCAAAACCATTTACGGCTACGGCTAAATTTCCAAATACCCGAAGGTACGTTATGTCGCGGCGCGTCTCATGTGTTTTGCGACCCCTGAAACCCCCCCCCCCCCCCCCCCCGCCCCCCCCCGTTTTGAAAATTGAACGTAATGTTCGTATATAATGTACACACATTTGACGCACATTTCAGAGCAAATGCGGAATTTGATTCCGCATTTGTTCTAAAATTTTCAAATTCTGACGTTTTTGGCAGAAATTGCGTTCAATTTTTCAAAAACCATTTACGGCTACGGCTAAATTTCCAAATACCGAAGGTACGTTATGTCGCGGCGCGTCTCATGTGTTTTGCGACCCCTGAACCCCCCCCCCCCCCCCCCGTTTGAAAATTGAACGTAATGTTCGTATATAATGTACACACATTTGACGCACATTTCAGAGCAAATGCGGAATTTGATTCCGCATTTGTTCTAAAATTTTCAAATTCTGACGTTTTTGGCAGAAATTGCGTTCAATTTTCAAAACCATTTACGGCTACGGCTAAATTTCCTAAATACCCGAAGGTACGTTATGTCGCGGCGCGTCTCAGTGTTTTGCGACCCCTGCCCCCCCCCCCCCTCCCCCCCCCCCCCCCCCCCAACCCGTTTGAAAATTGAACGTAATGTTCGTATATAATGTACACACATTTGACGCACATTTCAGAGCAAATGCGGAATTTGATTCCGCATTTGTTCTAAAATTTTCAAATTCTGACGTTTTTGGCAGAAATTCCGTTCAATTTTCAAAACCATTTACGGCTACGGCTAAATTTCCAAATACCCGAAGGTACGTTATGTCGCGGCGCGTCTCATGTGTTTTGCGACCCCTGAAACCCCCCCCCCCCCCGATTGCACCAGCTGTGTGCTCATCTAGTAAGCCAATAGAAGTAAGCGCGGGAATATCAATAACGACAACAACAACAGTAGAGCTGTAACATGGACTTTGATTGGTCGTTCAAAGCTACGCATTGAAACGGCAAAGCAACGCGTTGAAACGGCAGATCAACGCGTTGAAACGACAAACAACGCATTGAAACGAAAAAGCAACACGTTGATTTAACAAAGCAACGCGTTGAAACAAAAAGCAACGCGTTGCTTCTCTTACGTGTTAGAGACGGCACTTATGACCTGAACTGCCAATATGGGTATGTTCCAACGCGTTGCTCATCGTTTTCAACGCGTAATTGCTCATCGTTTTCAACGCGTTGGAGAAGCAACGCCTTGCTTTCTAGAAGCAACGCGTTGATTACTATATAGTATATACATTTTCAACGCGTTGCTTTGGTGAATCAACGCGTTGGCTTGTCAACGCGTTGGAAACGGCACTTATGACCCGGATCGCCACTCATACGTAAACGGCGGTATGACTAAAGTGCGCATTGGAGATTTTTGGCACGTTGGGCGCATTGGAGATTTCACGGCGCATTGGAGTTTTATATGTTATATATCTTCTATAATAGCATAACATTCATTTTTTTCTTCTTGTATATAATATACTGTTACATATCTATAATATATAATTAAGTCAAGGCGAATGCGCATATGTAAAGTTGATTTTGTATCAATATTAGAAAAAATGATTACCGAAAATATAATCTGGCCTCGGCGCATTGGAGATTTCGGGGCGCAATGGAGATTTATATGTTATATATCTTCTTAATAAAAGCATAACATTCATTTTTTCTTCTTGTATATAATATACTGTTACATATATATATAATATACATTTAAGTCAAGGTGAATGCGCATGTGTAAAGTTGATTGTTTTATCAATTTTCGAAAAAATGCCTACCAAAAATATAATATGGCCTCGGCGCATTGGAGATTTCGGGGCGCATTGGAGATTTATATGTTATATATCTTCTTAATAAAAGCATAAAATTCATTTTTTTCTTCCTATATATAATGTACTGTTACATATCTATAATAAATATTTAAGTCAAGGCGAATGCGCATGTGTAAAGTTGATTTTGCATCAATATTAGAAATAATGCTTACCGAAAATATAATCTGGCCTCGGCGCATTTGAGATTTCGGGGCGCATTGGAGATTTATATGTTATATATCTTCTTAATAAAAGCATAACATTATATTTTTTTTCTTCTTGTATATAATATACTGTTACATATATATAATATACATTTAAGTCAAGGTGAATGCGCATGTGTAAAGTTGATTTTTTTTATCAATTTTCGAAAAAATGCCTACCGAAAATATAATGTGGCCTCGGCGCATTGGAGATTTCGGGGCGCATTGGAGATTTATATGTTATATATCTTTTTAATAAAGGCATAAAATTCCTTTTTTTTCTTCTTGTATATAATATATTGTTACATATCTATAATATATATTTAAGTCAAGACGAATGCGCATGTGTAAAGTTGATGTTGTATCAATATTAGAAAAAATGCTGGGTTGGGGATATTTGCGTGCGCTGCCGTAGTAACAACGATGGGACGTAAACGGGGTTTTTGGTGAAATGAGAGGTGTACCTAAACACGTAAAGTGGCGAAAATTGGGGAAAAGTGGCGAAAAGAGGCGAAAAATGACACGAGGCTGGATGACTTTAGCTATTTTTGTCAGACGGAGGTGTAGCTTCGATTTTGCATCAGTATGAATAATGCATGACGTTTTATGGTACATCCATGCGGCGTACAGTGGTGAAATTTGGCATGAGGTAGGATGACTTACGACTGCTTTTGTTAGGTGGAGGTGTAGCTTTGATTTTGCATCTGTTGAAATGCATGAATGATGGCAAGTAGTATATGAGAATCAAAATGATACACCCTCCCTCTAGGAGCCCCCCGCTACGCGCGGTGCCTGGAGGCTAGATACTGCACAAAAAGATACCATCTGGCAGGAGGTGCCCATTTTGTTACAGTGTAATGGTGTAATATTGTAACGAAGGATTTATATTTTCTGTTTTATTGCTTATTTTCAAAAAAATTGGACATGTTTTCTAGGGGACCGTAACAATGCTAAAGTGTGTAACGTATGGGGAAATACTGTAACAAAGCGTAACAAGGTGTAACAGTGTTGTATTTTAAAATATTCTGCACATATTCATCGTTACACTGTAACGGTGTAACGAATGTAACGAAAGGCTAACACAATTGGACATGTTTTCTAGGGGACCGTAACAATGATATAGTGTGTAACGTATGGGGAAATACTGTAACAAAGCGTAACAAGGTGTAACAGTGTTGTATTTTAAAATATTCTGCACATCTTCATCGTTACACTGTAACGACTGTAACGAAAGGCCAAACAAAATGGACATGTTTTCCAGGGGACCGTAACAATGATAAAGTGTGTAACGTATGTGGAAATACTGTAACAAAGCGTAACAAGGTGTATCAGAGTTGTATTTTAAAATATCCCGCACATCTTCATCGTTACACTATAACGGTGTAACGACTGTAACGAAAGTAAAAAAAAATGGACATGTTTTCTAGAGGACCGTAACAATGCTATAGTGTGTAACGTATGGGGAAATACTGTAACAAAGTGTAACAAGGTGTATAACAGAGTTGTATTTTAAAATATCCTGCACATCTTCATCGTTACAATGTAACGGTGTAACGACTGTAACGAAAGGCCAAACAAGATGGACATGTTTTCTAGAGTACCGTAACAATGATAAAGTGTGTAACGTACGCAGGGGCGGATACATACATAATTGCAGGGGGGGGGTGGGGGGGGGGGGGGGGGGTCTGAAATTCTAAATTGGTGTAGCCGACCTCTGCGAGCGCGATGTGCATTGTAAATGCCCCCCCCCCCACCCCCCAAACACATTTTTAAATGCCAGTTCGCCGCAGCCTAGGCCACGAAAAAGTCATTCAACTATTTGAGTATTGTAGATTTTCTTCTTTTTTTTGTTTGCCGGGGGGGGGGGGGCCGGGGGGGGGGGGGAAAGGGGGGTAGGGGGCGGTCCGAATCCCCTGGACCCCCCCCCCCTTATATCCGCGCCTGGTATGGGGAAATACTGTAACAAAGTGTAACAAGGTGTAACAGAGTTGTATGTTAAAATATCCTACACATCTTCATCGTTACACTGTAATGATGTAACGACTGTAACGAAAGGCAAAAAAAGATGGACATGTTTTGGGAAGCAGGTCAAAACGCCCCGAGTCAAATCGCCCCCAAGTCAAAAAGCCCCCATTTTGGTCAAAACGCCCCCATCTTTTGTCAAAACACCCCCATCTTTGGTCAAAACACCCCAAAAAAAACACCCCCATAATTTTATTTTTGTTAAATACGATTTTATTTTGTCATTATTAATTGTATTTGTATTTGTACAGTAATTCAGTGGACATGTATGAGCCTTTTTAACATGATAAACAAGTCCGTTTTTTCAATAAACATGACCTGTTTGATTGTGGTTTAGTCAAATTGGGGGCGTTTTGACTAGGGGGCGTTTTGACTTTGGTGAATGAAAACAAAACATAATGGGTTCATCATGAACTTTTTATTTCATTGTAATTGTTTTTGTTTCAAATATATATATAATGTAATACATAATAATACATGATAAAAGTAATGCAGGACGGTGGTGGAATAAGGCCAGTGTGTGGTGGAAATAGGTACCATATAAAATGAGAGATTATGTTTTGCATTGGAATACAAATGCAAAAAAGTAATCAATTAACCGTCTTACCAATGGTACCTATTTCCACCTCACGGTAGGTGGTATAAATTATTACTAATTGATCCTAATTATAGGATCATAATTCAACATTGTTTTATATTTACTTTCCCTGACTCCCCTCGATGGATCAGGCGGATGGGTGTCTTCTGTGGTGCCCTGTTTGTAGTTTCCGTCCTTCTGCGACACGGTGGCCATGCATCGCATGGTCTTGTTCTTCACAGAAAAAGACCACCGGACACACTTTCCCCGACGGTCCTGGAAAAACGGAAACATTCATGTTTGAACGGACAAATCGAATCAAGTGGAAATCAACATGGAACATGTTAATATAACGTTGCGCGAATGTCGTAATCAGCTTCCGTGTTCAACAACGTTTGTAGGTAGTTGAGGTGACGTTTTAATATTACGTTACCGTAAAAACGTTGCTACAACCAGCTTTAGGAAAGTGCCAATTACGTCCAATTTACGTTGTTAATTTAACGTTTGGTGACAACATCTTATCAACGTTGTCGCAAAAACGTTTCCACAATAGCGTTGCTGCAACCAATTATTTGGAAGCTCTAATTACGTAACATTTATGTGGTCATATGACGTTGCATGCGACTACGTAATTACAACATTATCTCCAAAACGTTACCACAATAACGTTGCTTCAACCAATTCTAGGAAACCTCTCATTACATACTATTCACGTTGTCATATTACGTTTGGTGAAAATATCAAATCAACGTTGTCGCAAAAAACGTTTCCACAATAACGTTGCTACAACCAGTTCTTTGGAAGCTCTTATTACATAATAGTTATGTTGTCATATGACGTTGCATGTGACAACGTAAATACAACGTTATTACCGAAACGTTTCCACAATAACGTTGTTGCGACCAATTCTAGGAAACCTATCAATACGTACTATTCACGTTGTCATATTACGTTGGGTGAAAACATCATCTCAACATTGTCGCAACAACGCTTCAACAATAACGTTGCTGCAACCAATTATTTGGAAGTTCTTAATACGTAATAGTTATGTTGTCATATGACGTTGCATGTGACTACGTAATTACAACGTTATTAACGAAACGTTGACGAAATAACGTTGTTGCAACCAATTCTAGGAAAACTCTCATTACGTAGTCATATTACGTTGGGTGAAAACATCATCTCAACATTGTCGCAAAAACGTTTCCACAATAACGTTGCTGCAACCAATTTTTTGGAAGCTCTTAATACGTAATATTTATGTTGTCATATCACGTTGCATGTGACTACGTGATTACAATGTTATTACCGAAACGTTGACGCAATAATGTTGCTGCAACCAATTATCAGAAAACTCTCATAACGTACTATTCACGTTGTCATATTACGTTGGGTGAAAACATCATCTCAACGTCGTCGCATAAACTTTTCCATAAGAACGTTGCTGCAACCAATTCTAGGAAAACTCTCTTCACGTACTATTAACGTTGTCATATTATGTTGGGTGAAACTCAACGTCGTCACAATAACGTTGCTGCAACCAATTATTTGGAAGCTCTTAATACGTAATAAGTATATGTTGTCATATGACGTTGCATGTGACTTCGTGATTACAACGTTATCACCGAAACGTTGTCGCAATAACGTTAATTGCTGCAACCAATTCTAGGAAAACTCTCATCACGTACTATTCACGTTGTCATATTACGTTGGTTGAAAACATCATCTAAACGGTGTCACAATAACGTTGCTGCAATAATGTTGCTGAAACCAATGCTTAGAAAGTTTTCATAACGTATTATTCACGGTGTCATATAGCATAGCGTGATAACATCATATTAACGTTGTCAAAATAACGTTGTTGCAATAACGTTGCTGCAACAAATACAACAGAAGTTAAATTAACGTACTATTCACGTTGTCATATAGCATAGCATTGCGTGACAACATCGTCTCCACATTGTCAAAATAGCGTTGCTGCAATAACATCGCTGCAAACAATTCTTGGAAAGTTCTCGTTACGTATTGTTCACGTGGTCATATAGCATTGCGTGACAACATCATCTCCACATTGTCAAAATAACTTTGCTGCAACCAACTCTAGGAAAACTATCATTATGTACTATTCACGTTGTCAAATTACGTTGGAACATTATCTCAACATTGTCGCAAACACGTTTCCACAATAACGTTGCTGCAACCAATTATTTGGAAGTTCTTAATACGTAATACTTATGTTATGACGATGCATGTGACTACGTGATTACAACGTTATTAACGAAACGTTGACGAAATAATGATGTTGCTGCAACCAATTATCAGAAAACTCTCATTACATAGTCATATTACGTTGGGTGAAAATATTTTATCAACGTTGTCGCAAAAACGTTTCCACAATAACGTTGCTGCAACAGATTATTTTGAAGTTCTAATTACGTAACATTTATGTTGTCATATGACGTTGCATGTGACTACGTAATTACAGCGTTATTACCGAAACGTTGCCGCAATAACGTTGCTGCAACTGATTTTAAGAAAACTACCATTACGTACTATTCACGTTGTCATATTACGTTGGGTGAAAATATCATCTCAACTTTGGAACAATAACATCGATGCAATAACATTGCTGCAACCAATTCTAAAAAAGTAATCATTACGTACTGTTTACATTTTCATATAGCATTGTGTGACAACATAATACAAACGTTGTCAAAATAACGTTGCTGCACAAACGTTGCTGCAACTAATTCTAGCGAAAACTCTCATTACGTACTATTAACGTTGCCAAATACCAAGGCGTGAACACATCATCTCCACGTTATCAAAATAACGTTGCTTCAATAACGTTGCTGCAACCAACACTAGGACATTCTCATAATGTATTATTCACGTTGTCATATAGCAATGCGGAACAACATTATTTCCACCACGTTGTCAAAATAACGTTGCTGCAATAATGTTGCTGAAGCCAATGCTAAGAAAGTTTTCATAACGTACTATTCACGTTTTCATATAGCATAGCGTGACAAAATCATATCCACGTTGTCAAAATAACGTTGTTGCAATAACGTTGCTGTAACATATACTACGGAAGTTATAATAACGTACTATTCACGTTGTCATATAGCATAGCATTGTGTGACAGCATCGTCTCCACATTGTCAAAATAACGTTGCTGCAATAACATCGCTGCAAACTGTTCTTGGAAAGTTGTCGTTACGTAAAGTTCACGTTGTCATATAGCATTGGGTGACAACATCACCTCCCCATTGTCAAAAGAACGTTGCTGCAATAACGTTACTGCAATAATTCTAGGAAAACTCTCATTACGTACTATTCACGTTGTCGTATTACGTTGGGTGAAAACATCATCTCAACATTGTCGCAAAAACCTTTCCACACTAATGTTGCTGCAACCGATTCTTTGAAAGTTCTTATGACATAACATTTATGTTGTCATATGACGTTGCATGTGACTACGTAATTACAACGTTATTACCGAAACGTTTCCGCAATAACGTTGCTGCAACCGATTATAGGAAAACTACCATTACGTACTATTCTCGTTGTCATATTACGTTGGGTGAAAAAATCATCTCAACTTTGGAACAATAACATCGCTGCAATAACATTGCTGCAACCAATTCTAAAAAGGTAATCATTACGTACTGTTCACATTTTCATATAGCATTGTGTGACAACATAATACCAACGTTGTCAACATAACGTTGCTGCACAAACGTTGCTGCCACCAATTCTAGCGAAATATCTCATTACGTACTATTACAGTTGCCAAATAGCAAGACGTGGAAACATCATCTCCACATTGTTAAAATAACGTTGCTACAATAACGTTGCTGCAACCAACTCTAAGAAAGTTCTCATAATGTAGTATTCACGTTGTCATATAGCAATGCGTCACAACATCATTTCCACGTTCTCACAATAACGTTGCTGCAATAATGTTGCTAAAACCAATGTTAAGAAAGTTTTCATAACGTACTATTCACGTTATCATATAGCATAGCGTGAAAACATCATATCCTCATTGTCAGAATAACGTTGATGCAATAACGTTGCTGTAACAAATATTACGGAAGTTATAATAACGTACTATTCACGTTGTCATATAGCATAGCATTGCGTGACAGCATCGTCTCCACCTTGTCAAAATAACATTGCTGCAATAACATCGCTGCAAACAATTCTTGGAAAGTTCTCGTTACGTAATTTTCATGTTGTCATATAGCATTGCGTGACAACATCGTCTCCACATTGTCAAAATAACGTTGTTGCAATAACGTTGCTGCAACCAATTCTATGAAAAATCTCATTACGTACTATTCACGTTGTCATATTACGTTGGGTGAAAACATCATCTCAACATTGTCGCCAAAACGTTTCCACAATAACGTTGCTTCAACCAATTCTGTGGAAAGTTATTATTACGTAACATTTATGTTGTCATATGACGTTGCATGTGAATACGTAATTACAACGTTATTACATTAACGTTGCCGTAATTAATAACTTTGCTGCAACCGATTCTAGGAAAACTACCATTACGTACTATTCACGTTCTCATATTACGTTGGATGAAAACATCATCTCAACTTTGGAACAATAACATCGCTGTTCACATTTTCATATAGCATTGTGTGACAACATAATACAAACGTTGTCAAAATAACGTTGCTGCACAAACGTTGCTGCAACCAATTCTAGCCAAAGGTCTCATTACATACTATTAACGTTGCCAAATACCAAGGCGTGAAAACATCATCTCCACGTTGTCAAAATAACGTTGCTGCAATAACGTTGCTGCAACCGACTCTATGAAAGTTCTCGTAACATATTATTCACGTTGCCATATAGCCATGCGTAACAACATCATCTCCACGTTGTCACAATAACGTTGCTGCAATAATGTTGCTGAAACCAATGCTAAGAAATTTCTCATAAAGTAGTATTCACATTGTCATATAGCATAGCGTGACAACATCATATCCACGTTGTCAAAATAACGTTGTTGCAATAACGTTGCCGCAACAAATATTACGGAAGTTATATTATCAGGTAACCTGTCCTGTATTGACCGAATACGTACTGACTGATAACATATTGTTGTATCAGGCATTGACCTGATATCAACATCCGGGTTACAACAAAGTGAAAACTGACGTTCCATTGGTCGGTTGACGTCACTTGACGTTACCGACTGACGTCAGTGTAATGACGCAACGTAAACAAGTCCGCGTTCTGTCCATAGAATACGACGTCATCTAATGTTATTTTCGAGCATAAAACGTTACCTGATAAATATAATACCAGGCTAGTGTATTTTGATATCAAGTGTATCAGGCTCGGCTCGGAAACGGTAGGAATTCCTCGGCAAGCCTCGGAATTCCTGCGCGTTTCCTAGCCTTGCCTGATAAACTTGATATCAAAAGACACTAGCCTGGTATTCTCTATATAACGTACTATTCACATTGTCATATAGCATAGCAGTGCGTGACAACATCGTCTCCACATTGTTAAAATAACGTTGCTGCAATAATATCGCTGCAAACAATTCTTGGAAAGTTCTCGTTATGTATTGTGCACGTTGCAGCAACCAATAACGTTGCAGCAACCAATTCTTCGTAAGTTATCGTTACGTATTGTGCACGTTGTCATATGGCATGGCGGAACAACATCATCATCTCCACATTGTCAAAATAACGTTGCTGCAATAATGTTGCTGAAACAAATTCTTGGTTTCGTATTATTCAGGTTGTCATAATTATAGCATTCGATGACAACACCATCTCCACGTTGTCAAACTATCGTTGCTGCAATAACGTTGCTTAACTCAATTCTAGGTTTCTTGTAACTTACCATTCACGTTGTCATATAGCATTGCGTAACATCATCTCTCAGTTGTGAAAATAATGTTGCCTTAATAACGTTGCTGAAACCAATGCTAAGAAAGTTCCCACAACGTACTTTTCACGTTGTCATAATAGTCATATAGCATTGCCTGACAACATTATTTCCACGTTGTCAAACTATCGTTAATGCTCTGTATAGTATACACTAAGGAGAACATGGTCGATCATATATACTTTATATGGATATTCAGTCACATGTATGATGCTTTTACATTTGAAACCAAACGTCATATTCTATAAGGACAGTCATTGTTACGACCAACCACGTACATTTTCTAGCACGATGTTCATGTGAATGATAGTTGAATCGTGCTGAGCTGTGACGACTCATTTGAACCATCACCTAGATTATGTAGATGTACATATTAATTATTGAACTTGTACACTAATTTTAGCGACAACCCAGGTAAATTGTGAAGCATGCTATACATGTGACGATAGGTGAATCGTTCTGAGCTGTGATCACTCATTTGAACCATCACCTAGATAATGTAGGTGTTTGTATTAATTATTGACCTATGACACTCATTAAAACGAAAACCCACACAGTGTATGTAGCCCTGTGTACATGGGAAAGATAATTCAATCACGCGGAGTTGTGGCCACTCATTTGAACCGTCACCTGGAGTATGTATTTATAATAATTATGTAGATGGGACAAAAGTTGTACCGTTAACCCACGTACATTTTGTAGCACGGGTGTACATGTGAACGATAGTGGAATCGTGCTGACCTGGGACCACTCATTTGAACCGTCATCTGGATCATGTAGGTTTTTATATTAATTAATGACCAGAGACAATCATTAAACCAACAACTCATGCAACGTATGTAGCACGGTGGACATGTGAAAGATAATTCAGTCACCAATTCGATCGTGGTGTTTTTTCGCCGTCCCCAGATGGTCCACCTTTCTCGTCGGCATGCTGGTATCTTGGTCAAAACGCCTTCTCTTCCCACGGAAACTGTCTTGGAAAGTTAGTTCGATAGCTCATCTTGTTGTTTGCGCAAGTGAATGTAAATGCTTTGATTTAACGACGGCACTGGCTCGATGACCTTGCATGTCGGGACCCCAAGTTATCTTGCCCAAGGACACACCGAATCCGCCATTCGCAGTGGGTCGACTAACGAATAGTATTTAAACATTCGATTTATAGCTGCGTAGCTAATACAATGAGGCCACAGGAACCAATCAAAATGGTGAACCTGGTTAACTGGTGAAAGGGGGCGGGGCTAGTTAATCATGTGACCCGCAGCAGCTATGTATATTTGGAGGCGATAAAGCAACATGTGGTTTGATGTTGCGCATGCGTACCAGCCCTTGTAAACAGTTTTACTGCCCTGTATATGTATGTATTAGAATCCAAGGCGAGATTCGATTTTCCATACTATGTCTATACATGTGGTCTGCCTTACAAGATCTGTCAATATGCATGTATAACTTTTCCCAAATGTCGATTAAAGAGTGTAAATATTTTAAAAAAATGTCAGGTTTGAAAATATTTATTTTCCCCGTAATAGGTTTGTGGTGGGTCGGGCCCATCCCCCACAAACCGTACATAATATACATGTAATAGTCAGATACAAATACAAAATATACAATTACAGATATTCACCCTCTTTTGCTCTTGCAGTACTGAGTAGAAATCACTGTTCTATTATTGTTTAAGACTTCATGGTTGAGTGGTACATTAGAATCGTCATTAATGAGAGACCTGAATTTTCAATAAAATGCTTGCACGTGTTATTAAACAAAGACCGTAATACTTATAATAAACCCGCAGATGACAATATCACTCTCCAGCGCTGCAAGAGCCAAAGTTTGATTTAGCGTATGTAATTGATTATATATTATCAATCATATTACCCATGATCCAACTGAACCAGCCCCACTCTGTAAAATGTGAAGTTCAATCCTACTGTGCATATACATGTTTAAATCGTGTGTTAACCCTTTCAACACTACAGCCATTTATAATAGGTGTTTTTAAACAGTGTAGATCCAGACGAGCCGGTTCATGATGAGCTGTATCATCAGAATCTGCACTCTTTGCAAGTAATTTTCATATTTGTTAAAAAAACAAACTTTTTATAAATCGATTATTTGAAAAGTAGTTTGTGTTGAATGGAATTGACCGAAAATTAACATATTATAATCCATTCCAGTTATTTAGGGCTGAAAGGGTTAAATGTTAATGTTGTAACATTATGTATTGACAAGCCAATATACAATCTGTTCCGATCCCCACACTATGTTATAAAACAAAACGTGACTGGCATGGTCTTTGCTTGAACCTGTATTACTCTGTATATTATATTCTTCTACTAGATTCATATTTATAATGTCTTTATTTCCCAAACCTATAATATGAGGTGGAATGGTGGTGTGGGGAGGGGGTGGGGAAGGGGTTAAAACAAATAAAGAAAAAAACACACACACAAAAGCAGAGATTTATTATAGCACCCGCAACTAGCTCAGCTGAAGATGAAATCTTATTTCGGTATTTTTGTTACATAAATTAAACTTGTGAAATAATAAAGTCTTCCCAAATTTTTGTAAAGTTTTTAAGTTTGTTGTCCATTATTGCTGCCTTCCTGGATGTTTCATACAATAGTTGAATTCGATGCTTCAGTACGTTGAGACTTGGAACTACTTTTAAACACCGGCAATAATAGAGATAGTATATTTAGTTTCTAATAGTATTAATTGTTTTAAGATACTTATTGTTTTTTCGTAAATCCCAAAGATGAATGATTTTTCGTTAATTGTAATAGTTATATTTTGTGTCGCTATCCATTCTTGAAGTTCCCTAAATATGTTTTTTGTAACCTTACAATCTCAAAACAAAAGTTTTATTGTTTCAGAATACTTCTTACATAATGTACATAATAAACTACTGACAATTTTAATCTTATTTAGGAAATCATTTGTGGCCAGAATATTGTGGTTTATTCGGTACTGGAGAGTAAATATTATAATATGTGCCTCAATGCAGGGACCATACATACATATCCTTCTTTAGTATAATTAGTATTGCTGGCTGGAGATCTTGTAAGTGTCGATGCGTTTGTGTCATCCATCCTTTCACATGGTGTGAAGTGTGGGGGAACACGAAATCGAAAGAAGTAGAACGAATTCATCTTACGTTTTGTAAAACAATTATTGGTGTGAAATTATCAAGTAATAATGTAGGAGCTTATGGTGAACTATGTCGATATGCACTGTACATTAATAGATACGTCCGGATAGTAACATACTGGTTTAAATGGATCAGGACAGAAAACTGTATATTAAAAGTGGTATACATGTATAATAATGCTCTATTAGATTGTACAAACGGCGTTAATAACTGGGCAACAAAAGTTAAATATTTGCTGGAAATAGAAGGAAATTAACTAATCTATGTATCTTTTTATCAGAAGCGTAGTCATGCATTATTGACCCTTTCATCTAGAAACATATGGCATTGTCTCTTCATAATATTTGAGTATTACATTAATCGAAAAAGGTAATGTAAATTTGTTAAATCTTTAAAATAGCGACAAACATTGCAGATCATGATGGGACGGCTCAGTACGAGCCGGCTCGTCTGGATCTACAGTGTTTTCAAATGTTAGCCTACTGTATGTATGCATGGCTGAAAAGGTTAATACGTTCTTTCCACTCTCTGCTAAAACACTCATGGTGCAATCCATATGATTTCATGTTCATTCATTATATAATGTATAGTTGTGTCACTATCTGCATTCGGACTGTAGATATAGATAATACAATATATTGGTTACACTTTCAGGGCGGCCATTTTTAAATCTAAGATGTATATGTATATGCGGTTAAAAACTATACAAAATGTAAATAAAATAAGCAAATTAAAGGTAATTTAGAAGGAACTGTTTTGTGAGGTGAAGCGTTATAGTTCCGGCACTGACCAATATGAATTCACGAGACGGCAATATGGAAAAAAATGTCACGTTGAATTGTCTTTCAATGGGAACGAAAGTATATAATAAATAATGAATATAGCATTTCAGGGCGGCCATTTTTAATTCCAAGATGGCGGCCACAGGAATTGTCGAATTGCTCCGTAGGCGACGTAGAGTAGCATTTTCTTAGAAGCCAAATATCACACATGAACTGTTTTCGATCAGTGCGAGGGTAATTGTATTGAATGTGGAAATATGACAGACGGACGGACGGACGGACGGACACTGCCAACTGCATGAGCATATATACCTCATACAAAATTTGTATGTATCTTTCGTCTAGAAACCGACGCAAATTTAAGTAAATGGAATTTGTCCAAATGTGCGTACATACATAATGGCATAAAATCAAGTACTTATGACGTGGGAGGGCGAATTTGTTTTGTTTATTTTTATTTTTTTGTTTGAGAGGTTCGTCTCTGTTATTTTCAAGACGCCACATGCATTTTTCATATCAGTTTAACATATGGTTCACATATATGTCACTATAACCTCTATATAATGTACGTGAAAACTCACCAGAGTGTCGTCAGATATTATTGGATGTGACATATGTTTGCATCGTAGTGTTTTTGATTGATCATGTGGCGAATTTACAGTGTTTTTATTTCTCCACGACGATAACACGCGCAGGGATTTTTCTGAGGCTGCTATATCTGAGAACCAAAGTACTGTTGTGCCTATTAACTCATTCAACCTGATATTCGTGTACTGCGATAACGCCAACATTTCGAACGTCTTAGAACGAACTATTTTTTATTTTATAAAATCACCAATTTTATCATTAATGGAATAGTCTGAAACATTAAATGGTGCACCATAATACTACTGTAGAACATATACATAGCAGTATATATATACTCCTGTGACCGAATAAATTACTTTAAATATTTGTTTGTTTTTTAGATACACCGCATCATTAGCATTGGACACTAACGCGTGACTCGAAGTTTTGAAATACATGTAATAATTAATAAGCTATAATATGTAGACAACGGGCGTTTTTTAATTTGTAAATCTGACACAATTATATAGGAGCTTGTTTATTTAATTTTCCCATACTAACATACTTGACCTCATCCGCGGGAGACTAGGTTCACATAAAGACAATGAAATAATCTAGACAGAATAAGTCGATTACCCACCCGTACGGAAAATGTTAATCTTATGGACACATTGCACAGACTTGTGAGCATCCATGACAAAATGGGCTTATAATACATTACGTTATGGGTTCAAACTTTATTGATTGAGGCATAATGCATGTTTCCAACTAAATAGAGAACAGTGTAGAACCTGATCAGACTAATCAGGGTTGCATGGCCATAGACTGTGTGAAAGTATTAGCATTTACATGAATGAACACCGTGTAAGTAAATGTAAGTACTAGTTCATCAATAACAAAAAGGTCGCCCTCCCCAAAATGTTTTATTTGATCAATTCCATCAAATAAGGATTTTACTGTGAACAAACGATTTAACATGGGCAAAAATGAGTTTGAGGAGCTGGGGGAGGCGTCAAAAAACGAAAAATTGACTCCGAAACTTGGTGCGATAGCTTGGAAATGATGTAACCAAGAAAACAAGCTAGATTTTGAAAATTGGTCCACAAATAAAAAAATATTTAAAAAAATATAGTTTATCTCCCATGTTAAATTATCATAGGAAAATCGTTTTTTTCGCAATAAAATAAATTATTGAAGAAAAAAGTATGTATATGTACATGTACATTTAAATAGTTTTTAAATTTAATGTGTTTATAATAGTCAAACGTTCGTCGGTAGCAAAGCATGGAACACACATTACTGTTTGGTATACGCTTTTTGCCGACCTACGTTTTACTATCACATCTAAAATAACCAAAAAACATCACCCTCCCAAATTATTATTTGATGAAAGGCCATGAAATATTGATTTAATGCGAAAAAAAAGCGTTGGTAAGTGACTCAGAAACTTGGCTAGATAGATAGCTTGGACATGATGTAACTAAGAAAACAAACGTTAGGTTTTGAAAATCGGTCCACAAATTCTAAAATGGCTTTACAAATCTTATTGTTAGTACCCCCCCCACACACACACACACACACACGCGCACACGCGCACACACGCACACACGCACACACGCACACACGCACACACGCACACACGCACACACGCACACACACACACACGCGCACACGCACACACGCACACACGCACACACGCGCGCACCCACGAACGCACGCACGCACGCACGCACGCACATGTTAATAACTCTTAGAAGGTGTGTACATTCCATATACGGTCAATATTTTATTTATTTTTTTTTTGGAAGGGGGGGGGGGGGGGAGGGGGTGACTTTTAATATTTACGATAAAGTAGATAACTTTTTATATGTTTGGGAAAAGTAGGCACTGACACATGAAAACGTGGAACAAACAGTGCGCAGGGACCATCGCCTGGACTGACAAATCGAAGTTTTAAAATAATTAAAAATGTTAAGTTTATTTGTTACGGCCTGACGGACGAATGGATGAACGGGCAGAACAACGAAAACTGTATATTCATCGGTATACTTCGTAATGCCGGGTGAATAATTGACAGGAATACATGTGTGATAAATTCATGTGTGTTACGGTTTCCCGTAAATTAGCGCGTGAATATACAACGGTGTAACGTCTCATCAACGCGCGAATGTATAATTCAGAGTGTGTGTGATGTGTTGTGGTGTATTCGCTTATTGTTTCAATGTTGGCGAAAGTTGGCATGAATTTTACAGCAGATTACATGGAATTATTATGTGTGTCTGCTATGACATACCTGTTGTGGCACGCGTGTGTTGTGGTGTATTCGCGTATTGTTTCAATGTTGGTGAAAGTTGGCATGAATTTTACAGCAGATTACATGGAATTAATATGTGTGCCGGTTACGGAATTATTGTGTCTGCGATAATATACCTGTTGTGGCACGCGTGTGTTGTGGTGTATTCGCGTATTGTTTCAATGTTGGCGAAAGTTGGCATGAATTTTACAGCAGATTACATGGAATTATTATGTGTGCCTGTTACTAATCATTTTGCTGGAATAATATAAACTGCTTGCAAACAGTTTATGCCCTGAACATTGTTCAACAGCTTTACGACTTTACGACTATTGGCTATGGAGTAACATCGATGATACCGGCAAAAGTTTGGTAGGAATTATGTACGTGTTTTCCGTGAATGTTATTCGTCTGCGCTGTCAAAGATAATAATAACAAATGCACAATATATTCCAGCACGTGTTGACACTGTACTATTTCAAACACTTTTTTTTCACAGTTTATACATATTTAACAAATGTTGTAACACAACACAATATATTCCATCACTTTCCTGGATATAATACACCAGCTCTAATGATGGTAAAAGGCAGAATCAAAATTTAAAACTAGGTCGAGTATATAAGTATTACTCATCATGATCTCAGCGCCTTTTTTTTTAAATATTTAAACCGATTGGTCGAAATGATTGCTCATCACTCGAGCGCCGCCTATCGGCGGCAAATTTGAGCCTAGCTAATGCGTTTTGTCAGTGGAATGTCAAAATCTCATTTGTAATCTCATAATGTTTACAAAGTAACAGGCACGTGGGCGTCGCCTGTAAACCGTTCTCATTCAAATATTGATAAATTAGGGGCGCACCTGGGCCATTATCATAATGTTTAGAAAGTAACAGACTCCCTATCGCTCGGCTAATGCGTTTCTGTCACGATCCCATTCAGTTAATGATGATGAACGGAGGGAACACCTGGCTCATTAGCATAATGTTTAGAAAGTATCTGACACGCTGACGCTCCGATAATGTATTTCTGTCACGATAACATCTTGATTAACGACGGTCACGCCCGTCTCATTATCATATCTTTAGAAAACGACAGTCATGTGGGCGCCTAGCTAATGCGTTCTGTCAGGGGAATGTCACAATCTCATTTATAAATGGCTGGCACACCCGCGTGATTTGCATAATGTTTACAAAGTACCAGGGTCGCCTGTCAACCGTTCTCATTCAAATAATGATAAATTAGGGGAGCACCTGGGCCATTATCATAATGTTTAGAAAGTAACAGACACCCTATCTCTCGGCTAATGCGTTTCTGTCACGATCCCATTCAGTTAATGATGATGAATAGAGGGAACACCTGGCCCATTAGCATAATGTTTAGAAAGTATCGGACACGCTGACGCCCTCGCTAATGTATTTCTTTCAGATAACATCTTGATACGGGTCCATTCGAACGAGTCGTAGCGCGTACCAACATTTTTGAACGAGTCTCAATGCGCACCAACAAATATACGCCACCGTTTGATCGGACATGTCTGGGGTCGTTCGCCGGTTTGGCGGCTACGTGTTTCAGCGTTGTCTCGCCTTTTTAAAGTACTTTTTTTGGAGAGCTGCGGTTTTTGAACGAGTCTCAACACGTACGTGTCGACCGGCGATTCGACAGTTTGTTCGGTAAAACCCGTCCCGACGTGTTGGCGGTGGCATCTTGGCGGGAAGATTTGAATTTTGGCGGCGCATCTGATCAAAAACACTTGTTTTCTTTTCCTTTTTTTTATTTTGGCGGCGCATCCGATCAAAAAACTTTTTTTTTTTTTTAATTTTGGCGGGAAAATTTGAATTTTTGGCGGGGAAATTTGAATTTTTTGCGCGAAATTTTGGCGGGAAAATTGGATAACGTCATCATGCTTCATACTTCACCTTCCATATTCTGCGTCCACCCTCTATACTAC
This sequence comes from Conchocele bisecta, assembly GCA_029237695.1. Taxonomy (NCBI): domain Eukaryota; kingdom Metazoa; phylum Mollusca; class Bivalvia; order Lucinida; family Thyasiridae; genus Conchocele; species Conchocele bisecta. Next base: position 49,244,903 of record CM055265.1, on the reverse strand, counting down.
TGCTATAATTACTCAACGATTTAAGAGGGAAATTGCTTATCGCTGCGAATTCAGAAATCGTAGGCGGCAGCAAGATGAATCCGTCTCCGATTATTTATATCACTTACAAAGGCTGGGACAAAAGGCATATCCTAGCACCAAATATGCAAGTTTTGAAATGCACCTCATAGATAATTACATTAACCGCTTATCCAATCACGAGCTCCAAAAACATGTCCAGTTTGGACACCCAAAAACCTTAGATCAAGACATTGCACTGGCCACTGAGTATGAAGCCATGGAAGGTTCTTTGGATAGAATAAAAAAACACAACATGCCGAACCAAACCAGGTTGCACCCATTAATCACGGCCAAGTGCACAGCACACCTACAGTAACGATGGAACAGGTTAATACATTAGTTGACAAGAAATTGGCCCAAGCCATGTCAAACCAACCTCAAAGCCTGGTAGGACCTAATCCACGTCCTCCTGATAGAAATCCCAGTAGGAATGCGAATAATAATAACAATCACACCGCGAACGGACCGTACAAATCTCGAAGTTGTAGTACCCATGAACATATGTCAGAAGGGGAGATACGATGAGCAAAAGGCTCATGTAGCATACATTCAGGAAAAATACGATTGGCTGGATCAGGGGTTGTGAATTCAGCCAAAACACATAGACCCACCGATATATCAGAAATAGATGTGCATACATGTATTAGTACCGAGAGTCAGGTAGAAGAGGAAGTACCTCGCTCATTGCATGACAGTACCAGCAATGAACATACACCTGATGTTAACTGTAGCACGCCCATAATAGAGGTGCAAATCGACGATAATGTACATACATATGGTCAGGTTATAGTAGTGAATTGTGCTCATCGCATGTCGGCACTCACGTGAGAAGCACACCTGATTTAACGTGTACGAGTCATACACCTATACAGAGTTCACCAAAATGTGTGAACTTCGTTACTGAATGTGTACGTGGGCATGAACCAGCAGCCACCGGTAGCACATGTTCACTTGAACAAACCGAATCAATCACTGCCAACACATGTACACATGAGCCATGTGCAGATATACATGAACCATGTAATGACAGTGTACCTGTGTACTCACCTATACCGGTCGATACTACATGTACACATGTACATGAATCATTCCTCAGTGGCAATACATATGAATGTAAACAATCTGAGTTGTTCACTGAAAACGCATGCGCACATGACACCGTGAACACTGAAAAGAAATGGAATGTGTGCACGAACCATGTACAGACAAGGTGCATGCTAACATGAGATATGACAGCGGTCATGTCAAATTTGGTGACAGTCGGGGCATGGGCCCATATAATGTACACATCAAGAGTCATGCCACGGATGTGACCCTTGATCTAATCATTGCACCCACACCTATATTATACTACATGTATGGAGATGCTAGGGCACTGGAAGCGTCAAATGCACAGACCTCCCAATCGCATGGAGGCCATTTCATGTTTGGAGATGGCAGAGAGCTGGAAGCCTCAAATGCACTGATAGCACATGATATCACACACCAATAACATATTCCAGCAGCAGGTACAGGCACACATATGTAGTACACGTAGTAGTTCTGTAGACGTAGACTTATGAAGATAGCACAGTTAGTGTAGTACATGTTGATGGTTATATCATGTAATGTTTTGCGATACTGATCATGTGATGACACTCATATCATTTGATTTGATTTAGATCATGCATTCTCTTATTGTATTAGCTACCACTACAAACCATTGATGGGTGATGATGCGAATTTAAGCCATATTGTCGATTGATCTAATTTTATTGTAAATTGTACTTTATTGCCTTTCTATTACCTGCTACAAATAGAGTGTCATCATGTATTACCTGCTGAATGTGTCATGTGTGATATTGATGTGTTGACACGAGTTGTTTGGTGCATATTTTTGAGTTTGCACCTGTATCATGGAATCTTTTATCAGGTATCTGTGAAAACGAGCTCGTTAATTGTTCACGCACGATGTACAAATACACGCCTTTTTGTGTATTGAGCGTGCCATGTCAATCTACAGTCGATAGATAACACATGGTCCATATGAAATACATATGTTCAGAACGCAGAAGCCGGCAGTTTATGCACTGCAGGATTATGCTATCGTAACACTAAGAGGACATGTGTCGTCATGCTTTACCTGCTGAATGTGTCATCCGTAAAATTGATGTGTTGGTATGAGTTTGATGCAGGAACACTTTTCATCAATCTTATGACACATATATGTTGTATTATTTTACATTTAAATGTGGTAGATAACCGTTTACATAGTTGTACTCATTGGAAGAGTGTTCATAATAGTTGCATAATGCAAATTTACTGAATCATAACAATAATCAGTATCATCATACATTTTCAACCTGTGCTAACTTAGCTTGGATTGCCTGTCTGACTGTTCTGCGTTTTAGGTTGCCATTTTCTGGTGGCACATGTTTGGTGTGTAACTGTGCGGACATATTTCATTGCCTGTGTCTCTTGCCTCAATCAATCTGCTATGATTAGGACTGACCACTGCATCTGTTCTCTGCTCACATCATATAATATACTGCACACAATTATAGTATGTGACATGGAGAATTAAAATAAATCTCGGAATATCCAGTGTCAAAGACACGGACAAAGTATGTACCAGTTAAACTGGACATATATAATGTGACATGTGAGAAATCGGAGACATCTGCAGGGCGGCATGCTTAAAAGGGTGCCATTTATTTACTGAAAAGTAAAATAATATTACAATATGTAGATTGTGGCAATAGATTATGCGATGGCGTGGCCCGTATCTGTGTGCATGCGCTTTTTAGACTTCTTTGGCAAATGGACGCAGCTATGGTTCGCATTCAATTCTCCGTTGTGTTATTACAGTTTGATCATAATTGTATTACCATAAAAAATACACACTCTTCTAGAGGGTATGATTCTGTCATCCATTGTTTAAACATAATTTACGCCTTTTTGCGTACAAATGAAATGTACAACCCCTTCACTAGATAGCACATGGTCCATATGAAATACATATGTTCCGAACACATAAGCTTGCGGTGTATGCACTGCAAGATTATGCAACCGAGCAATGCACATTATTTTTGGATTCTAGTGGGGAGGAGTGTGGTAGAATTCACTTTTTGTCGGGTCCGAACTAATTGGGGAACGAAGTCGGGATTTAGCAAAGACAAATTCTCACTAAATAAGTACATGTTTCTGCTATTGTTCGTGTTAGCAGAAGCATTAAAGTCTGTATTCTGTTAATCCATCGATATTTATCGATGACATTGACCTTTTATGTGGTTTAAACACCATTTTCTATTATAAACATGTGCTTTTACAAAGCCAAATAAACACAGTCTTGACAGTTCGGAGATCCGGACTTGCATGAATCTGATTGGATGAAATTATCTGTGACTTACCAATGAAACGGTTCGTCGGGGTTAATCCTGTGTGCGAGTATAAAAGCTCTCGATTTTCGTTACTCGTTGGCAGATCAACTCTGTTAGAATTGGGGAAGGTTCCAGACACCTCCAGGGGTTTAAATTCACTAAAACATGAGGTTACTTTAAATCTCCTATTCAGGGCAGATCAACTCTGCTAGAATTGGGGGAGGTTCCAAACACCTCCAGGGGTTTAAATTCACTAAAACATGAGGTTACTTTAAATATCCTATTCAGTGCAGATCAACTCTGCTAGAATTGGGGGAGCTTCCAAACACCTCCAGGGGTTAAAATCCACTAAAACATGAGGTTACTTTAAATCTTCTATTCAGGGCAGACCAACTCTGCTAGAATTGGGGGAGAGTCCAAACACCTCCAGGGGTTTAAGTTCACTAACTCATGAGGTTACTTTACATCTCCTATTCAGGGCAGATCAACTCTGCTAGAATTGGGAGAGGTTCAAAACACCTCCAGGGGGTTAAACTGCACTAAAACATGAGGTTACTTTAAATCTCCTATTCAGTGCAGATCAACTGTGCCAGAATCGGAGAAGGGTCAAATACGCTGCCAGTCATGTGGGATTTAATTAGCTAAATCCACCTGCTACTTAGTTAAATTCTCCAACCCAGAAAGTATTTTTATTGATTTGTTTTTCCCTTTTAAATACTCTAGCCCTCTGGCGTAAATAAATCAAGCCGGATTGCCCCATACCTGGGAATATCCTGACTGATAGTTGCAATTACATCCGAGAGTCACCTATAAGCCACACCCCGTCCCTACCACAATTATAGTGACATGTGTTAAACGAAACAGGGCATATGTACAATATAATATTAACGAAAACATCCGGTCCTATATGGGGCGCCGTTTTGGACTTTAATAGCACTTTGTGATATCATCACTTCAAATGGATGATATCACCTATTCAAATGGATGATATCACCTATTCTAATGGATGATATCACCTATTTAATTTGAAATGATGATATCATGCATTCGAATTGATGATATCATCACTTCAAATACATGATATCACCTATTTGAATGGATGATATCACCTATTTGAATTAGTGATATCACCTATTTGATTTGAAGTGATGATATCATCCATTCGAATAGGTGATAGCATCACTTCAAATACATGATATCACCTATTTGAATGGATGATATCACCTATTCCAATGGATGATATCACCTATTTGATTTGAAGTGATGATATCATGCATTTGAATAGGTGATATAACCCATTCGAATACATGATATCACCCATTCAGCACAAACTGGTGATATCACCAATTCGAATGCGTGATATCATGTATTCAGAACTAATAGGTGATATCATCCTTTCGAATAGGTGATATCATCCTTTTGGAAGAAACATTATGTTTCGAAATGAAGGATTTCTCCCTGCGAAAAAAAGAGAGAAAATAATCCTAACATTAAAAAACACTTGTTAAATATGCTAACACAACTAGTAAGCATGCAAACGTGTTAATATTATAATTATATTATGAAATTATTCTACAATAAGATATTAAATTATGAACAAAACAATAATAAGTCCTGTTTCTGCGAGACTACTGTAAACAGGGAGTAATCATTGTCTCTTTTATCATTTAAACGAATGGGTGATATCATCTATTCGAAAGGATGATATCACCTATTCGTCCTGAATACATGATATCACGCATTCAAATTGGTGATATCACCAGTTTGTGCTGAATGGATGATATCATGTATTCGAATGGGTGATATCATCACTTCAAATGCATGATATCATCACTTCAAATCAAATAGGTGATATCATCCATTCGAATAGGTGATATCATCCATTCGAATAGGTGATAACATGTATTTGAAGTGATGATATCATGCATTCGATTTGATGATAGCATCACTTCAAATAAAATAAGTGATATCATCCATTTGAATAGGTGATATCAACCATTCGAATAGGTGATATAATGTATTTGAAGTGAGGATATCACCTATTCGAATGGATGATATCATCACTTCAAATCAAATAGATGATATCACCCATTCAAATAGGTGATATCATCCATTCGAATAGGTGATATCATCCATTTGAAGTGATGATATCACCAGTTCGAATGCATGATATCACCATTTCAGTGTCGAATAGGTGATATCATCCATTCGAATAGGTGATATCATCACTTCAAATAGGTGATATCATCCATTCGAATAGGTAATATCATGTATTTGAAGTGATGATATCACGAAGTGCTATTAAAGTCCAAAACGGCACCCCATAGTCCTATGGACCTATATGTCACTTTCAAATTACAGGTAACACATGTATCTGTAAATATACAATATAAAATATTGAGCAGTATAGATCATGTATATCATTGAGTGTAGGTAAAGCTGAATTGACCTTAATTTCGCGACGCCACATCTGCTTAACCCTTCATACGCTGTTGACGGAAATTGTCGTCTGCTGTTTTTCATTTTTGCTTTAATTCTTAACAAAAAACTGGTTTTGACAGCACATGAGAATCGTCTCCACTGAAGACGATTCTCATGTGCTGTCAAAACCAGGTTTTTGTCGAGAAATATTGAAAATAAAACATTTCCAGCAGACGACAACATTTAATTCAGCGTAGTAAGGGTTTATACATGCATTTTGACGTCCCGGAATTAGGGCTATTTCACGTTCAAAGTTGGTAAAATGCATGATAACAGTATGTTGTAGTTAGGACATAATAACCACCTTCAGCTGTTTACATGTATAATCTTCCATTACACACATATGTAGACAGGTAAATATACATGTGTAGACAGGTAAATATGCATGTGTAAACACCGAATTGTATTTATTATTCACAAGTTACTGCGTTATATTTCTGGCTGTATACTCACATCTAAATACTGTAGCCGTAGATATGGAATATTTGTGTATGTAACTGTAGGTTTTATAGTTAGATTTTCAATTTCATTTCCATTGACTTTACATGTGGCTCCAATAAGGGAACAACAACCTTAATGACCCGTTGGACACATGTTCATCATAGTTCACAATTCAAAGTTCAAAATTGTAATCAGTAAATAATCCAATACAAAGGATCATGTCTGAAAACATAAACACATTAAAAATATCAGGTACATGTACAGACAAACAATTTGTTACAGTCTACAATACAATACAAACAATGATATTTTAATAATAGTCGTACAGTGCAACCTTTCTACAACAGCCACGCATGGGAAGACGCAAAACGGCTGTTGTAGCGAGGTGGCTGTTGTAGGGGGGTTAATGCTGAATTAAATGTTTGTCGTCCGCGGTTTATTTATTTTCATCGATAATTCTCATCAAAAACATGCTTTGGCAACATTTTAGAATCATTTCCAATGGAAATTATTCTAAAATGCTGTCAAAACATGTTTTTATTGAGAAGGCAAAAGCAACAGCAGACGACACTTTTCGTGCTCAGCAGTCTAAGGGTTAAATACAGAGGAAAGCATCCATTTGGGATATAAAATAGCGGCTGTTATAGAGAGGGTGTTATTGTGAGAGAGGTGGCCGTTCGGGGAGGTTCGACAGTATTACTAATGCATAGGAAGAAATCCTAAACGAGGCCTCATAACTATTAGTTGGGCAGTTTCTTGAAAAAACTGCGCACTTTTTGCTACAAGCATGAAACTTGGCACAGTTATAGAAATGTGTAAACTGAACATTTTAAGATATAGACATTTTCAAGATGGTCGCCATTTTGTACACGATAAATTTTGATACAAACTTTATGAAGCCAATTTGTCGATAAGTTCCTAGAAAATGTATCATATGGTCTGACATATTTCGAAAATTGAAGTCGGAATGATAACTTTCTTGTATATGTCAAATTTGTGGCCATTTTAAAAATGGCCGCCATAATCGAAGTAAAATACAATTCATGCATTACTGAACAAATAATTGTACTAAATTATTTGAACATCCTTGATTTAGGACAGTACGCTTTGTTACTGTTATGACTATATGAGACAGTGTATATCAATATGGCCGCCATTTTATAAGATGGCCGCGATTTCAAAGTCCATATTTAACGTACTTGCACACATTTAGTATTGATGTCTTTGGCAACACTGTTACGGTCCTTCATACAACTGAGAGAAAAACATGTTGAAAAAGTGCTCTTAAATCTGACATAATCTATCTTTCAGGTATTAGGTATTGTGAGGCGTTTGTGTCATTAAGTATGACAATATTGGTGTTCTATTGGTGATCTATGGTGGTCATATTCGGCAATTATCGTGGATCTCTCAATCGAGTCATTGTCTTGATCGACACGTTACATGAATATCATCATGGCTACTTGCATGATTATTCACGCTCACAGTCCACCACATTTTCACAGAGCAGTGCACTTCATACATGCTTTGACACATTTACAATGACCAGCGCATCCTCTCACCGATTGACAGCCACATCTGATGAGCATACCTTTGACGCTTCATGGAGGGTGGTCCATAATGGTTCCCATGTTTCAGCCGTCGATCTATTCCATCCCCAGTTAGCTGGTGATGGGATGACTGGACGTGGAATTAGTACCTGTCCCCAACAGTGACCCGCCTGGTAGACCACTCGTTTGGTATGCTCAAAAAGCGCGGCGGAAGTTGGTGAAATAGCATCGATATACCTTCCTTTCCTGGTGAACAAGTCTTTTCGTGCCTCATTCACTGTCTGACATGTACTTGTCCTGTCATACATGACAACAACAAACCGCTCAATGAATGGCATATTCAACTTGACCGTGGCAGCAGTCGGTGCGTTACTCAGCGCGATGAAAGAGTCGGTGATACTTTCATCAATCCTCCATGTCTGCCATGCAGTATTCTTTCCTCGTCCAGCAAATGAGGAAGTTTGGTCACACCCGGTGAATTCGTGGAATACTGGAAGACCTTTGCATTTGTCAGAACCCAATGCATCCGCGATGGCATGGATTGGAATATATCGAAAGTGTTTGCCAACTACAAATGCTACCCAGAGTTGAGCGACGTTCAACTGTCGAAAAATGCCAACGGATATAACAATGACATCCGTGTCGACAGTACGAATCATCAGCCGGCTGTATCCATGTCGTCCGCATTCAGCTGCATGCGCTAGAAGTCGCGTATCCGCTTCTTCGTGTGTACACGGTGACAATTCTGAGACATCTCTGTCTCTGCTACACAGGACGGTATCCACGTATGTTGTGTTTAACTCTTTTCCGTCATAGTCCACATTCGTAGCAACTTCTGCCAGGTAGTTGAATAGTTCCGTCTTATGTTCGTCCAACTTCTGGAATGACTCCCAGTTGCTTGGTATGTTGCTGCCTGGCTGAACGCGCCGCCTTGTGCCTGTGCCTCGTTTAGTGCGTTCGGCTGCTTTAAGACTATCTGGAATATATCTATCCCATATTATGTCAATTCTGTCAACATGCTTATGTTGTGATTTGATGTAGTTCATGAAAACATCATGGGAATATGTATGAAATGTTTTCAATGCCCCAGGCTTGACTATATGGACAATAGCAGCACAATCTAGGAGTAACGCTTCAACATCCGGCGCACTCTCTTGTACGTCAACAAGCTTCTCCAAACAGTGTGCTAGGTCAAACTTTGTTCCAGAACGTGTTTTTCCAAACTGGGAGAGAGCCGGTGGATATCCCTGATTTGCATGACTGAAAAACTCTTCAAGGTCACCACCTCGAACCTGACATGAAACATACAGTTGAGAGAACAATGCACATGTCTTCTTCAAATACATAATTTGCTGCTTCTTTTGTGACACTTTTCTTGAAGGCAAAGAACCAAACAAGGGAAGTTTGTTTCTAGTAACTGGCAGAAAGAGTGACACCGTTCGTTTTCCCAGTCTACAATCAAAAAAGTGTGCAAACTGTTCTTCCCCTACCTGTTGGATCTTCTACACGGTGGTTACTACATCACCATTGACAATGTATATCGTGTCTAGAACTAACAGATCCCCACTGTCATCTATAAATGGATTACCCATTCTTTCAATGACTCCACGAAGTGAGAGTACCTGTTTTTGGACTGTCGTCTGTATGCTTTTAACCTGTTCGTGATGACGAACTCTAGAGTTGTTGCTGCTATTCGTGATGTTTACCAGTGATGCTTCAAACTCCCCAATAACTATGGCAACCTCAGGACCTGCTACCATCCATCGTGGAAGTTCTGCATAATTTTCTGTTAGACCTACAGCTCCTCCGTCACCCTTGACACACTTGTTATTTTGCTCATGCGCATGATCGATGGCTATTGCCGAGAATATGTAGTGAGTTTTATGTACTACAAAGTTTCCGGCTTCAAACTCTGTTGCGATATTCGGATGAGTCTGAGAAAGGGACATCGTATCGCGAAGGTGGACAAATAGCCAACGAGAGTAGTGTGTGTGTTTCAGTGCAAAGAACCACGGTATGAGTTTGGCCAATGCTTCTCTGTACAAATTGAAATTTCCCTGGTGAATAGATTGAATGAATACCAACACTGTCAACTCAAAGTCCAGTGTAATATACCAATAGAAAATGTGAGGACTAGTTGAGCCACTGACTGCTCGCCACTCATCGAATGACAATGTAACTTCACAATCTTCAACACTAGTTAGATAGTGTGTGAATGCTTTGTGCATCAATATGTACAGACTACTGGCTGTCACTTGGTGCGCATGTCGCGTCCGTGTCACGTGTACTGCCTTGATAAATGACTAAGCTGAGCCAGATGATGCAATGTTGGAATCAGAAATAGCAGCCGTCCATCCACTATAATGTAACCAATCTCCTAGGGTATTCAGGGCAGCCATTTCTATATGAATACCTCCAAACATAATTACAAACTTGTCTTCTCCGTGTGTGTCTGACCAATTCCATTGTATTGTTTTGGCAACAGCATAGAGGGGCTGATCACATGCAATGACAGGTGTTTGGCCTGGATGTAGGAACTGCACAACTTGGCGTATAACATCCATCGCATGCCGTATCATTGCAGGCTATTTCGCCTCTTCCTGGAAGAGAGGAAGCAACGCACTAATGTTAACCGGTGTGTTAGCCATGTCTTGTCTAGATGCATGATACGCTGCCCATGACATTTCCATGTCCTGTTCTTCACTTGTTACAGCTTGGCATACGTCTTTCGTATGCTCGATCCACTGGAATTGCTGTGCAATATGTTCTGATAGGACTGGATACTCACTTCTAAGCGATCCACTGATGGCAGGTACTGTCGGTTCCTTCTCCCGTAGGATAACTGGGGGCACACTTGTGTAAGCCTCAGGTAATGGCAATATATTCTTTGGTGTTGGTGTTTCAGATGGATGAAGGACGACACCGTCCCTGTCTTCTCCAGGACAGTCAGCTGTAGGATGCTGGACTATTGGTATCCCTGTTCCATGGAAAGATCCTTGTGCTGTAGTTGATGATCGGTTATGGTCGATATTATCAACTGCACATGTGGTGAAAATGCCTTTGCGAAGTTTAGGTGGGCACACAACATTCTCCTTCCGAAATTGCTCGCATACACCATTCGCCATGTCCGTGGATATGACTAGTACTCTATCATAAGAAATGGACAGTCCTAGATCATACAGCTTATCTACAAGCCCGAGTTTCCGTGTTTCTGTATGCACAAGGAGACCTGTGTATATAGGAAGAGGCGGTTCCCGTGATTTGCTGTGATACTGTGAAGACGAACCTTCACGTCGGCGTATTGTGCTGTTGACATACAACAATTGCACTGCAGACAAGGTTGCTTGTGAGGCGCGTTCGTTGCTAGACTGGGTTTTAATATTCGGTCCATCAATACGCATCCCAACTAGTGCTGTCAGTGATAATGGAACCGAGTCCAGTTGACTATCACAATCGAATGACCCATTGAATGTGGCTTTCGCGAGAATGACACCGACATTATCAAAGTCCTTGATATGTGATGTATTTAGAACAATACCAATCCCCTCGTTGAAGACAAGCAAAACGTTGCGACCGTGCTTATGAGCTTCCATGTCTGGAAACTGATCAAGAAGTATATTTTTGAGGTGTGTTGTTTGTACCCTGGACGATACATTAGCACCTAGCTGACTTAAACGCAGCGTATACATCTTGGCCAGCTCCATTAGTTTCAACACGAGTGGTGTGTCACCACTTTCTGCTCTAGCATCTTCAATATATGCAACCAGCTCGACAAGTGCAATGCCGTGAATCGATTTACCTTACAAATGAGTAATTTGTGAAGGCACTGATACGTATGTGGTACGGAGGGTGGTGTGGTCTTAAATGGTATGTATGAGACACTGGTCACTGTTTTTAATACAATTCCATTTCTCACATGATGTCTATTCCGTCATGGTGGCCATCTTGAAAGTGGGGATATTTGTACATTTTATCCAAACAGATACGTTTTATTTGTCTCCTGGTTTTAACAAACGAGTTTTGCGTCTAAATTCATGTATATTATTAGAGACATGACACCACGTGTGTATGTCGAAATTAGCTACAAGATATCGGCCATTTTGCAAATGGCGGCCATATTTTACTATTTGTCAGGGTGGGTTCACATTCAAAATATTCAGTATTTTAAAAATACACATAAATGCCAAGTTCCATGCTTGTATAACGAAATACTCGATTGTTTTTCAAACACATTAACATTACTACTGCCAGACATCTCGACCCCAGGACATCTCGACCCCAAGTCCACCCCCAAGACATCTCGACCCCAGGACATCTCGACCCCAGATGGCCCAAAAAGGCTGAGACATCTCGACCCCAGGACATCTGGACCCCAAATATAAAATGTGTATTCAATGCACGCATGTATGATGCATAAATAATATAAATATTTTTTTTTTGGAATAATCACGATGTATATGATGTGTATGAATATGAACTACTATGTTCTTTGTAAATTGCTGAAAATTGACCAAAATTCTTGTTACAATATGCCAAAATTATGATAGTATATTTTTGTCAAAACATTTTGAATGTAGATTTTGAATGCGGTGGTGTAAGTATAATAGAAATTACTTAATCGATGTCAATCAATGTTTTAAAATATTTGATGGCCGTTCACCATAATTAATTTGTGTCGTTAATAACACATGAAAGGGATACATCATTAAAGAAGCTAATCGCCAGTCAAGCTAAATGTTTGTACAAGCAAACTGCGTTCGGAATACATCGATTAAATCCTTTAATATAGGTAATCATGTTAATTACGGCAGATTATGGGTACCACATCTTTGGTGTGCAAGTTTAATTGATTTCACACAATATTCACACAACATTTGCTCATTTTCCGCTAGAACGTATATATACCTACAGAAATATTGTATCAATATTAAGTCTTCGCATACGTTTGTGCATACGTCTGTCATAATGTCAGACACGTCCGACTTATGTATTGAGTGTGGCGTTGCCGTGCGTCGTTTACAACATGCTATCTCGTGGCGATGTCTGCGAAAAGTGGCAGCATCATACATGCAACACTGGTAAGTATAATATATAGTGTAGAATACACTGGTAAGTATGTGTAATAGTTTAGAAGCCTTAGAAACCCGAGACACTGGTAAGTACATCAGAATTTCAATAGTAATAAATCTGAGATTAGAATAGTTTAAACTTGAAATGATACAACACTGCTACACCGGTAAGTACATTGGTAGTAAGTTAGTTGATATAATCATGATAATATGTTGAATTTCAGAATAATATATATTCATTAAATACATTTTCGGCACTTCAAAGGGAATTGCAGTCTGATGCATCATAAATAAGTTAATCACATTGTAACACACACACGTGTCACCGGACGGCGCCGTGGTTTGAAGTGTGCCAAACTGGATTAAAGAATAATCATGTAAACCGACCTATTTTGAATTGCTTTTCATGAAAAATGAAATTAGTTTTTGCTTCAAGTATCATGAAAACGAAAGATACATATTTTAGTATCGGAAAATACATATATATTTTTTATTTATTTTTATTTTCAATTTTCTGAATATGTATGTTTTAGGTATTGACCAAACTGACTACTACAGGGCCAAGAAACGGCTTGAAAGAAAGTGAGGCCAGCCTCGTCAACCTCCAGATGCAGCTGGTGTCCGAGTCCGCCCTGGGACGCCATCGCCGCGCAGTGTACGTCAGCATGGACGCCCGGATCAGTGTGCTGTGGGATCGCTATGACGATCATGACATTGTGTGCGAGGACTTCCTCCGGGAGATTGCCGAAGTGTACGGCATGTAGGGTGTAAAGAATAGTAAAACTAAGTGCTGTATGTGCTCACTGTCTTGGATTATATATGTGTGTGTCTCCATGATAACTGTTCATACTCGTTTTAGGATGTAAAGAACAGTAAAAGTAAGTGCTGTATGTGCTCACTGTCTTGGATTATATATATGTGTGTGTGTGTCTCCTTGCTAACTGTTAACACTCGTTTTAGCAACGTGGAGAGTGTAGGCCCTGATTAGACTTCACGAATTTCACACACTCTTGTTGTGAGGGCTGGAAACACACACACAGATATATACATTGTGTATGTTATGTCGTTATATTACGTTATGAATTCATAATAAATCTTTAAAAAATATGTATTCTTGTCAATTCCATGCTTATTTTATCGATAAGCAGAGAAAATATATTTTTATTGTCACTGGCTACCTGTAAAATAATTTTCACACCTATATGGCAAACATTGACTTGCGGTCGAAATGTCTTGGGTATTCTGGGGTAAAAATATGTATTCTTGTCAATTCCATGCTTATTTTATCGATAAGCAGAGACAATATTCCAGAAAATATCATTTTTAAAATGATAAATTTCTGTTTTTATTGTCACTGGCTACCTGTAAAATACTTTTCACACCTATATGGCAAACATTGACTTGGGGTCGAAATGTCTTGGGTATTCTGGGGTCGAGATGTCCTGGGGTCGAGATGTTCTGGGATGAGATGTCTTGGGGTCGAGATGTCCTGGGCCGAGATGTCCTGGGGTCGAGATGTCTCGAAAAGCTGCTAAATTAGTTATTAGAGGTCGGCCATGTTGAAAATGGCGGCCATTTTGGATTTTTTCAGGTGGGTCTATATCCCAAAATGTTGAGTACCTTAAGCTCTGTCAGTGTGCCAAGTTTCATGCTTGTAACACAATATGCGCAATTGTATCAAATATATTCACCATACGGCTGGACTATATACAACTTGTAGATTAATGATACATGCCCACTCAGTACGGGGCGCCATACGGGGCGCCAAGTGGGACATGGCTCAATTTTGTCAACAAAATTGAATTTTGTCAATTTTGTGCCACAAAACTCAATTCTGTGTCACAAAATTCAATTCTGTGTCACAAAATTCACTTTTGTGCCACAAAATTCACTTTTGTATAACAAAATTCAATTCTGTGTCACACAATTCAATTCTGTGTAATAAAATTCAATTCTGTGTCACAAAATTCAATTCTGTGTCACAAAATTCAATTCTGTCAATTCTGTGTAACAAAATCCAATTCTGTGTCACAAAATTCAATTCTGCACACGCATGTAAGAAGGACTACCATTGGTCAGAAACTGCACTGGAGAAATTGGTCACCGATTCAATTCTGCATACGTTTCGTATACAAAATTCATTTTTGTTATAAAGAATTCAATTTTGTAAGACAGAATTGAGTTTTGTGAAGAAAATTCAGTTTTGTGGGACAGAATTCATTTTTGTCCACAAACATTAGTTTGCGTAGGATAGTCTATGTCATCTCTACGTTGATTCGTTGAGATCGGTCTTAGTCCATTTTACTAGATGGTGGAGTACACTTGCAGGTTTAAATATTTCAATGCGAAAATATAACCCAATATATCAATATTATACTTCTTTATGGACAGTTATTTTGGTTATATTATGATTACAAATGAGTGGTCACACCATATAAGCATATATACTTTGAAGGAGAAATAAGAAAAATATTCAGAATTTTCCCTCAATATTATGTAAAAAACAGGGTCAAACATTAAAAGTAGCCGGGACATAGATAGCTACACCTGAAGAGCATTCGCCCACCATAATATAGAGAATACCAGGCTAGTGTATTTTGATATCAAGTTTATCAGGCAAGGCTTGGAAACGCGTAGGAATTCCGAGGCTTGCCGAGGAATTCCTACCGTTTCCGAGCCGAGCCTGATAAACTTGATATTAAAATACACTAGCCTGGTATTCTATTTATCAGGTAACGTTTTATGCTCGAAAATGACATTATATGACGTCGTATTCTAACAGTAGATCTAACCTTCTGAAACAAATGGTATTGGATCTGTGTCTACTAGTTGTGAAGTTACGTGTTCGCAACTATGTGTCTACATGCATTATTTACAGTATACACCATCTTAGTATCCATGGTATCTACACAAATACTACAAATTGTTTCCTCAAATGGCCCAATACATACATTCTGTTTATAAACACAGACAGCAGTCAGAACACAGGTCACAGCGCGTGTATTATTGATTTAACTGCGGCAGATGTACATTACGATTCACAATAAATGAGGTCTGTACTCGCGGGAGATCTACATGTACATGAATTATGTGTACAATTATAACGCAAATGAGTTTAAATACGAATGGGTTTGTCAACGTTTGACTGTTTGGAGATCTTTGAAGCAAAATGGCAGAATGAGAAATGAATCATCGGCAAAATGAGAAGTGAATCATCGACATTGAATGTGTAGATCGGCGACCGTGACCCATTTCTCCAGTGCAGTTTCTGACCAATGGTAGTCCTTCTTACATGCGTGTGCAGAATTGACAGAATTGAATTTTGTGACACAAAATTGAATTTTGTTACACAGAGTTGAATTTTGTGGCACAAAAGTGAATTTTGTGACACAGAATTGAGTTTTGTGGCACAAAAGTGAATTTTG
Source organism: Conchocele bisecta (assembly GCA_029237695.1). Classification (NCBI taxonomy): domain Eukaryota; kingdom Metazoa; phylum Mollusca; class Bivalvia; order Lucinida; family Thyasiridae; genus Conchocele; species Conchocele bisecta. The sequence continues at coordinate 49,228,518 of CM055265.1, read as the reverse complement.
TGACACAGAATTGAATTTTGTGGCACAAAAATGAATTTTGTTGACAAAATAGAGCCATGTCCCACTTGGCGCCCCGTAGTGACCACTCATTTGCAATCATAATATAACCAAAATAACTGTCCATAAAGAAGTATAATATTGATATACATGTGTATTGGGTTATATTTTCGCATTGAAATATTTAAACCTGCAAGTGTACTCCACCATCTAGTAAAATTGACTAAGACCGATTTCAACCAATCAACGTAGAGATGACATAGACTATCCTACGCAAACTAATGTTTGTGGACAAAACTGACTTTTGTGGACAAAACTGAATTCTGTCCCACAAAACTGAATTTTGTTCACCAAACTCAATTCTGTCTTACAAAATTGAATCCTTTATAACAAAAATTAATTTTGTATATCAGAATTTAACATAATTGGATTTTGTGATTGTTAGTGATACAAAACTCAATTTTGTCTGGACAAAATTGGTTTTTGTATCAGAATTTTACATAATTGGATTTTGTGATTTTTAGTGTTACAAAACTCAATTTTGTACACATAATTAACCTGTCCTGCATGGCGCCCCGTACTCAGTAGGCACAAACTGTTCTTTATATCAGAGACATCATCTGATACATTTTCACCATTACTCCACGTATTGATTGGCATTACTATACATTTTATATCAGACGTAAATTTCCACACTGATATCAGGGGCGATAATCGTGTTTCCTTAAAATGTTAACTGACATTTACACTTTACTGTGCTGGAAACGAATATTGTCATCTGCTGCTTTCCCAAATTTGTATTATTTACCAACAAAAACATGATTTGACAGCATATTAGAATCGTCTCATTAAGAATATAATGTGCGATTATAATGTGCTACCAACAAGTGCATTTCCAAATTTGTATTATTACTCTATAAAAACATATTTGATAGCGCATTAGAATCGTTTCCACATTTTCCGGTTATAATTCACATATAATGGCAGTTTTCAATGTTGAAATGTGGTCCGAATATTGAGGTCAGTTTTCGATGTTAAAACATGATCAGATTTTAACGAGGGTCATTTTTTGCACGTATGGGTTGGTCATTCATTAACGGCGGTCGTGTTCAGTTTTCAACGTTAAAAATTGATCACTCATCCGTTGAAATATGACATTTGGGTATTTTTTTCAACGGGGTCAAAATTTGACAAATCTGGATCTACAAACGCCGCTATGGACGCAGTTTCCGGGCAAATCTTGATCCATTACTACCCAGTTTCACGTGAGGAACATTTTGGGGGTGCTTTTAACACCAGTTTTTAGCATATTTGTAGCATTTAAAAGAAAACACCGAACATGTTAGTCACGTGATATAAACTTCAGAGTTTCCTTGACCATAAACATGTAAACAATATTGGGGGACATGACGAGAGTGGATTTTTCTTTCTTAGGAGCAGGGACCATACATACATTCATTTTCGTCCCAGTTAGGAGTAAGTGAACCTATTGTTTAATTCATGCAGAACCAGTACAGACCAGCTGCAGGTCATGTACAAGTAGGTCCCACAACATCCATACGAATAGTGAAAATAGGAGAGACTGGCCTTATTGGATGGGATTCGGTTAAATTGTATAGTAAAACTAGTTAGTGTGTTCTAACCTTGAGGTATAATATAGTGAGGTACTACACATTCGGAACATTCGGAGATTATTGGAAATTACTGTTTAAATATGATTTATTCATACAGTATATCACATGACAGTTACGAAGCTATTATCTTTCAAACACTTGATAGTTTGTATGAAATGGGTTCTTATTCAAATATCCGTGTCACGGGTTTGAATTTCACCTTATTGTTCAAAATCAAATCGGGAACAAAATATACCATGGGATTACAAGGTTAGTGTGCTTACTCTGGATATGGATCAGCGATGTGTGTGATGCGTGTGTTCGCTGGGGTTCTGTAATATCGAACTACTATATACTTCTATATTTCAAAGACACATGCATAGCTGGGAATAACCCGAATTCCTTGTCTGTAACGCAGGGCGACTTGTAAGTCGCCCTGCGTTACCGACAGAGAATTCGGGTTAAGCTGGGAACTGTTTGTATAGTCACTATAGAAAGAATACAAAATGTTAACGTGGCTGTTTTGAATGTGTTAACTGATTATGACTCGAAATGAAGCGTCGCTGTCAAAACTAATTGGTAGCCGTAACTGGATAAATGGGGTTTATGCCATTTAAGACGAGTGTAGCTCCAGATCGCAGTCTGCACTGTCCCCCAGTCAGTCAGTAAAACGCACGTAATGGGTGTATCAAACAGTAGAGATAATCAACAAGCTATCAAATTGTGTTAGCAGATCCAGACACATTCACATTTATAAAACTCCTTGCGGTTGTTGTAACAAATGGCAACCCTGATCGCCTTGCACATTGGCACCAACGGAATACAAGGAGTTTATTGCTGACCACGGTCCACCAGACCAGTGACAGAATAGCAAACAGTGTATACAAAGATCTGACTGTGCAGATATTTGAACTGATCGGGGCTACACTGATCGGTAGCAAACATACACACAGCAAGGTGTCGTCTCTTTTCAATCAGCTGGTAAATAGTTGGTATATGTGGCTTTCACTGGAGAAATGGGGATTATGGGTTTTGCGACCAATGCAGATCCCGATCAGCCTGTGCATCCGCACAGTCTGATCTGGATCTGCACTGGTCGGCATTCCATCAATAAAACACCCGTCATGCTTCTAACAAGCAATACGTATCATTATCAGGCTTCATGAGTGTGCTATTTGATCAGCAGCTGCAATGGTCGCAAAACCCAAAAGCCCCATTCTCCAATTACAGTCACATACGAGACACGTCATGTGATTTTGTACATCTGCGTAATTTCATGAAATACGTTTACAAAATGTACAATATTTTCTTTAAATGTCGTCAAAGGTTTACAAAAATGTCACAGTACGTGCGGAATATAATTTATGAAAAATATAGTAAATTTTGTAAACATATTTAATGAAATTACGCACATGTCCGAAGGTACACAATCACATGGCGTGTCTCGATTATAAAACAAAACAGGCGTGTTATGTATGGCACAGTTGTTATTATGGCTGGCACTGTAGCTGGGAGAAACATGCAAACGTTATAACGTTGGAATTGTGATTGTATTACAAGCAGGATTTCTAAATGACAGTACACACACGGTGACGATATAACGCAAATCTATAAGGAAGTCATAATTTCAAAGTGTGTTAGTAATGTTGTGTACAATCAAATGCAGTATTTGGAAATTCAACTACTGCGGAGCCCCGCAGAGGACGTGGACTTCTTTTTATTAATTAATTCGTTCCAACGAAATAACAATTCGTTCCCTCAATTTAACAATTCGTTCCCACGAATTAACAATTCGTTCCCTCAATTTAACAATTCGATCCCACGAAATAACAATTCGTTCCCACGGGAACGAATTGTTAATTCGAAGGGACGAATTGTTAATTCGAAGGAACGAATTGTTAAATTGAGGTAACGAATTGTCATTTCGTGGGAACGAATTGTAAATTCGAGGAAACGAATTTTTATATCGTGGGAACGAATTGTTAATTCGAGGGAACGAATTGTTAAACTGAGAGAAAGAATTGTTATTTCGTGGGAACGAATTAATAAAAAAAAATCCATGTCCCCTGCGGGGCTCCGTAAAGTACACTGGTCGCATTGATGATGTTTATTTTCCAGCAATTTATAATTAATATACAATTCTCGCCCTGTTGTGAGGTCAATACGTTATTTTATCGACCCGATAAACGTAGTACGTGATATTGACCGAGGACGCAGTCGGGTCTATAAAACCACGTATTGACCGATACGACAAGGCGATACTTGTTTTATTATCAATTGAGAAATTCCCATATGTGTCCTCTTTTCACAATAATATAGCATACATTATCCATTTATGCTGTGAATATTACGATTAATCTTGCTGTTTACGCCATTTTGGCGCAATTCATAATTATCATGTTCAGCGACGTTGCTGGTGAAGAGCGTGATATGATTAGCAAAGACATGGATTTTAATAACGTCTAATAAGAGACTTTAGCCAATCCACAACGTCGCTCCGCCTTCAGGTCAATATGACATTTTGAATCAACTTTCTCAGGTCACTATGCATTTATATCGAAGATCACATGACCAGCATCTGACCAGATACGGATATTTCTCGTTTGATAATAACAACCTTTATTAGCACAGCTCAAGCTCAGCCAATCAATATGCTTGTTTCCAAGCACAATATTGGTGAAGTATTCTGTAATAGAAATATTGATAAATATTGTCAAGATTAGCCCAGGCTGCGGTGTAATTATTTACTTATGAGACGCTGGCCATTTCAACAACACGAACACAGTGCAACATGCAGCAGAGACGGGCGGAGGAGAACAAAATAAAAACACCGAAAGACACGTGCACATGCCACGTGACAGACCTGGTATGCTTTCCCAGCGGGCGAATTATGGTCACCGATCACGGCAACAATAAAGTGAAGCTCTTTGATTATCCGTTCAGGTTTGTGTCGGAAGTATGTATGAAAAGCCGACCATGGGCAATGACGATTATAAATTCGATTGACAGCCAGAAATACACGATAAATAGACACCAGAAGCTGAGTGAAGGGTTTAACCCATGGCCAGGTGCCCTACATGCGAGTAAGACGGCCGCTGTGTCGCTACGGGACATAGCGAGTTCCGAACACGTGGCCGTGACTCTGCCGACCGCACGGACAATCCAGTTCGTGTCCATTGCCTTCCGCCATCTCGTCACGCGGCGCACCATTCAGACGGAGGGCATGTGTTACGGCATCGCTCGCTTCCAGAATAAACTCATTGTGGGAAGTGAGTGCCCGTCGATGATCCAGATTCTGAATGGATCCGGTCGGGTGTTAAGCACCATTAAAACGGACGGTAGTCCGCTGATCGTCAGTCCGCGATACATAATCATCAACGAAAGGGAACCGGGATACTTTGTGTCAGACTGTACCAGAAACTGCGTGTATCGACTGGCAGCATACGGGAAGGAATTGTTTATATACGACGAATGTGGCATGGCGGGTGGTTTGACAGCACATTCAACTGGCTACGTTTCATTCACAGACCCTCAGTCGAAAACCGTGGTCACTCTATCACCGGCGGGGAAGCTCAGTAAAAAGATAGTAGTGGGTCCGCAGGCTCCGTCGAGCGTTACCGTGTCTCGTGTCGACATGACGATGGTTGTGGCGTTCGACAACTCAGACGTGATACGGAAGATACCCTTGGCAAGAGGCATATGACAACTACATATACATGTACAAGGCGAAACAATGTAAAGTTTACACCATGCATGTCAGTTCCGTACGCAGAAATTAGTTTAGGGGATGTGTTATCGACGGCGCGAAGGGCTAAACAATTTTTGTTTGCACATCTACGGACATACCTCGGAGTAACCCTTTCACCCCTAAGTAACTGGAATGGATTTTGATACGTTAATTTTGTCTCAGATAAAACTGTAACTTCATTCCGAGATACAAAATCGCACGGCTTGTCTCAGATAAAACTGTAACTTCATTCCGATATACAAAATCGCACGCCTTGTCTCAGATAAAACTGTAACTTCATTCCGAGATACAAAATCGCACGTCTTGTCTCAGATAAAACTGTATTTTCATTCCGAGATACAAAATCACACGGCTTGTCTCAGATAAAACTGTAACTTCATTCCGAGATACAAAATCGCACGCCTTGTCTCAGATAAAACTGTAACTTCATTCCGAGATACAAAATCGCACGTCTTGTCTCAGATAAATCACACGGCTTGTCTCAGATAAAACTGTAACTTCATTCCGAGATACAAAATCGCACGCCTTGTCTCAGATAAAACTGTAACTTCATTCCGAGATACAAAATCGCACGTCTTGTCTCAGATAAAACTGTATTTTCATTCCGAGATACAAAATCGCACGCCTTGTCTCAGATAAAACTGTAACTTCATTCCGAGATACAAAATCGCACGTCTTGTCTCAGATAAAACTGTATTTTCATTCCGAGATACAAAATCACACGGCTTGTCTCAGATAAAACTGTAACTTCATTCCGAGATACAAAACCACATGGCTTGTCTCAGATAAAACTATAAATTCATTCGCCTGTCATCATCTCTGTCGGCACTGAACATTGGCAATCAAGTCAGTGAAACACCCGGCATTCTTTTTTTATATTTATTTTCTTTTTGGTCATATATATACATGCGTTATCACTCGAGTGTACATGACAGCCGGGTATCAGCCCAAATTATTGACCCGGCATGCTTTGTTCCGTTTGCGGGATCCGAATATTGTCGTCTGCTGTTCTTTCATAGTTTGATTTTTTTTCTCAATAAAAAAACAAGCTTTGACTACTTTAGAATCATTTCCTATGGAAATGATTCTAAAGTGCTGTCCAACCATGTTTTTATGAGAGAAAGGCCGTCGTCACTCTTATCTATTGTCGGCTGGAAAACTCAGTAAAAAGATAGTATAGTGAGGATGGTCGGGACTTTTTATGTACGTTTCGTATATCCAAAGAAGTAGAAAAAAAGTTAAAGTGAATGGGTGTTATGTCCCAGCAACAGCTAAGGTCACGGGCTAAAGTAGTAAAACTGGTTGGGATTTGTTAATTGATGAGTTCTATTTGTAAATCTGTCCATTGCAATGTTTTTTTTGTGTTGTTTTTGTGTGTGCAAGATTGGTGAAGCCTGTGAGAGGCTGCGTTGTATGCCTTAATATTGACACGGCGGAGGAACTGGTAATTCGATAGTGCCAGTTATAAAAACAATACTGTCACGATGGTGTTATACTTGTGATTGCCTTTTTATGATGGCATATTTCTGCCATCTACATAACGTGATAACGTGATAGTTAAATCGTCTTAATGCATCTTATAAGTCACCTTAACTACATAATTATCGTGTCCAGACAAGATAAATCAGATAAACCAGGTACATGCCCACTCAGTAGGCACACACTGTTCTTTGTAGGAATTAAATAAGTGCATACTTGTGTCACAATTCCACCAGTTCTAAAAATTACGAGTGGCCGTTATACAGATATAATCATTTAGTAATAGTTATTATACTGATAGTGACGCGCGTTGGTATCAGGCTATTTTCATATGCAAATGAGGCATGGCATTTTTTTAAGTATTTATACTGATTAAATGCGTCACCTGAAAAAAATAATATTCTCGACAGATGATAAAGTATGATAATTGCACATCAACAAATAGAAGACAGAGTACAAATAGTACTGTCCGTTAACATTTTAAGGAAACACTTCTATCACCCCTGATATCAGTGTGTAAAGTTACGTCAGATATAAAATGTATAATAATGCCAATCAATACGTGGGGTAATGGTGAATGAATGTTTGCCTGAAAATGTCTCAGATGATGTCTCGGATAAAATAACATGTTGTGCCTACTGAGTGGGTATGCACCTTTAAAACTATTTAAATGTTAGTACTTTCATAAAAAAATAAAGTCACCCTCCCCAAATTTTTTTATTTGATGAAATTCCGTCAAATATTGATTCCATTGCGTACATTATTTTCCTATGGGAATTTAACATGGGGACTAACAATAGAATTTTTATAAAAAAATTTTTATTTGTGGACTGATTTTTAAAATCTAACTTGTTGGCTTAGGAGTCAATTTCCAATTTGTCTCGTTTTTTTACTCCTCCCCCAGCGCTACCACCTATTATCCCCCCATGATTTAATATGTGTAATAGCCAATAGTTAACAGAACAAGAACAATTATAACATGAATGATCATGTTATAAAAGAACGCTTTGAGTGTATGTTATTATTATTGAGGCCAACTACATGTTTGCAAGTAGCATGTAAAGTTAGAGTATCAGGGTATGGGATCAGTGGTTTCCGAACCTGCTTTTCCGACGTGACGTATTCTGTGACGTCATTTTTACAGTAAATTTTCTTGAAACTTTTCCCAGCAAACGGACGGATTTCGATGATATGTATCACACCATAGAAGTGACATACCGGTTCGATGATATGTATCACACCATACATTCACGTTCTTTAGATTTTTATTCACATACATGGTAACCGATTCTTCGTCAAGACCAGAAAATTGTTAGATTAAAGTAAACTATACCATAATGCAAGAACTGGCATCATTAAACGAAGCTAATCCCCTCGCACTGGCATCATTAAACGAAGCTAATCCCCCTCGCTGGCAGCCTTGATAATAAAAAAGTACTCCGTGACCTTGGGCGGTCGAACGTGGTCATAGAGTCTACTCATATGCTAAACCATGCTCCATAGACACACATTATGGTCAAATAATATCAAAATCATGGAAGCAATTCACAAGTTATTGAAAAATGAAAGGTGTTACTAGCGTACGTACATACGTACGCAGTACATGGACTAACGATTGGCAACCTGTTAAGCATTTAATGCGTTATGTTTCATTAAACTCTGTCTTTCCATTATAAAGTATTACATTCAACATCCTGCACCACCTTTAATTGACATGGCGCAATTTTAAATATTGCGCGGGCCCAATTTTCCCAATTTTAGTACTTTCCCTAACAAAAAAAACCGGCATCTAGTCGCACGCTGACTGAGCCGCGATCTATAAACTTACCCAGGGAGATTACATTGCAAACATAGTGTAACGCGTTCCACTGGCGGTTTGTTTCGGTGAGTCTGCACAGTACAACAGTCCGACTTGGCAACGCCACCTAGCGACTTATCATCGACACTGCAGTGCATGATATACAAATCCTAAAACCATCAACTTCTAAAACTGGCGTTTTGAAGAAAATCATGAAATATGCAATCTTAAATTCGATAAAATTGACGCAGTACAATTTGAACGACGTTATAAGCCAAAGATAGCAGTGCCAGAAATAATCCACATTCAAACATATGAAAATGTTTGCCATTTCTCCATTTCATTGTCGAAACTCCAGACGGTTTTATTAGAATGTGAAAGCCGTGGAAAATGTATACTGGATATCAAATATTCCTACAAGCACTAATATGAACTTGTGAGTGAAATTCACGACAGGTCATACATTACATCGAAACAGAAATCATTGCCTTGAAAAAGTCTGAGAAATATTACACACACACAAGTACACATTCAAACGGCTGTATGTCAAACATTGTTCTGCGACTTTGCACTGCAGTGGAGTAGCCAGATTCATGCAGAGGGGGTGTGAATTGTGAATGGAGTTTGGAAGGGGGTGCGAGAACATACATTCAATTTCTTCCATTGTAGTGATTTTTACATATATTATACAGGTAGTTATTTCCCCAGAAAACGTAGGTTAAAGTAAAAAAATACACACCTGACCAAATGTTACGGGATGCAATTACACACCCACTGGTGAATCCATGTGACAAGTGTTTTGTATGATGTGGTGTTTGTGAATGAGCTGATAAGACACGTGTCCTGCCTTTGCACTTAATGACTGGGTGCCAGACATCCTTCAGCAAAGTTGCAAATCATGATTTGAATTGGGGTACCATCTGTTTGGCACAAAGTGTTCTTTATAGGAATTAAATTATTAAATAAGTATAATTGTGTAACTATTCCAACAGTTTTAAAAAATACGAGTGCCCCGCTACACAGAAATATTCACTTAGTAATCTTAGGTTTACTGATAGGTTGTATCATCGTGCTATTTTGATTGTAAATGAGGCAGGTCATTTTTAAATTATTTATATCAACTAAATGTGTCACCTGAATAAATATTTGTATTGACTTGTTACAAAATATGATCATTGCACATCAAAAGATAGAGAATAAATAGTGGTTTCCATTAACATTTTAAAGAGTCAATGTTATCACCTTGATATCAGTGACAATTCAAGCTTGATGTAAAAATAATAATAATGTAAAATTAACATGGTTGATATGATTTTTTTAAGAATTTTACCAAATTTTCTACGACGGCCATCTTGGATTATGCGACAACCTCCATTTGAACAAATATGAAAATGCTTCACCCACGCACCACAACTGTGAAGTCTGACCAGCGTCGGCCAAACGGTACATGAGAAGAAGACGAAATCTATAATTAAAGGATGACCTGTCGGCGGCCATCTTGTATGATGTATCATCCGATTTTGACAATACCCACGATACCTTCGCCATGTGCCAGATACAAAATCAATGCGTGAAAAAACAAAGGGAGAACACTGGAATATTAGTGAGGCAAGAGTTGTGATAAATATACAAAAAGGAATTCAAGTTATGCTTGGGACACAAAATCAGTACATGTATCCGAAAAAAACAAAAGAAATCAGTATTGTAAGATATGTTATTCTTGCTTTTAAGGACTAGAGCAAGTGAGTGAGAGCGGGGTCTCACACATACCCTCGGCCGCAGCAAAGTCATTTGGCCTTGACCTTTGGCATGAAAGCCGCTTAGGTGAGATATAGAATGAAAATATGTTGATAAAGAAGTATGTGACATTTCCAGTCGATCTAACATACGGTTGCAGATAAATTGTGTACTTAAAACTTTAATGCAAATATTTCAAAACATTTAACACAATTTGACCTCGACCTTGGGCATGAAAGTCACATGCGTGGGCTATAAAATGAAAATATGGATGTTGATTGTTGATGGACAAATATATGTTTACTTAAAAAACTTTAAACGCATATATTTCAAAACATTTAACGCAGTTTCAAAGTAATTTCACCTTCACCGTGTGCATGAAAGCCGTATAGAATGTTTGTTTAATGGTGTTTAACGGCCTATCAACAGCTCAGGTCATATAAGGCTGGGCAAACGGGTTCGATCCTGTAATAACCTGCTGCATTGGGGGGAAAATCCCAAAATCAGAACGGAATAATTTCATCGAGAAAAATATAGTCAGCCCTGAAATTAGAATAACCTGACCTGATGCCAGGTCCATACCACACCAAAGTCACTTGGCCCCTTTCCCTAAAAAAGGATTACGAATAATCGTAATACTCACACAAGAGATATAACCAGATTCAACTGTCACATACAAAATGCCAAAGACGTATGTGAGGGCCAAACCAGGTCTCCAGTCGGATTTCCGGTAAGGATGAATCGTGATTGTTAAATTACCCATCACATGCACCCACCAGGGCTATAGAAAGAAAATATTGATCTTCTAACTTCATAAAGAAGTATATATATGAAGTTTCAAGTCAACCCGACTTGCGGTTGCAGAGACATTGTGTACTTAAAAACTTTGACATGTTTGATGCAAATATGTCAAAACTTTAAGTAATTTGACCTTGTGCAGGAAAGCCACATCGGTGTGCTACAGTATAAAAAATATGGATGACGATAAAGAAGTATAGAAAGATTCAACTCAATGCGATTTACGGTTGCAGATATAATGGGTACCCAAAAACCTTTAACACAAATCTTACGGATGACGAAAATATAAAAACTATATTACACCTCGACATACTTTGTATGCCTGGGTATGAATCATGATTGAAGGCACTGTGTTACAGATGATGCCTCAATATGTTGTTTGTCACATCATGCACTGCAAATGACCAATATCAACCAATTGCACCATTTCATTCGAAGTCAAATTTCGAAGTCGAAATTTATTGTACATATGTAATTTGTTACAAGTTTGACCATTGGGCATTGATTTCAATTATAATCATGATAATAGCACAAAAATACATCATTAATTCGTAAATTTTCGTTTCCCTTCGAAAGTCTACAAAGTTTGTCTTTGGTCTATTCTGGATGTTTCAAGTAAAATCCTTTATTGCGAAGATATCTGAAACAATGTGAAACCAACCAAATATAGACTTTATAGACTGTGGACGTTAAACAGAAATTTATGAATCAAAGATTGAATGCAATACCTTAAATGCTAGTCACTCTAGGTTGGCGGTAGGATTTTTAAATTTGCTCAAATATGTGTCTGTGACTGGAGAAATGGGGCTTATGGGATTTGCGACCAGTGTAGATACACATATCCGCACAGGATCTGCACTGTTCACCATTGCATCAATGAAATCTCCATCATGCTTCTAACAAGCCACATCATTATCAGGCTACAGGAGTGTACTATTTGATCAGGAGCTACACTGGTCACAAATCCCATAAACCACATTCTCCAGTCACAGCCACCGGTTAAAGTAACAGACCAATACCTATAAATACATTAAATATACCTAAAAGCATCAATAAGTAAAATAAAATAGGCTAAACAAATTATTTACTCCCATATATCACACATGGACTAAATACATTTTCTTTAGCTTATTTTTCTCTCACTTATTGATGCTCTTAGGTGTATTTAATGTATTTATAGGCCATGGTCCGTTACTTCAAACTGAGGTCACAGCCACATATGTGTAAAAGCATAGTAAATATATTTCTGACCATTTCAATATCTAGTCCTTCGAGTGTCACATAATCAGAAATGTACAAATGCCATTCTGTCCACCACAAGAATAAGTCACCGATTCAAAAAATATTGACAAATCTTAAAACTGCACAAATCAGATTTGTATGAATAAGATTCATTCTCAATTCCATCAACACAAGAAGTAACATGTCTTCACGACACATCCTTTCAACAGGTTGATTAGATGATTAGAGCAGAAATCAGAGTTAAGAACCACACAAACACTGCCACTGGCATGGATGGTACACCGGTTAAATGGTTAATTTTTTGTAACTGAACTTGTCTTTCTCAAGCTCTTCCTCGAGCGTTATATTTTCAGATGTCGCTGATCTTAAGATGATGACAGTCTGTCATGGCGACACTATATTTTGCTTCGTGTAGGTCAGGAACTGGATCAGTTCCCATTTCGCGAGTGTTTGGCAACTTGTTGCCCAGGTGGAGTAGTGTTTTCAGGCAGCGATTCTTCTTGTGGCATTTGTCCTTCAACAGCAGAATGAGAAAACAATTTCCGCCTTATCTGCTTCTTCTGAAACCGCCCATAATACTATCTCAATAGCCCACCTGCTGGTGTCTGCCTCGACTGCAGGGTGAAGTTGAAGAGGCTCGACGAATAATCCAGATGGCTAAGATCTGTAGACGGCTTCCCTGAAACAAACAATCAAACACTATTATGTACATGGTTAGCCTTTTATTGAATTTCTTACCAGGATTAACCATTACTCAGCAAATGACTCCGCAACTTTCCAACATGAAACAGTGCTTAGAGAACTACATCCCACCCGGGCATCAAACTCACAACACTTGGATAAATGTGGTAAGCGAGTAAGCCACATTGTTCATAGTTGTGAACAGTAACTCTTGAAATCTAAAACAACCGTACTGTCCGTAGCAAAGTGATGCCTTTCCATTCATAGTCTTCCTCTGCAGAATAGTGAATAAGAGATCTGGTTCGCAAATTAAATGTAGCAGCTAAAGTTGGGTCCCATCCACAGGTTGAGGTAACGGACCGAGGTATATATGTGTGTGTTATAGAGGGAGTAACAAAATTTGTTTAGCTTTTTTTTTTCGTTTATGGACGCTTTTAGGCATATTTAATGTATTTATAGACCTCGGTCCGTTACAATGTACTTCAACCTGTGGTCCCATCTAGTAGGCATAACAGTTTGCCTATAAGAATTAAAATAAGTGTATAATTGTGTAACTACGGTACATGTATTCCGCCAGTTTTAAAAATTACGAGTGCAGGCCCACTATACACAAACATATAATCATTTAGTAATATAGTTTCCATTAACCTTTAATGGAAACACAGTTATCGCCCCTGATATCAGTGACGAAATTCACGTTTCATATAAAAAGAAAAAGTACATGTATATTTTCACGTACATGTACAAATGGGGGGAAAATCCCAAAATCAGAACTGAATATTTACAATAACAAAACTATATATTCAGCGCTGAAATCAGAATAATCCTTGTCTGATACCAGGTCCTCGCTACACCAGAATCACTTGGCCCCTCCCAAAATCAGTAGGATAAGTAATAATCTTACTACTTTTATAATGGGCAATAACCCAATTCAACTCCCAGTTAACAAAAGAGCCAAAGATAAAAATGTACTGAAGGGTCAAACCAGGTAAATAGTGATTCCTATATAGAGGAACTACTACCGTTAATTTACGTCGTCTCGTTCTCTCGACGACCACCCACGTAAAGTTTTGTATTACTTTTATAATAGTTTTTTTTTCAGATGGAAAATATACAAATTAGGTCACAATTAACAACTAAAGTGTAAATCAGATCTGATTGGCTATTCTGTAGAGGAAGCCTACGTATATCATTTATTTGTTTGTTGGGGTCTAACGGCCTATCAACAGATGCTATGTAAGGCGGGTCAATGGGTTTAGTAATAAATCCCATATATTAACTGTACAAGTACATGTTCAAGTACATGTACAAATGGGGGAAAATCCTAAAATCAGAAATGAATATTTACAATAAAAAGAACTAATAACTCAGCCCTGAAATCAGGATGATCCTGATCTGATGCCAGGTCCTCGCCACACCAGAATCACATGGCCCCTCCCCCAAAAGCAGTAGGATCAGTAATAATCTTACTACTTCTATAATGGGCAATAACCCAATTCAACTGCCAGGTAACAGAAAGAGCGAAAGATGAAAACGTACCTGAGGGCCAAACCAGGCAAATCGTGATCCATACGTATTACTTTTATAATATTTTTTTTCAGATGGAAAATATACAAATTGTGTCACAATTAACAACTAAAGTGTAAATCCGATCTGATTAGCTATTATGTAGAGGAAGCCTACATGTATGAATGGAATAGTAACTTTGCTACAGACGGTACAGGAGTAGATTGTAAGAGTTATTGTTCGCAACTACAATAACATGGTTCAATAATAATGAGACATCAGTGATTCTATATTTTATGTACATATTGGTGTCGTTTTTCTAGTTTTCGATGTAGAACCAATAATTCATTAAACTGTGTTAATTCCATTGGGTGACAGTCCAGTTGTTACATTTATATAGTATAGCCAATTGTTCTCGTCATTTTTTTAATTTTATTTCCACTTCAAGGGACCAGGGGTCTCAGAAATGTAATTTCCGTTACGTACATTTACATGACGTAAATATAGCTTTACATTTACATTTTTTTCTTTTCAACGGCATAAAACATCAACTGAAGGGGCATCTATTTAGAAAAGTGTCAAGAATATGGTAAGCTAATTGTATTAGTGCGAAACAGAGAAATTTAGTAGCAAGTCGTGGAATTTCTCATTTATGGTAACCCAACAACATGTATTTAATATGAATCAGTAAAGTTAAGCAAAACAAAATAGCTTGGCAACTAACAGAATGCCATGTTTTACCACATGTACCAAACATCGATATAAAGCTACATTTAATTAATAGCACAGCCTCCAAAAATATGGGCGTAACGGCAATGATTATGTAACGGTAATGACAAAACGTAACGGTAATGACTTTCCATTTATTTAAAAGACTAATACAGCATATATAACAAACATATTTATACTTTGAATATGGATTATGCTGTACAATAATAACTTCAAGTTAGTGTTTACTTTTAATGTGATTGCCAATAGAAACCCACACTCCTTGCAAGCTGTGTCCGTTTTTTGTTGTTTCAGAGCTTTTACTAATTAAATCCTGATATATAAATGTTGTAGGTCTGAATAAATGTGCCATTACTGACCGACAACTGATGGGACCTGGTTTATATCTAATTGACGCATCAACTGACTGGTTTAGTATGGTAATTTATCATTGCCGTTACACGATCGTCATTACCGTTACACAATTTTGTAACGGAAATGACCGTAACGGTAATGATTTTTCTTTAAAAACTCCATTTTTCACCCCTCTGTATACAACGCATCATGAAGGTAGAATATGCAAAGACAACGTTGTAAGTGTGTCTATCTACCAATTTTGGTTTCAGTCGACCTACATACATATGGACGTGTATAAACCGTGAATGGTAATGATGCATGTAATGTGTAACCTTAAAATTCCGAATACAGACCGGTCTCGTTCTCGGCAATGACTTAAGTTGTGTTACCACCGTGTTTATTTATAAATCGGGCGCCCATAAACAGTGTTCATTGCATTAGTAGCTGAGAGTAGGAAAGGGAGGTTACTCTGATTTTACTTTTTTTTTTCAGCGTAACGGTAATGATTCGATTTCGCGGGACAGATACATTAAAGTCAGTATTTTTGACAACAAAAGGCAAATTATTGCAGAATAAGTTTAATGTCAATGTTAAAAACTATTTTAATTTCAGATGCAATGTATAGTAAAGTACAAATTGACAAGATTTGAGAATTACGGGCTCGTGAACTGTGCTGATTGATGATCAGGACATGCCCATTTGGTGCACCATACATATGCCAATAACAGAAAATAATAACTAAACACACATAACAAGAATTGTAAATACTGTTTTCTTAATGGATTGGTATTATACATAGTTTCTTTACTGAAAAAAACAAATTTCCTTATAAATTGTATGATTTGTCAGTAAATTTTACACCGGGACACCAGATGTACATAAAATATAGAATCACTGACATACATATCTGTACATGTATCAAACCAATGAAAACTGACATTCTGATCTGCATTTAAAAAATGTCATTTCGGCTAATTCTGCGCACCGGCTAATGCACAATTCACGTATGTTTTGCCCAGCTTACGTCAGAATAAATTATGTTGATTTTTGGAATAAATCAGCTGATTAACGGTATACTAAGTCACAATTTTATCCATTCCGATAGTTTGGTAAAAAGTTATTCAGAACATGGTCAAAATGATTAGTGGTCCTGCTTAATAAATTAATAGATCAACAACAGATCTGTTAAAAAAAGCTCATAAACCAATAATACACATGCAAATATACCGACATTGGTTATCATTTTATTCCCGTATTATTCGCAAAACTCAAGGACAAAATGGACTGATATTTTGATCAAATTTGGCTGGGTCTCCGCTAGGCGGATACAGATAATAGACGACAGATGAAATAGTAAAAGCCATCTGTTTAGCCGTGATTATCTCCACTAAGAACTGCCTTGAATGTTCAGGGAATTTAGACGGAATATGGACATTTTCACGAAAATTATTATTAGGTGCGCAGAATTAACAGACACGATGTAATCCCAACAAACATACAGTCTCCACCACCGCCCATATTTTGTGAGGTCACCCCCAATGAAGCAAAGAAGTCCCTCATCACCACCCCAGACCAAACATGGGTACCCTGTGTACAAATACATTTTAGGAAGGCCACCCACTGCAATACAAATACTTAATACAAATACTGCACTTCAATTTTTGTACTTGTTTGGTCACTGTTGTTATAGTTTTTCTAAATCGTGTAAACATGTGACTTTCTGAAAACACTTGTCTTAAGAAAACAACATGAATAATCAGACATGTAAAATATTGGTGTGTGCAAAGCCACATACACGGTGCGAAGCCGGGTACACTTACTTAATAGAAATACTGCACCGGCCTATATTCATGATATTTCGGGGAAAAGTCACCGCTGTGCAAATGCAGTGTACCTGGATTCGCACACCTCAATTTTTTTACTTATTCATCACTGTTGTTACAGTTTTTTTTAAACACATTTGACTCTCGGAAGGGGGTGTGGGGGGGGGGGGGAATGAAAGTAGTGTCTTTTTTAAGTGGCTAAAAGCCTAAGGCTAAGCTATATAGACAATAGTGAATAGATAACAGATAATAGCCTAAATATATAATGAATTGACTTGTTGGACTGAAAACATATATTCAAAGTGAATTTACAAGTATCGAGGTGCCACAAACACACAGAGTCCGAGATGCACCATAAATTAGAAATTAGCTATTTAAACAACAATTGTGGGAAACAACATTGGTCGCGAAAACCAATGACTCGTCACATGCACAGGCAATGTTGAATATCCCTCACCCACTTGAATTCATGATTAGATTGAATACAATGGAATTATTTTAGTAGCCCTGTGGTTAAAAGTGCTGTCGAAGTCAGCACGATTCAAATATTGGTCAACAGTAATAAAGAAATAATTCTTACCTGAAATGAATGTTTCGTGTCTGGAAGCCTAGTGACTTATGTAAAATGTAGATCAATTATTGATGCGTCTTGGGCCATGGCTGTCGCCGTATTGTCTCTCAACTTTAGCAAATTTGCAGAAATGTACGTCTGTAGCATTCACAAATCGTCGAGTACACAATGAGTATCTGTATTTCCGTATTTAGAGCTTATCAACAATGAAGACAGCAATAATTTCAAGATGTCTTAACCAGTACGTGTAATGGCAGGACACGAAATATAGTATGACGTCACAATGAAAATACAATCGCATTTAACAACAAATAGCTGAATTTTTAAACGTAAATTTGTTATTGGTTGGTATATTACATTAAAAAAAGTGTCCTGTGTCCAATAAATTGGACACATGACACTATGGCGTTTAGTAAAAAGGTTCAAATATTGACTCTTTATGTACCAGACGTTCTAAATGAGGCTCCATACGGGATAATCTATTTAAACTAAATTTCATTGGGAAGCTATTTTTTGCAAATTACATGCGTATTATTATTTTAATATAACCTATCAATGTTTACAGGTGTTAGCATGTTTCAATATTGAACTAACATATAGCTTGTTGGTATTGGCACACTTTCATGTTACGAAGTTTCCCGCAGCGAACCCCATTCGGCCCATCGACCGATTGTAATTATAGAACGCCTGTAACTATTCACGAGAATATAGGCGTTCTATGAAAAAAAGTGGAACAGACAGTAGTTTGTTTGCAACCTCTACTACGTTCCCTTTGTAACGGTGTTGACGCAGCTCGATATATTTGCTCGTTCGGAAAGGCAAATCGAGAGATCTAAAGATGCACTGCACCGGGCATTATGTGAGATGGTATGGTGTTTGCATCCGACATGTTTTTTTTTTTGTTTTTTTTGTGGGTTGTGGGAGCGTACTCCGGTTTCTTGCCACATGAATAACCACCAAGGTTATGCCTCCATAGTTGCCGTTGAAAGCAGTTGTACAAGTAATGTCGTGCTTGTTGGTAATATGGTAATTGTTATTAAATAAATAAAGTTTATATTATTAAGCAAATATATGTAATTAAAAATGTGTATTTGTTTGACACACACTCTTTCTTTTTCCTTCTCATTGACACTTTCCAAACTATATTATAACTAACAGCATACTGAATAGATATGGCGCAGGTACATGTGTGATGAAGAGTGCTTGTATCAAAAGCAGATCTCTCACAGCTGAGCAAAGAAATTAAGTAATTAATAAAACAAATGGGCCTGAGTATCTCACCTATAGGCGGGAGCAGCATCTATACCTGTAATTGATTTCACCAACATTGCAAAGTATACGTTGTGGGAGTAATCATTTATTTTTCCTGAAATGCATTGTTTCATATAGAACGAACAACTGCATATATTTAATTGATGATTAAAAGTATGCAGAATTATTATACTGAATTCATCACATTATCACAGCCAAATTGGCTGTGATAATGTGATAAATTCAGTATAATAAAAATTAATAAATTTATCCTAAAATTGAAAATGTCTCCCTCAAAGTATACTTTGCTAGAAAAGTATACTTTGCAATGTTGGTAAAATAGCTAGGCTACTGGTGTAATAAAACATGTTCAGCTTTCGGTGCCCATCTTGGATGACGTAATCATCCATTCTGATCAGCATTGCACCGGAGAGATCGTCCTGTCGATACCATCGATTTGATATATAACAAAGCCATATTATGTTAACAAAATGAAAGTGAGCACCGCCTGGCCCCGCCCATTATCGACTCCAAGGCCATCACATCGATAATTTTAACCAAGTTTCGTCAAAATCGGTCTGGTGATTCATGAGAAGATGTCGTTTGAAGAAGTTGGCCTACTTTTCTACGACGACCATCTTGGCCAATGCGACGACCTCCATTTTCACAAATCTGTAAACGTATCAGCCAACAAATCTATAACTGATATCAGGGCCCGGTTTCTCAAAACCTCTTTTAGCTTAACAGACTGTTAAATCCTTAGCAATGCTAAGGATTTAACAGTATGTTAAGCTAACAGAAACTTTGAGCAACCGGGCCCTGGCTAACATCGACCAAGCGGTTCTTGAGAAGAAGTCGTTTGAATCTCTAATAAAAGGATGACCGTTTGACATTTCGGTGGCCATTTTGGATGACATAAACATCCGGGGCCCGTTTCACTAAACTTCGTACGACTAAGAAGTTCGTAAGTGCAATATTAAAATGTGTAAAAACATGTTGATGTGCATGCTTTTGGCAAAGAACGAATGGATTCACTCACATGTATTGATATATGTGTGTTTGTATACTAGTAGCATTTGTGAATTGCAGTGATATGTCAGATACATTAATAAAAAGTGCCTTACGAAAATTTTTATCTTACGAAGTTTAGTGAAACGGAGTAGTTAGTAATGTCCGTATGGACCACCTAAACGCTCTATGTTCCATCATTTGGTCGGTGCAGTCAAATTTCGAAAAACCGATACTGGTATTCGTTAGCAGACGACAGGCGTTAAACAGATCGATACCGTCTTTCCGACATGCCGATACACATTATTGTATGGCCATGTGGCCAAATAGCAGACGACAATGTCCACAATGGCCAGTGTATCGATAAATAGCAGTTAAATGAGTCATCGGTTTTTTCCCAGAACAGAACTGTTCTGTTCTGTTCTGTTCTGTTTTTTTCCCATAACATGTATAGACACGCAGATATATAGTGAAACAGCCGGAGCAGTAACTTTTCGATCGGTGGAGTCAAAGTTCGATATAGGCAGACGCGCACACCTGTATTTTTCCGATACAAGGAGCATTTTCCCAATACTGTCGTTCGATCTATAAAGCAGACGACACGTGGTTAATCCCGATTACGCTGTCCATTGTTGATCTACGGTGATTTAATCCAGTCACTATGAGAAATGGTTTGTTTAGCGTCGTGTTTACTGCTGCAGACGACAATTTAGGCTTCTAAAATAACGTGACAGGTAGCTGTTTTAATATGGTTTAACAGCCAACACTACACGTTTCACGCGTCATTAAGTACCAGCAGACGACAATATTTTTAACTAACGCAGCATATGAATATAATGACGATTGATCTTCGGAATTTCGATATAGATGTGATCAATTTACAATATATTAATACTGGAGATATGGTATTAAAAGTCGATACGTGCCTATGACAGACTAAAATAAACCGATAACGGTCATTTACTGCTGCAGACGACAATGTATGCGAACTAATATCGGTTTTTCCCATAGTAAACATGTACAGACACGTCTGCTCTGTGTATTATGCGGACAGTTGACAACCACGTGATGTCACGCATCAGTATCCTCAGCGATACATGACCCACTGTTAATATAAAGGTGTTTTTTTCCAATATGTTATCATAGTGTGTCCGGCATTCGTAGCGACAACATCCAAATTGTGGTTAATACCTGTTAATACGAGAGCGTCTGTATACAACACCTAACATCGCAGGTAATATTAGCAATACACTGACTGCGTTTATAATATGGTCTGGTCAATACACATTGTGACCGATGTATGTACCTTTCTATTCATGTTCTTTAACAGCTGAATAGGATAAACACGTAGAGTGTGTACACATGTAACTGCAGTTAATTATGCTACATGCGTATATACTTCATTTATTGTCAATAGCAGTCGACACGGTAAATTGCAAGGATGTTTACATCCGTTTAGCAACATCGCTGACGGGTTTTCACGCAACATGTTTTAGTATAGATATGCTACGATTTTCGGGTACACGAATATGATAGTGTCCGTTATATGAACTATTCACGACGGTATATGATATATGATTTGCTCAGTGGTCAGGGTTTATATCTCCATCTTGGTTTGACATGGTCTACATATGATGCCGAACGTAGCTAGCGTACAATATTATATTAACTAGGGATTGTATATTCCGTTTTAATCAAATCGGCTATCCAATTGGCGGTCAACACAGTCTGAGACAGTAGCATTTGACTAGGGTCGTTTGAATGTGTTATAGTTGATGATTATGCATAGTATGGTGTATATAATCCCATTCACGAGGGAGTGTCTTATTTGGTAGTTATATGTATGTTGTATTTTATTAGTTGTGGCTATTTAAGTGATGTTTTATCACAACCGCCGTTCAATGGACTGGAGGGATGTTGACTCTGCATAATATATATATCAATTTTGTACTTATTACGCTGTCTGTGTAAACAATAAAATGCATCAATCAATTATAATATCATATATCAGGGGGTTGGTTTGAGGGAGCACGCGATGGGTTATTTTAACGATTGGGTTTCATCTTTCCCGGAGTGCCCACCTATATGGTGTGTCCCTCCTGTACATTTAGTCTTCTGATAAAGCTAAATCCTGCTATGACCCCATGTAGAAAGTAATAACGTAATAGCTAGTCCGTTGGGAGTCAGAGCTAAGTGACTCTGGTGTGGCTTGGGCCTGGCACCAGGTCAGGATATTCTGATTTTGGGAATTTCCCTCAATGGACAGATTGAATGCGGGATATTCCAACATGGTGGCACGGCCTCAGCTGTTGATAGGCCGTTAAAACACCAATAATCATATATTGATAGTGGAAGATTTGTGACGCCGTGCTAACCCGGTTTAAGCCCACAGTGGCGCTGACCGTTCACAGGCGGAAGTTTTGTTGTCTTGTGACGTGTCTGACTATTTTTATGACCGTTATCGTTTTCTTAGTGTTTCGTTTTGGAGGAGGGCTGTTTTGTGGAGTATTTGTGTTTTTCTTAGGAACCGTGCACCGGAATGTATTTTTGCCATTTTGAAGACTGTAGCCACCATGCCATAGTTACCCATTGATTTATTATTACAATTTATTGTCATAGTTTAGGCCCCCCTTGGAGGTCTATTACTCCATTCCACCGCATGGGCCTCCAATTCTAATGGTAATTTAACAAACAACAAGACGTTGATTATATTTACGGTTTATTCATTACGACACCAACATGTACATACAAAAGGCATAATAGATTACAATAGTTTCAAACGTCTTTCATATCTCCAGCGTCTATCCACGAATTGAATTTCTTGGGAAAATGTAGCCATTTCACGAAGTATTGTTTGTTTCTTCCCTTTCCTCTCGTTTTTATAATGGTTTCCACTCTCCACATTTGGTCGTTGTCCAACGAGATTTGTTGAAGCTCGCGCTTTCGTAGAAAGTTCCGGTAATATCTTCATCCGCCATGTCTTTCAATCGGTACACCGGTATCTGTCCCCGGAAATATCGCCGGAATATTTTGAATATTTCCCCGCTGTATGTCTGATCGTAAGCCATGGTAAAGGTCGCCCGTAAGTGTGATATTCGTACATAGTCACCGATTTTGAACCGGAACAGTTTCTTCTTTGTTACCGTTCCATCTTTACGTGATAGATATGTAGCGATTCTGACTTCCATTTCGTTTTCGTCTTTAACCGACGCTGGCGCCCTATCTATCGTTCTATGTAGTGTACTATTATAACTTGTCGCAATGTCTTGTAACGCCGGTAGATATATGTCCGTTTGTTTATAGTTCATATATCGGTACAGTTTCATCTAGATAGTCTTGATCGTTCTCTCAGCTACGGACGCTTTGGTTTCATTTTGTGTAGGGAAATACAAAACTTTGTTCTTTTTCATAAGATCTTGGACAACTTTAGCGCGGAATTCTTGACCTTTATCGGTGGATAGTCGTCTCGAGGTTCGTCCTGCGGCAAATATATCTCGAAAAGCCGTCCTTATTGAAACACCCGTCTTATTTGTCAATGGTCTAAGCCATATATATTTTGAAAATACATCTACAACCAGTAGGATGAATGTAATGCCGTCATTGTCTTTAGCATATTTTGACATATCGAACAAGTCTGCTTCCCACAAATCATCAATACCGGCTGTAATCACGTGATTTCGGATGAATCGTCTTCTCACCGGTTTGCTTAAACTGTAAGATTCTTGTTGTTGTAACCACTTGCGGATTTTATTTGTATTTACTTATTTCATATTGACCTCGTTTCTTAACATAATTGTACAATTTATCTGGTCCAGAGAAACTAGCAGGCTTTGACGGGTCGAAATATATCGAGTGCAGATAATTTTCCATTTCTGTAGAGTGTAATATTCTTCATATAAATGGTGTTGTTCTTATGCTGTTTGAGATTTAATCGTCACTCTCATCTTCTGTGTCTTCCTCGTCATCTGTGGCATCGCTATCATCACCATCAGGAACAGACCGTCGAACCAATGACTGTATTTGTTCAAAATCTTTTTAATTCTCTTATTTAATGGCATATCCTCTAAGGCTATAATTTCGGCAATTATTTTTTTATGTATTTCGCTTTCGGTAATAGGAATTAGCCGTTTCAATAATGTAGTGTACGTCTTTAAGAATTCTCCTTTATCGATATCAAACACGTAGTCATACGCATCTGCCTTTGCCTTCTTGAGGGGGATACCGTTTTGTTGAAATTCCTCTACTTTCTCAGTCCAGATGTCTTCGCTCTTGGCTGTCGCCTCATCCACCATCTTCCCAAAATATATTCCTCATATCATCATCGTCCATATTATCGTGTTCCAATGATATCCATTTCTTACTAATAGGATCCTCTTCATGGTTGTCATCTGCTTTTCGTTTTGCGGATTGTCCCTCGTAACACCATTGTTTCACGTGCCGTTGTAAATCGTGGATGTCCATAAACACCAACCCGCAGTCATCGCAAGAATGCATGTCTTCTGTGTCTTGATCGTGTTCTGAATATGATATTATTACTTCTCCCGAATTGTATCGCCGTATGTCGTTATTATCAATGCGGACGTCGTTCCTATGGTCTGTAGGTTTAACACTGCTATGCGATTCGCTTCCTCTTATGGTGTTGTTGAAACTGTTTGTCTCGTCCCTTCTTATGCTATTTATAATGTCTGTGCGCATGCGCAAATGCTCCGGGGTTCCCGCTTTTAAATCAACCACTAGATAACCGTACGGTTTATTCACAGCTTCATCAAACTGACGCAGAAGTACCTGCGGATTAGTAGGATACATCTGCCTCGCTAGTGTCATTACTGGTTGTTTGTCTACGGGAGTTTTAAATAATACCAGATACTGACAATTTCTTCGCATGGTTGGGTTTTTACTATGGAACATGTTTTGGTTTACAGAGATGACGGACATGTTCCTATGATGACTTCCTTCCGTATATAACTCTGTAACACGTTCATCTTTCGCAGCTTCGGATGCCATGTCATCCAATATAATAAGGTTATTGAGTTTTGGATCTATGAATTCGTCATTTTCTAAGTTGAATGGAATCCCCTTGATGAACTCGACTTTAGGATAGACGCGTTGTCTGATGTGATCGTATAACGGTTGCCATCTCTTGTAAAGTCAGATAATTCTATGTGGTGTTGGAACTATCTTTTCCTTCGCTCGTTCTAACAGTTGCGTTACGAAGTAGGTTTTTCCGGACGACGTCGGGCCGCTAATCATGCATGTAAATGGATGTTCGAAAACGAAGTTTAACTGCGTATCTGACTGCGTAGGCTCTGACATCAATTCCTGATTCGTCTGAGCTTCTGACTGTCTCATATCTTCCAGAGCTCTCGGAGCTCCCATTTCTTCCGGAGCTCGGAGCTCCCATTTCGGGAGCTCTTTGGGAGCTCCCGGAGCTCCCACGGGAGCTCCCAACTCTCGGAGCTCCCATCTCGGGAGCTCTTTGGGAGCTCCCATTCCTCTCTTAGCTCCCATGAGAAGCTCCCTTTCCATTTCTTCCGGAGCTCTCGGAGCTCCATTTCTCCCTGAGCTCTCGGAGCTCCCATTTCTTCATGTGCTCCATGCTTTCTGTGTGTCACGCCTCTTCCTGTCATTTCCCAGTGTTTATTAGTTAAATGACGATTCATGTTGAATCTACTACTAAAACTGATGTTGCACTTTTGACACTCCATGATGATACATATTTTATATACGAGGACACCCCTTCTTATGCATTTTGGTCTAAACAAAAACTAGTATTTAAACCGGTTCCAACCGGTTTCATCCGGCTACAGCCCCTCACAATCAACCAATCAGATTTGAGTATTCAGCCAATCAAAACCCCAGATAAACTGACCATTCACATCATAGTACGTGTTTCAATTGTCCATAAGAAGGAGAGATTGACTATAGTTTTGTTATTATACTTCCAGACTTCGAAGCGAGCAGACATGGCTTACACTTGCGAAATATGTGAAAGCAGGTTTGCCAAGCTACTACAACATCGACGTACCGAAAACCATTGGGACAAATATCCATGCGAGACGTGTGCGAAGGTGTTCTCGAGGAAAAATAATTTAGTACAGCATATGAAGAAACACTACACGACATCTAACTTACATTGTGTCGAGTGTAAACTTCCGACTGAACACCTGTCCACACTCGTCACAATGTAAGTTAGATGTCGTGGTGTGTTTCTTCATATGCTGTACTAAATTATTTTTCCTCGAGAACACCTTCGCACACGTCTCGCATGGATATTTGTCCCAATGGGTTTCGGTACGTCGATGTTGTAGTAGTTGACTCAACTTGGCAAACCTGCTTTCACATATTTCGCAAGTGTAAGCCATGTCTGCTCGCTTCGAAGTCTGGAAGGATAATAACAAAACTATAGTCAATCTCTCCTT
This sequence comes from Conchocele bisecta, assembly GCA_029237695.1. Classification (NCBI taxonomy): domain Eukaryota; kingdom Metazoa; phylum Mollusca; class Bivalvia; order Lucinida; family Thyasiridae; genus Conchocele; species Conchocele bisecta. Next base: position 49,201,782 of record CM055265.1, on the reverse strand, counting down.
CTTATGCGCACAGACATTCTAAATAGCATAAGAAGGGACGAGACAAACAGTTTCAACAACACCATAAGAGGAAGCGAATCGCATAGCAGTGTTAAACCTACAGACCATAGGAACGACGTCCGCATTGATAATAACGACATACGGCGATACAACTCGGGAGAAGTATCATATTCAGAACACGATCAAGACACAGAAGACATGCATTCTTGCGATGACTGCGGGTTGGTGTTTATGGACATCCACGATTTACAACGGCACGTGAAACAATGGTGTTACGAGGGACAATCCGCAAAACGAAAAGCAGATGACAACCACGAAGAGGATCCTATTAGTAAGAAATGGATATCATTGGAACACGATAATATGGACGATGATGATATTGAGGAATATTTTGGGAAGATGGTGGATGAGGCGACAGCCAAGAGCGAAGACATCTGGACTGAGAAAGTAGAGGAATTTCAACAAAACGGTATCCCCCTCAAGAAGGCAAAGGCAGATGCGTATGACTACGTGTTTGATATCGATAAAGGAGAATTCTTAAAGATGTACACTACATTATTGAAGCGGCTAATTCCTATTACCGAAAGCGAAATACATAAAAAAATAATTGCCGAAATTATAGCCTTAGAGGATATGCCATTAAATAAGAGAATTAAAAAGATTTTGAACAAATACTGTCATTGGTTCGACGGTCTGTTTCCTGATGGTGATGATAGCGATGCCACAGATGACGAGGAAGACACAGAAGATGAGAGTGACGATTAAATCTCAAACAGCATAAGAACAACACCATTTATATGAAGAATATTACACTCTACAGAAATGGAAAATTATCTGCACTCGATATATTTCGACCCGTCAAAGCCTGCTAGTTTCTCTGGACCAGATAAATTGTACAATTATGTTAAGAAACGAGGTCAATATGAAATAAGTAAATACAAATTCCGCAAGTGGTTACAACAACAAGAATCTTACAGTTTAAGCAAATCGGTGAGAAGACGATTCATCCGAAATCACGTGATTACAGCCGGTATTGATGATTTGTGGGAAGCAGACTTGTTCGATATGTCAAAAAAAATATGCTAAGACAATGACGGCATTACATCATCCTACTGGTTGTAGATGTATTTTCAAAATATATATGGCTTAGACCATTGACAAATAAGACGGGTGTTTCAATAAGGACGGCTTTTCGAGATATATTTGCCACAGGACGAACCTCGAGACGATATCACCGATAAAGGTCAAGAATTCCGCGCTAAAGTTGTCCAAGATCTTATGAAAAAGAACAAAGTTTTGTATTTCCCTACACAAAATGAAACCAAAGCGTCCGTAGCTGAGAGAACGATCAAGACTATCAAGGTGAAACTGTACCGATATATGAACTATAAGCAAACGGACATATATCTACCGGCGTTACAAGACATTGCGACAAGTTATAATAGTACCGTACATAGAACGATAGATAGGGCGCCAGCGTCGGTTAAAGACGAAAACGAAATGGAAGTCAGAATCGCTACATATCTATCACGTAAAGATGGAACGGTAACAAAGAAGAAACTGTTCCGGTTCAAAATCGGTGACTATGTACGAATATCACACTTACGGGCGACCTTTACCAGGGCTTACGATCAGACATACAGCGGGGAAATATTCAAAATATTCCGGCGATATTTCCGGGGACAGATACCGGTGTACCGATTGAAAGACATGGCGGATGAAGATATTACCGGAACTTTCTACAAAAGCGAGCTTCAACAAATCTCGTTGGACCACGACCAAATGTGGAGAGTGGAAACCATTATAAAAACGAGAGGAAAGGGAAGAAACAAACAATACTTCGTGAAATGGCTACATTTTCCCAAGAAATTCAATTCGTGGATAGACGCTGGAGATATGAAAGACGTTTGATACTATTGTAATCTATTATACCTTTTGTATGTACATGTTGGTGTCGTAATAAATAAACCGTAAATATAATCAACGTCTTGTTGTTTGTCAAATTACCATTAGAATTGGAGGCCCATGCGTGGAATGGAGTAATAGACCTCCAAGGGGGGCCTAAACAATGACATAATAGTAATAATAAATCAATGGGTAACTATGGCATGGTGGCTTCAGTCTTCAAAATGGCAAAAATACATTCCGGTGCACGGTTCCTAAGAAAAACACAAATACTCCACAAAACAGCCCTCCTCCAAACGAAACACTAAGAAAACAATAACGGTCATAAAAATAGTCAGACACGTCACAAGACAACAAAACTTCCGCCTGTGAACGGTCAGCGCCACTGTGGGCTTAAACCGGGTTAGACGGCGTCACAAATCTTCCCACTATCAATATATGATTATTGGTGTTTAACGGCCTATCAACAGCTGAGGCCGTGCCACCATGTTGGAATATCCCGCATTCAATCTGTCCATATTGAGGGAAATTCCCAAAATCAGAATATCCTGACCTGGTACCAGGCCCATGCTACACCAGAGTCACTTAGCTCTGACTCCCAACGGACTAGCTATTACGTTATTACTTTCTACATGGGGCATAGCAGGATTTAGCTTTATCAGAAGACTAAATGTACAGGAGGGACACACCATATAGGTGGGCACTCCGGTAAAGATGAAACCCAATTGTTAAAATAACCCATCGCGTGCTCCCTCAAACCAACCCCCCCCCCTGATACATGATATTATAATTGATTGATGCATTTTATTGTTTACACAGACAGCGTAATAAGTACAAAATTGATATATATATTATGCAGAGTCAACATCCCTCCAGTCCATTGAACGGCGGTTGTGATAAAACATCACTTAAATAGCCACAACTAATAAAATACAACATACATATAACTACCAAATAAGACACTCCCTCGTGAATGGGATTATATACACCATAATATGCATAATCATCAACTATAACACATTCAAACTACCCTAGTCAAATGCTACTGTCTCAGACTGTGTTGACCGCCAATTGGATAGCCGATTTGATTAAAACGGAATATACAATCCCTAGTTAATATAATATTGTACGCTAGCTACGTTCGGCATCATATGTAGACCATGTCAAACCATCCAAGATGGAGATATAAACCCTGACCACTGAGCAAATCATATATCATATACCGTCGTGAATAGTTCATATAACGGACACTCTCATATTCGTGTACCCGAAAATCGTAGCATATCTATACTAAAACATGTTGCGTGAAAACCCGTCAGCGATGTTGCTAAACGGATGTAAACATCCTTACAATTTACCGTGTCGACTGCTATTGACAATAAATGAAGTATATACGCATGTAGCATAATTAACTGCAGTTGCATGTGTACACACTCCACGTGTTTATCCTATTCAGCTGTTAAAGAACATGAATAGAAATGTACATACATCGGTCACAATGTATATTGACCAGACCATATTATAAACGCAGTCAGCGTATTGCTAATATTACCTGCGATGTTAGGTGTTGTATACAGACGCTCTCGTATTAACAGGTATTAACCACAATTTGGATGTTGTCGCTACGAATGCCGGACACACTATGATAACATATTGGAAAAAACACCTTTATATTAACAGTGGGTCATGTATCGCTGAGGATACTGATGCGTGACATCACGTGGTTGTCAACTGTCCGCATAATACACAGAGCAGACGTGTCTGTACATGTTACTATGGGAAAAACCGATATTAGTTCGCATACATTGTCGTCTGCAGCAGTAAATGACCGTTATCGGTTTATTTTAGTCTGTCATAGGCACGTATCGACTTTTAATACCATATCTCCAGTATTAATTATATTATAAATTGATCACATCTATATCGAAATTTCCGAAGACCAATCGTCATTATATTCATATGCTGCGTTAGTTAAAAATATTGTCGTCTGCTGGTACTTAATGACGCGTGAAACGTGTAGTGTTGGCCTGTTAAACCATATTAAAACAGCTACCTGTCACGTTATTTTAGAAGCCTAAATTGTCGTCTGCAGCAGTAAACACGACGCTAAACAAACCATTTCTCATAGTGACTGGATTAAATCACCCGTAGATCAACAATGGACAGCGTAATCGGGGTTAACCACGTGTCGTCTGCTTTATAGATCGAACGACAGTATTGGGAAAATGCTCCTTGTATCGGAAAATACAGGTGCGCGCGTCTGCCTATATCGAACTTTGACTCCACCGATCGAAAAGTTACTGCTCCGGCTGTTTCACTATATATCAATAATGTGTATCGGCATGTCGGAAAGACGGTATCGATCTGTTTAACGCCTGTCGTCTGCTAACGAATACCAGTATCGGTTTTTCGAAATTTGACTGCGCCGACCAAATGATGGAACATAGAGCGTTTAGGTGGTCCATACGGACATTACTAACTACTAAACGGGCCCCCATTCCTACAAACCAACACCTATCCACCAGAACAATCGTCTCGTCAATGACATCGATTTTAATAAAGGACATGAACATATTCAGTCCAAAATTAATTTCGTGAGAATGTTATTTGTTTAAATATCTACTTTTCTATGGAGGCCATCTTGGATTATGTGACACCCTTCATTTTAGCGAATCTGAAAAGACGATCATCGCTGTGAAGTTTGACAAACATCGGTCTAGTGGTTCGGGAGAAAAATTGTGGACGGACGGACGGACGGACGGACGGACGGACGGACGTTCCAACATTTTGGGTTTATGGGGTATTTCCATTGTTTGAAGAACAATGAAAAAGCCCCTAAACAACAATAGAGTTTATGAGCTTACGGAATATTACAAAATAATCTTTTGTTCCTAACTCCGCCCATAAGCTCTCAAACCCCCGGACGTTGGAAACGCGGTAACAATATCTCATTTGAACCCTTGATTTAGGGGAGCTAAAAAGGGGACAGTTTGCATGCTAAAATGACAAAAGAAAGCCCGATATTTTATCCGAGCTGAAAAAAATCAAGGCCTTAATTCAGAAAAAGAAACATCACCACTCGCATATATTGTTATTATGTGAATATCATAATTGTCTGTATTCACCGGACAGTGCAACAATATTATATTGAACAGTATTTTTTCCAACTCTAGTTCTACATGTATTTGCTCTATACAAAGTTGTAGTATACATAGTAGCAATTATGTCTACCTCTATTATACCACATTTGATAGTACATGCAATACGTAATTGGGAAGGGTTGTAACTAATGTTGTTAAAACGTGTAGCCCAACCCGTTAATTTGCTCTTATTATAGCCAAATGTATATCTTGAAACTACTGTGTACTGTCTAAATAGAGCAATAAAATATGTTTAAATCAATATCATAATTGTAGGTTATTGATGTGTATGTGGATATATGCACGAGTTTCGTAGCGTGTGATATTGCGAGACTTTAGAAGCGCAATATCATTGCGCGTCGGAACGAGTGGCATATATCCACATACAAATCTAATAACCATATTATTATATACGTACACCACTCGCAAGTTATATGTGCCTCAAAACATGGACACAATATAAATAAAATAAACACATTAGTTATGATTTAGAAGGATCTACATGTACATGTACATGCATTTTGCCAGGTGAAACGTACTTTCGGCATTTATCAACGTGAACTCGCGAGACGGCAACATGGAAACAAATATTAATGGATGCGTTTCATTGTGTTTCAATGGGAAACGAAAGTAAGTATATAATAATATAATTTACGATACATCTGAACACAAACATGGTACTACAAAGAAATTATGAGGTTTTGCAAACAGTTTAAAGGGCCAAAGCAACCTAACAGTGACGAAATAGTGTGTTAATGCATATATTTTCAACCTAAATCCAATGCACATCTCCTGGTCGCATAAGATATTGCGAAACACACACACGCACGCGCGCACCCGCACGCGCGCATAAACATTCACGCGCACACACACACACACACACGCGCGCACCCGCGCGCGCGCATAAACATTCACGCGCACACACGCGCACACTCACGTACGCACGCACGCACTCACGCGCACGCACGCACGCACGCACGCACGCACGCACACCACCAGTATCAATTGCAAGTACTTAATTACAACTGCAAACCAACCAACTTACTTAGTGGTAGATGTAACATCTGAACTATATTGGTCTTCACGTGTGAACAAAATCACGAGCAATGCTTTCTCATTTGCTCGCACAGAGACTTAACAAGCGGCATATACCTCACTTGTATTGTCACGCCTACCTTGGAGTATAGTGCATCCGCTTGTGACCCAGACCTTCGCAATGGTGTTTTCTAAATAGATACCGCTAGAGCAGAGGAGACAAAACTGTTGTCTTACTGTCTCCTACACAACGGTATGCAATGATGATGATGTCTATATCCCACCAACTACTTGGTACCACAGACAATACATACACGATATAGTCGTCACTTACTTCATCAAAAACCAATTACATCTGGTGACTATCACGTATCATATGACCCTCTAACTTCGATACACATTTTCCCACGAACAGTGACACTGTGAAACTCCCGGCCGTCACATGTAGTCAGTGTTGTCATACTCGTAGTATGTTTTAAATCAGCTCTGTACATGTCAACTGGAGTGTGTCTGAGCAATGTTCTTGCAGTCTTTCTGGCTGTAGAGAGATAGAGGCGAAACAAATAAGCGCCTGAGTTACAGACATACAACAACAACAACAACTCTCTCTCTCTCTCTCTCACACATCAACAACAACAACAATACACGAAGTTGTGAAAATATATTTTATATAATGCTGTGATAATAGTCCTTATCTAAGAGCACTTATTGACTTATTCTTCAAAGCATGTAATACGTCACTAGATATATGTAAGTTACAACTAGCGACACTTCAATTCCGTTGAACGTAGACATTATCATTAGTTTACGCAATGTAAAATTATGTTATCAAGCCTCCAGGTCGTAGACACTTTACCAGACACTTTCTTACTGTACCCAACGTCGGTAGTAAGCATTTGACGTCTTAGACGTATCTTTATTAATTTTCTTAATCACTGGTATATGTCTTCCTGGACTGCGCACATTGGTTTTGTTTGATTTAAAACTATTTACATGTGTATATATGTACTGTGTCGTCGGTGTGACTGGACAAGCCCTGCCAACAATTGACACAATCGATTACAGTCTGGAGGAAATTTAATAACATTGTCCTTCCAGGCTTTGTTCAGTCGATTCTTTACTACATTTTCGGGCAAGTTGTTCCAGTCATTTACTGTGCGTTGGCTGAAAGAACTTTTTCTTATGTTTAGACGAAACTGTCTCTTGAATATTTCTTGCTGATGTCCTGTCCCCTTGTTCTTGAATGAATAATTGGAATAATTTTTTATGCCACCGGGTTTCGAAGAAACGGGTGGCATATAGTGTTTGGACCGTCCGTCTGTCCGTCCGTCACACTTTTCGGTTAACCACTTTGTCACAGTTTCTCAAATATGCTACAGGTGGCATCCGCGTTCGACAGACGCATTTCTTGTTCTTTGTCTATATGGTTGATGTTATGGGATGATATAGGTTTCTGGACGTGGACTACTACAACATAAAAAACATCGACTACGGTGTAAAAAAATATTCAGAAATCTATTTGGTTTGGGTTTTGTTTCAGTATAACACAAATATATTGACATCGCTCTGTTTTTATGTACAGTAGCGTAACCATTTGTCGGGATTTCCCCCGCATCGTGAATTTTCGTAAACCGCATTTGTCACTAATCACGGAAATTTTCACGGTTAGTTTTCCTGACATTCTTTGCAGAAGACACCTATCTGTCAAATGGAGAAAAATGTTCCACATCGCTCTTGTGCATGTTTTAATCAAAAGTGTTAGAATACCTTCAAAATGTTGTATTTCAGCAATTCCCAATATTTTCCAGTCATAAACATCATTATTGAAGAAGATTTACAAAGCATGGTTCTGTCAGTCTGCATCACTGGATTCTTGAGCCATTTTGAGAAGTCAAGGTCATGTAAACAGAGACTGGTAGCTGTCAAATTACCAGAATAGAGCTTCTCATTATACTGGGGGGTCTTATATGAAAAACAATAAAAAACTAACACAGAAATATATTTGATTACCCAGCTGTAGATATAAACTCTGTGTTCTTAGTAGAATTTATTGTTCTGTTGGTTATAAAAATACTCAAAATACTATGCTACAGTTTGTAGATTGTTATTATCTTGTTTTTGGTATAAATCCTGCCTGTAGTGTGCACCATAATGAATATGGTAAAATACCATGTACCACAACTGAAAATTAAACGCAGGCCGTCAAGTATCCTATTTTCTGAGCAATTCCTATTTTTTCCTATTTGTTTACCAAATGTTCCTATTTTCTGGCCTTTTTGAAAAGCCACACACATTTTTGCCCAATTTAACTATGAGCATGACAGTGAAATTGACAATATAGATAAATACTGTACACTGTAACATAACTACACAACTATTATTGTATAACACTAGTATTCAACTGCATTAGATGGCTATGGCAATTTCCTGTGCCATTTTCCAACAGTTCATCGTTCAAATTGTGCCGAAATTTGCATTTTCCATTGATTGTAAAGTAGTTTGTACTTTGTAAATTGGAAGGTAATAAATATTTTGCTGACCCATGTACAAAATATTGAAAGGCATTAGCGTTCCTTGCCACCAGAGCTGGTTTTTATTCCCCCGGTATATAAAGTATGTCGAGGGGTATATATCTTTCGAATTTCCGTGTTCATTTGGAACATTTGCGTGAAAGATTTTACATACTTTATGTCTCTGTAACCCGTTGTGGTTGACATGAAAATTGATATGCATGTTTATCATCCTTCCTATATTAATTGTGAACAATACCCATAGTCCCCACATTTTCAAGATCAAATTATGTAGAGATTTGCTTTAAAGATTTATGTAAAATTCCTTTTAATGTTTTTAAGTACTTTATAACTCTGCAACATTCACCCTTCACTAGATTAGCTTAAACATTCATATGCATTGATACAGTTTTCCAAATAACGCACCAAATCACGTCTTCGTAATTCAATGCTGACTTACGATTTCTCTCCACACTACATGTGTACTCCCGACTTTATATGACCTTGGCTATTGAATGGACATTAAACCCCATTTCATCATCCTCGTCCTGTCTTCATGATGTGGTTAAATCTTCATGCAAATAAATGCATAATCATTAACTTTAATATACTAAATACTGTTCATACCGGAATGTAATGTGAATTTGCTACAAGATTAAATAAATACTTATGGTGCTGGATGTGGTGATGTGCCTTACATCAGGATGAATAGTTCAACAGTTACCATGGTTACATTGTATGTTGCCCCGTGTGGGACATCAGGAGTAGAATAGTGCACAGTATCCTATTTCTCATTCTCAAATTATTTGGATATCTTGGCCATTTGATGTGGTATGCTAAGGGCGTCTGTCACACAATCAGGAGTGATTGATCTGAAAATTAATATATTTAAAATTTATTATGCACCCACCAATTTATTGGGGGGCATTATTATGTTTTACACTGTCTATCCATCCGTGCATGCGTCCGTAAGGCAATGCACAAGTTTTCAATATTTCCTTAACTCCTTTACCAATTTCAATAATATTTGCCCACAATGTCTGTCTAGGGATGGTGGTTGGTTTCGCATACGACCCACACCCGAAAACCCAAGATCAAGGTCACTGGGGACTTATGTTCACCTTGTTTGTACGGCAAATGTGTTTAAGTTTTTAATGTTTTCTCAATAACTCCTTAACTCGTTCACCAATTTCAATAATATTTACCCACAATGTCTGTCTTGGGATTAGCCTGAGCTTTGTAATAACGGTGCCCTTTTACTATAAAGGCTGCAGGTGGGGGCATCCATGTTCTATGAACACATTTTCTAGTTAGTAATATAAATAAATGTTCAACAAATTCATCAATGATGATTATAATGTGATTGCTGCTAATGTCTGCCTGGTTGTAAGCTGCTTTAATACTACACTTTTGTCATTCTGTGTTTGAAAACACTAGCTTTCTATATAGTCTAAGCCCTACAATATATGTGGAGATGGGTCACTGCTGTCTCCGATTCCTAGAAACGAATTGCTGTAGGAATTATTATTATGTCCTACATGTAGTTTAATATTGTAAGTGGTGACTAAAAATAACAGACCTAGAAAATTATTTTGGTGTCGTAAGTGCACTTGAAATCAAATAAATACATAAATTCAGTGCTGAATTGGCAAATACAGGTGTATTCCCGGCTCTATACACTTAAGTTGCAACTTTATGAACCTGAAACACCAATAAATAGTCAATATTATGATATGTGGTCCATTTTGTCTGGCTATATGCAAATATTCCTTGTCTATTGTGGCCTTGTTAGCTAACCAACTTAATGTTTTGCCAGCTTGTGTAATAGCCAACACAACCTTCAATATGCGGTTATAATTGCTTAATTTTGCTGTATGTAATGGTCAGGGCGGCGAATGTGGGGGGGGGGGGCAATTTTGTTGGGGGGGGGGCCCAATAATTATACCCCCACAAACAAAGTTTGTTGGGGGTATATAGGAGTCAGCTTGTCGGTCGGTCTGTTGGAAATTCCCTTCTGCTCTATATCTTCTATACCCATGCATGGATTATCAAATGGCTTGGCACAAATATTTCTCATGATGAGGTGTGTCGCGATCAATATCCACGCACCTACGTCCAAGGTCAAGGTCACAGTTGAAGGTCAAAGGTCAAACCTATCGAAATTCCCTTCCGCTCTATATCTTCTACACCGATGCATGGATTATCAAATGGCTTGGCACAAATGTTTCTCATGATGAGAAGGTGTGTCGCGATCAATGACCACGCACCTACGTCCAAGGTCAAGGTCACAGTTGAAGGTCAAACCTATTGAAATTCCCTTCCGCTCTATATCTTCTACACCGATGCATGGATTATCAAATGGCTTGGCACAAATGTTTCTCATGATGAGAAGGTGTGTCGCGATCAATAACCACGCACCTACGTCCAAGGTCAAGGTCACAGTTGAAGGTCAAAGGTCAAACCTATCGAAATTCCCTTCCGCTCTATATCTTCTACACCGATGCATGGATTATCAAATGGCTTGGCACAAATGTTTCTCATGATGAGAAGGTGTGTCGCTATCAATAACCACGCACCTACATCCAAGGTCACAGTTGAAGGTCAAAGGTCAAACCTATTGAAATTCCCTTCCGCTCTATATCTTCTACACCGATGCATGGATTATCAAATGGCTTGGCACAAATGTTTCTCATGATGAGAAGGTGTGTCACGATCAATAACCACGCACCTACATCCAAGGTCAAGGTCACAGTTGAAGGTCAAAGGTCAAACCTATTGAAATTCCCTTCCGCTCTATATCTTCTACACCGATGCATGGATTATCACACTATGCCCAGGGTGAAAGTCACAGTCTTGATGCGTAGCGCTCGGCTAAATGGCTTATAATCAAAAATGCCTCGTTTTCTTTGGCTGCCAGTGGGCCGGGGGTATTCGTGTGCCGACAGGCCACATTTCTAGTTATGTAATAAAGCACATAAACTTGCTGAGAATGCAGGAAATGGCGTTTCACTCCTTCGATTTCAAAAAAATCCTCAAGACTGGAACCTGAGAATGCAGGAAATGGCGTTTCACGCCTATTACATTTTCAAAATTTACCATGGAGCATGCCCCCGGACCCCCTAGCAACATCGGGCCATTTGGGCCCTCAAGACTGGGCACTGAGGATGTAGGAAATGACATTTCACTCCTCTTAGATTTCAAAAAAATTTGGGGGAGCATGCCCTCTGACCCCCCTACCAACGTCCAGGCCCTTTGAGTCCTCAAGACTGGGACCTGAGAATGCAGGAAATGGTGTTCCCCACCCCCACCCCCCCCCCAATAATTTTCTTCCGCCTATGATGGTTATGGTTCATATATTTAATTTTTAAATAAATTAATTTTGAATGAGCGGTAGCGAGCAAGAAATTAGTTTATTAACAATTATAACTTACTTACTGATTGCCCCGCCTTCTTCGTCTACACATGTTTGCTTCAATGCAAGTCTCACCTATTTGCGGCGCTTTCGACTTGGGGATATTGTACTACGTTATTGGCCGTTTGACACCGCAGCACACATGTATATGTCACAGCCGTGACGTCTGGATCTAAATATAACTGTCTACATATTGGAAAAGTTAATGAATACATTTAGTGAATATTGGAGAAAGAGTCGCATGTGATTAATTGAGACATAATCCTATTCTTTCATTGGTCGAGAAACTAGCGCAAACAATAAATATTAAAATTGCTTATTGTTTCTGTATTAATACAACACCACATCCAGCATGCTCATTATACCCACTTTTTTTGTAAAAAAAAACGGGTATATTGTTTTCGTCACGGGTGTCCGTCCGTCCGTACGTCCGTACGTCCGTCCGTACGTCCGTCCGTACGTCCGTCACGTTTCTTGTAACTCGAAAAACTTTTTCACCTTCATACCTACGCGCCTGATATTTGGTATGTAGCTTCGTTATCATGTGCAGATGCGCAAAGTGAATTTGGATTTTTCATCCGACCCTCCATCATGGATTATCTCCCCCTTTCGGACTCAGAATTTCCCATTTTTTCTCGTAACTCGAAAAACTTTTTCACCTTCATACCATACGAGCCTGATATTTGGATGTAGCTTCGTTATCATGTGCAGATGCGCAAAGTGAATTGTTTGGATTTTTGATCCGACCCTCCATCATGGATTATCTCCCCCGGTTTCGGACTCAGAATTTTCCCATTTTTTTTCCTCGTAACTCGAAAAACTTTTCATTTTTCCACCATTCATACCTACGCGCCTGATATTTGGTATGTAGCTTCGTTATCATGTGCAGATGCGCAAAGTGAATTTGGATTTTTGATCCGACCCTCCATCATGGATTATCTCCCCCTTTCGGACTCAGAATTTCCCAATTTTTCTCCTCGTAACTCGAAAAACTTTTTCACCTTCATACCTACGCGCCTGATATTTGGTATGTACCTTCGTTATCATGTGCAAGATGCGCAAAGTGAAATTTGGATTTTTCATACCGACCCTCCATCATGGATTATCATCCCCCCCACCCCTTTCGGACTCAGAATTTCCACATTTTTTTTCCTCGTAACTCGAAAAACTTTTTCACCTTCATACCTACGCGCCTGATATTGTGGTATGTAGCTTCGTTATCATGTGCAGAATTGCGCAAAGTGAATTTGGATTTTTCATCCGACCCTCCATCATGGATTATCTCCCCCTTTCTGGACTCACAATTTCCCATTTTCTCCTCGTAACTCGAAAAACTTTTTCACCTTCATACCTACGCGCCTGATATTTGGTATGTAGCTTCGTTATCATGTGCAGATGCGCAAAGTGAATTTGGATTTTTGATCCGACCCTCCATCATGGATTATCTCCCCCTTTCGGACTCAGAATTTCCCATTTTTCCCTCGTAACTCGAAAAACTTTTTCACCTTCATACCTACGCGCCAGTGCCAGTATAAATGTGCCAGTGTATGATATTATCTAATTTATTATACCCACTTTTTTTGTAAAAAAAAACGGGTATATTGTTTTCGTCACGGGTGTCCGTCCGTCCGTCCGTCCGTACGTCCGTACGGGCACACATTAGGATACTTATGGGGTAGGGGGCGTGGTCTTAGACAATGGGTTAGGGTTAGAACACAATGGAACTTAATCCGTACCCCGTAAGCCTATTGTGTCTTACGGGGTATTTCCTTTGATCTTTTATATAGCAAGTACCCCCTAAGGTCCGAAATGTAAGTTCGTCCGTCCGTACGTCCGTCCGTACGTCCGTCACGTTTCTTGTAACTCGAAAAACTTTTTCACCTTCATACCTACGCGCCTGATATTTGGTATGTAGCTTCGTTATCATGTGCAGATGCGCAAAGTGAATTTGCATTTTTCATCCGACCCTCCATCATGGATTATCTCCCCCTTTCGGACTCAGAATTTCCCATTTTTTCCTCGTAACTCGAAAAACTTTTTCACCTTCATACCTACGCGCCTGATATTTGGTATGTAGCTTCGTTATCATGTGCAGATGCGCAAAGTGAATTTGGATTTTTGATCCGACCCTCCATCATGGATTATCTCCCCCTTTCGGACTCAGAATTTCCCATTTTCTCCTCGTAACTCGAAAAACTTTTTCACCTTCATACCTACGCGCCTGATATTTGGTATGTACCTTCGTTATCATGTGCAGATGCGCAAAGTGAATTTGGATTTTTCATCCGACCCTCCATCATGGATTATCTCCCCCTTTCGGACTCAGAATTTCCCATTTTTTCCTCGTAACTCGAAAATCTTTTTCACCTTCATACCTACGCGCCTGATATTTGGTATGTAGCTTCGTTATCATGTGCAGATGCGCAAAGTGAATTTGGATTTTTCATCCGACCCTCCATCATGGATTATCTCCCCTTTCGGACTCACAATTTCCCATTTTCTCCTCGTAACTCGAAAAACTTTTTCACCTTCATACCTACGCGCCTGATATTTGGTATGTAGCTTCGTTATCATGTGCAGATGCGCAAAGTGAATTTGGATTTTTGATCCGACCCTCCATCATGGATTATCTCCCCCTTTCGGACTCAGAATTTCCCATTTTTCCCTCGTAACTCGAAAAACTTTTTCACCTTCATACCTACGCGCCAGTGCCAGTATAAATGTGCCAGTGTATGATATTATCTAATTTATTATACCCACTTTTTTTGTAAAAAAAAAACGGGTATATTGTTTTCGTCACGGGTGTCCGTCCGTCCGTACGTCCGTCCGTACGTCCGTCACGTTTCTTGTAACTCGAAAAACTTTTTCACCTTCATACCTACGCGCCTGATATTTGGTATGTAGCTTCGTTATCATGTGCAGATGCGCAAAGTGAATTTGGATTTTTCATCCGACCCTCCATCATGGATTATCTCCCTTTCGGACTCAGAATTTCCATTTTTTCCTCGTAACTCGAAAAACTTTTTCACCTTCATACCTACGCGCCTGATATTTGGTATGTAGCTTCGTTATCATGTGCAGATGCGCAAAGTGAATTTGGATTTTTGATCCGACCCTCCATCATGGATTATCTCCCCTTTCGGACTCAGAATTTCCCATTTTCTCCTCGTAACTCGAAAAAAAACTTTTTCACCTTCATACCTACGCGCCTGATATTTGGTATGTACCTTCGTTATCATGTGCAGATGCGCAAAGTGAATTTGGATTTTTCATCCGACCCTCCATCATGGATTATCTCCCCCTTTCGGACTCAGAATTTCCCATTTTTTTCCTCGTAACTCGAAAATCTTTTTCACCTTCATACCTACGCGCCTGATATTTGGTATGTAGCTTCGTTATCATGTGCAGATGCGCAAAGTGAATTTGGATTTTTCATCCGACCCTCCATCATGGATTATCTCCCCCTTTCGGGCTCACAATTTCCCATTTTCTCCTCGTAACTCGAAAAACTTTTTCACCTTCATACCTACGCGCCTGATATTTGGTATGTAGCTTCGTTATCATGTGCAGATGCGCAAAGTGAATTTGGATTTTTGATCCGACCCTCCATCATGGATTATCTCCCCCTTTCGGACTCAGAATTTCCCATTTTTCCCTCGTAACTCGAAAAACTTTTTCACCTTCATACCTACGCGCCAGTGCCAGTATAAATGTGCCAGTGTATGATATTATCTAATTTATTATACCCACTTTTTTTGTAAAAAAAAAACGGGTATATTGTTTTCGTCACGGGTGTCCGTCCGTCCGTACGTCCGTCCGTACGTCCGTCCGTACGTCCGTCACGTTTCTTGTAACTCGAAAAACTTTTTCACCTTCATACCTACGCGCCTGATATTTGGTATGTAGCTTCGTTATCATGTGCAGATGCGCAAAGTGAATTTGGATTTTTCATCCGACCCTCCATCATGGATTATCTCCCCCTTTCGGACTCAGAATTTCCCATTTTTTCCTCGTAACTCGAAAAACTTTTTCACCTTCATACCTACGCGCCTGATATTTGGTATGTAGCTTCGTTATCATGTGCAGATGCGCAAAGTGAATTTGGATTTTTGATCCGACCCTCCATCATGGATTATCTCCCCCTTTCGGACTCAGAATTTCCCATTTTCTCCTCGTAACTCGAAAAACTTTTTCACCTTCATACCTACGCGCCTGATATTTGGTATGTACCTTCGTTATCATGTGCAGATGCGCAAAGTGAATTTGGATTTTTCATCCGACCCTCCATCATGGATTATCTCCCCCTTTCGGACTCAGAATTTCCCATCCTCGTAACTCTGAAAATCTTTTTCACCTTCATACCTACGCGCCTGATATTTGGTATGTAGCTTCGTTATCATGTGCAGATGCGCAAAGTGAATTTGGATTTTTCATCCGACCCTCCATCATGGATTATCTCCCCCTTTCGGACTCACACAATTTCCCATTTTCTCCTCGTAACTCGAAAAACTTTTTCACCTTCATACCTACGCGCCTCATATTTGGTATGTAGCTTCGTTATCATGTGCAGATGCGCAAAGTGAATTTGGATTTTTGATCCGACCCTCCATCATGGATTATCTCCCCCTTTCGGACTCAGAATTTCCCATTTTTCCCTCGTAACTCGAAAAACTTTTTCACCTTCATACCTACGCGCCAGTGCCAGTATAAATGTGCCAGTGTATGATATTATCTAATTTATTATACCCACTTTTTTTGTAAAAAAAAACGGGTATATTGTTTTCGTCACGGGTGTCCGTCCGTCCGTACGTCCGTACGTCCGTACGTCCGTCCGTACGTCCGTCACGTTTCTTGTAACTCGAAAAACTTTTTCACCTTCATACCTACGCGCCTGATATTTGGTATGTAGCTTCGTTATCATGTGCAGATGCGCAAAGTGAATTTGGATTTTTCATCCGACCCTCCATCATGGATTATCTCCCCCTTTCGGACTCAGAATTTCCCATTTTTTCCTCGTAACTCGAAAAACTTTTTCACCTTCATACCTACGCGCCTGATATTTGGTATGTAGCTTCGTTATCATGTGCAGATGCGCAAAGTGAATTTGGATTTTTGATCGAACCCTCCATCATGGATTATCTCACCCCCTTTCGGACTCAGAATTTCCCATTTTCTCCTCGTAACTCGAAAAACTTTTTCACCTTCATACCTACGCGCCTGATATTTGGTATGTACCTTCGTTATCATGTGCAGATGCGCAAAGTGAATTTGGATTTTTCATCCGACCCTCCATCATGGATTATCTCCCCCTTTCGGACTCAGAATTTCCCATTTTTTCCTCGTAATAACGAAAAATCGAAAAACTTTTTCACCTTCATACCTACGCGCCTGATATTTGGTATGTAGCTTCGTTATCATGTGCAGATGCGCAAAGTGAATTTGGATTTTTTATCCGACCCTCCATCATGGATTATCTCTCCCTTTCGGACTCACAATTTCCCATTTTCTCCTCGTAACTCGAAAAACTTTTTCACCTTCATACCTACGTGCCTGATATTTAGTATGTACCTTCGTTATGTGCAGATGCGCAAAGTGAATTCCCATTTTTGATCCGACCCTCCATCATCGATTACCTCCCCCTTTCCGACTCAGAATTTCCCATTTTTTCCTTTTTCCTTGTAACTCGAAAAACTTTTTCACCTTCATACCTACGCGCCTCATATTTGCTATGTAGCTTCGTTATCATGTGCACATGCGCAAAGTGAATTCGGATTTTTTATCCGACCCTCCATCATGGATTACTTCCCCCTTTCGGACTTAGCATTTGGGGAAAGTGGGTATATTGCGATGGCGCGCCATCGACTTTTTCTAGTTAATAAAATATATATATATATATATTTTCAAAACTAACAAAGACAAGGGTGGATTGGGTTGGCTGAAGGTATGGCGGCCAACATATATGTACACTACTTTAATTAATATAGCACAAGTAGTGTGTCAAAATCTTGTGTTTGGATCTTGAAGCAATTAATGACTTAAAAGTTGTAGTCTTTGAGCAATACAACACAAATTATCAATAAAAAATTTAAAAGGTCAGGTTGGCCATGAAATCTTAAAATAACATTTTATTCCTATTTTAGACTATATTTTCCTATTTTATTCCTATTTTTTCACCGTCCGAATTCCTATTTGCCTATTTTTTTGGAACCCATCCCTCACTTGACGGCCTGAAAATGTGATCTGAAAGCATCTTGCATTATGATTATTATAGCCTTGTGAAAATAGTATTGTCATTTATGACTGGCAATGGAAATGGTGGAAAATTGTTTACTGTACACTCCTGTGATAATTTAGATAACCATTTATTACACTGACCCGATCGTGCGCCGCAATACAGGATGAGAATAACCCAACAACAGAAATCCAGATTCTAAGGTCACATTCTATTTTCTACAAGCCCCTGGATGATACGTTAACAAACTGGACGACATGGAAACAAGCGGGACTTTTATTATACCCACTTTTTTTGTAAAAAAAAACGGGTATATTGTTTTCGTCACGGGTGTCCGTCCGTCCGTACGTCCGTCCGTATGTCCGTACGTCCGTCACGTTTCTTGTAACTCGAAAAACTTTTTCACCTTCATACCTACGCGCCTGATATTTGGTATGTAGCTTCGTTATCATGTGCAGATGCGCAAAGTGAATTTGGATTTTTGATCCGACCCTCCATCATGGATTATCAACCCCTTTCGGACTCAGAATTTCCCATTTTTTCCTTGTAACTCGAAAAACTTTTTCACCTTCATACCTACGCGCCTCATATTTGCTATGTAGCTTCGTTATCATGTGCAGATGCGCAAAGTGAATTCGGATTTTTGATCCGACCCTCCATCATGGATTATCAACCCCTTTCGGACTCAGAATTTCCCATTTTTTCCTTGTAACTCGAAAAACTTTTTCACCTTCATACCTACGCGCCTCATATTTGCTATGTAGCTTCGTTATCATGTGCAGATGGGCAAAGTGAATTCGGATTTTTCATCCGACCCTCCATCATGGATTATCTCCCCCTTTCGGACTCAGAATTTCCCATTTTTTCCTTGTAACTCGAAAAACTTTTTCACCTTCATACCTACGCGCCTCATATTTGCTATGTAGCTTCGTTATCATGTGCAGATGTGCAAAGTGAATTCTGATTTTTCAACCGACCCTCCATCATGGATTATCTCCCCCTTTCGGACTCAGAATTTCCCATTTTTTCCTTGTAACTCGAAAAACTTTTTCACTTCATACCTACGCGCCTCATATTTGCTATGTAACTTCGTTATCATGTGCAGATGCGCAAAGTGAAATTCGGATTTTTCATCCGACCCTCCATCATGGATTATCTCCCCTTTCGGACTCAGAATTTCCCATTTTTTCCTTGTAACTCGAAAAACTTTTTCACCTTCATACCTATGCGCCTGATATTTAGTATGTACCTTCGTTATGTGCAGATGCGCAAAGTGAATTCCCATTTTTGATCCGACCCTCCATCATCGATTACCTCCCCCTTTCCGACTCAGAATTTCCCATTTTTTCCTTGTAACTCGAAAAACTTTTTCACCTTCATACCTACGCGCCTCATATTTGCTATGTAGCTTCGTTATCATGTGCACATGCGCAAAGTGAATTCGGATTTTTTATCCGACCCTCCATCATGGATTACTTCCCCCTTTCGGACTTAGCATTTGGGGAAAGTGGGTATATTGCGATGGCGCGCCATCGACTTTTTCTAGTATAAATCTGGTTTCACAGCACTTTTACGATAAGTTTATTGTTTTAAAAAGTTTTATATAATTGTTGTTATATGCTTATAGGTCTAGTAACTGGCTTATTATCGAGTACCTACTGTCTGTTTCACGAAAGCTGCCCAAATTTTATGGCCATATAAACAATTAAAAAACCATATTTTTTTCCATAATATTAAATTAAAGCAAAATTTAAGAATGAGCCTTCTTTTTATTTCGTGAAATTTGGTCAAATATTGATTTTATTGCGAAAACAAAATTTCCCCATGTTAAATCCCCATAGACATCTTCACGGGGATTTAACATGGGGAAATCTTTTAGAATTTCAGAAATACTGGACCGACTTTTAAAATTTAACCTTTGTTTTCTTAGTTAGATCATTTCCAAGCTATCTAGCCAGGTTTCGGAGTCAATTTCCAAAAAAAAATGTTTTTTGACTCCTCCCACACTCCTCTACCTCTTTTCCCCCCATGTTAAATTCCCATAGAGAAATCAATTTTTCATTATAAAATCAATATTTGACCAAATTTCACGAAATAAAAAGAAGGCTCATTCTTAAATTTTCAATATGATCGAAAATAATATTGTTTTTGAATTGTCTATATAGCCGTAAAATTTGGGCAGCTTTCGTGAAACAGACTATAGGTATATCCACTGTACATATTCTAGGTAAGAATTGTGGTCACATTTATTTTTATGCCCCCACAAAATTATTTGGAGGGCATGATAATTTACCTTGTTTGTCCATCCGTCGCGTTTTTGACCACCTTGTGCAGTTGACGCCATTCCTCGGCCACTCAGTGAAATAGTATTAATCTGGCTAAAACTTAGCATTGCTTTTCACCATGTTGGTGTACAGTACTGTATGGGGTGTGAATCATGTGTGTGATCACATCATTGGTGTAATCATGTCACCTGTGCTTATGACCCATTAGTCCTACAGCTTTCATTGGTAAATGCTGCATCCTATTTTGACTCCTACGGACATTTTTGTCGACAAAATCTGCCTTATATATGATTTGAGTCCTGGGCCAGAATTTTCTTGCACTGGCTATTCTGTAAATTTGTTAAATTTCATACAGACAAACCATTCTTCATAAATGATGAAGAATTATAAAAACATATTATAATAAGTTACAACATTGTCATACACAGACAGGTGACTGACTAGAAAGTTGTTCCATGAAATTGACAAATCATATTGAATAGCTGGAATTTTGTTTAAATATTATTGATAATCCATTTAGAAAATTGGCTGATTGTGAATACTCTTAACCCTGTCAACAATTCAAACTTCTATCATAATGTTTGCAAACAGTTTACATCCAGAGGAGCCAGCTTGTATCAAGCCGTCTCATCAGGATCTGCACCATTTGTTGATTTTTTTCATATTGCTAAAAACAATAACCCTTTGTGGTAAATTGAATAGTCTGAATGATACTTAAAGTTACTTAAAGGTGAAAGGGTTAAGTATTCATTTGTATTTATACTCTCAGCAATGATATGTAGGGGGTATACTGGATTCGGATTGTCCGTCCGTCCGCTAATCTTAATCCATAGAGAAATACATTTTAATATGTTCTCTGTTATAACCATGATAACTTCTATTTCCTTCATCGACAATTCTTAATATGTCACACATGCATTTCTCAGGGCTCTACTATCATGCTGTGACAAATACATGACCGTCCAATCCCTGCTGATCCCAAGGTCAAGGTCACATACTTGCCACATCTGAGAAATATGTTATAACTTCTATTTCCTTACATATTTATGGGAACCTGGGCCCATGCGTGGAGGGGGGGGGGGGGGGGGGGGGGGGGGGGGTGGCGTGGGCGGGGTGGGCTGCTGGGGATGTCTGTAAGCCTTGCCTTGCTTACTGACAAATCTAGTTATATGTGGCTGTGACTGGAGAAATGGGGCTTCTGGGTTTTGCAAGCAATGTAGATCCAGATCAGCATGTGCATCCGCACAGTCTGATCAGGATCAGAACTGTCCGCCATTCCATCAATGAAACACCTGTCATGCTTCTAACAAGCAATATAGATCATTATCAGGCTACATGCGTGTGCTATTTGATCAGGCGCTGCACTGGCCGCAAATCCTAAAAGTTCCATTTTTCCAGTCACCGCCACATATAACCAAATTCTGTCTGTAACGCAGGGAGACTTAGTCGCCCTGCGTTACAGACAGAGAATTTGTGTTAAGCCACATATGAGTGAGTGTGACTGACGTTTTGCAGATAGTGATCATGTTGCCTCATTGCTGGAACTGGTGTACACTGAGGTATGTACGAAGCTTGTTGAACGCAGATCGCCAGCACTTACACTACAGATACATCTACAGCCAGACTGGAGCATGGGTATGTCACAGTCACTTGTTCTTTATTTGCAGGTTTGCTTGTATGCTTTTATAGTCAGTATTTAGCTATATTCTCAGTGGCATATACATAGTATCTTTTTTTCTCAATCTAAAGATATACATTCCGAATTGAAATAAGAACATTCAAACAACAAAATGTTATGCAGTTATTTTCAAATATGAATGTAAACTATTTTGAGACTATAGTATTTATTTTCTCCCTGCTGCAACATATCTATTTGTTCAACATTGAATTAGCACCAATAAAATTCACATTCTAACTGATATTTTCCTCAATTTTGATGTAAATTACGAAAAACAAATAATTTTCCTACAAAGTCAATCATGCAATCTATCATAGCCATCTGTATATGCAGAGCTGCAGTTAAGATGCGTAATTTGACCAAATATTCAAGGTATGTTTCTTAGTTCTTCACCAAAAATGGTAAGTTGGGAGTTCTTTAGAATCGTCTCAATGAGACGATTCTAAAGCACTCCCAACTTGCCATTTTTGGTGAAGAAATAACAAAATTGCCCCCAAAGTTGATCAAATTACGCACCTTAACGGGGGCTCTGTATATGTGGCTATGACTGGAGAAATGAGGCTTATGGGGTTTGTGACCAGTGTAGATTTTGATCGAATATCACAGTTCTGTAGCCTGGTAACGATCTATATTGCTTGACGGGTGTTTCATTGACTGACTGGCTAACAGTGCAGATCCTGATCAGACTGTGCGGATGCACAGTCTGATCTGGATCTACACTGGTCGCAAAACCCATGAGTCCCATATGACCTTGCTGTTGAACATATGAAAATTCCCAATCAATCAATCACTGCTGTTAACAGGTGCCCATGTTGAAGCGAACTACTCGCCTGGAGATAGAAAAACACTGGAAGCCAATATTGCAAGCAGAGAACGAGGCTAGAGCTTCAGCTAAACAGGTAACATCACATTGTTGTGTGCATACTACTTTACTAGAATGTATATTTTCTATGGATGGCAACGAATGACAAAAACGGTATTCAAATATTTGTTTGACTATTCAAATATAATATTCGGGACCACACAACCTCTAAACTTCCTCACTACACCACAATAAAATTACGCCTATACAACGTGTTACAGCGTGTCGAAACCGCTGTTTGAGGCGGGTTTTCGGCATAAATCTTACAGTTGCCAATACATCAACATAATTCTGAAAGATTTCAAGTGGATTTGTGACCAGTATACATGTAGCTCCTGATCAATTAGCACACTCCATAGTCTGATGGTGATCTACATTGCTTGTTACAAGCATTACAAGTGTTTTATTGATGAAATGTCGAACAGTGCAGAGCCACGTATAAGACACGCCATGTGATTTTGTACCTTTGAATATCTGCATAATTTTATTAAATTCGTCAAAAGTTGAATCGAATTCCACATGTACTGTGAAAATTTTGTCAACTTTTGATGCCATTTACGGAAAAGTTTGTAAAGGTATTTCATGAAATCACACAGATGTCCGAAGGTAGAAAATCGCATGGCGTGTTTCATATAAAGCGTGCCCCTGTGTTACAGGAGAGCGGTGAGAAGTTCTATGCCCTGTCTATGTTCCCATACCCCAGTGGCAAGCTACATATGGGGCACGTGCGCGTCTACACGATCAGCGATGCCATGGCTCGCTACCACAGGATGCATGGCAAACAGGTATGTACAGTTATCCTATTATATCCTGACGATATACCATTTTATGGACAGTAAATTTCAAACATTTTCTTTATCGGCGAAAGTATATATTGTGACCACCATTTGAACCGTCTTGCCAAGACGGTTCAAATGGTGGTCACAACATATGCTTTCATTGAGAAATATGAGAAAAGAAAAATAAAATATACAGCGGGTAGCTACACATGTCCCCTGGATGGATGCGCGTCTACTACACCATGTATGCCATGGCTCGCTACCACAGGCTGTATGGCAAACGTTATATTCATTCGGAACATATACCATTTTACAGACAGTAAATTTCAAATATGTTCTTTATTTATCACCGGAAGTATATATTGTGACCACCATTTGACTAGTCTTATCAAGACGGTTTAAATGAGTGGTCACAACATGTACTTTCTTTGAGAAATAAGAAAACTAGAAAATCATATATTTCAAATTTACATACACCTAAAAGAGTATTCTAATGGGTTAAGGAATAAGCTATTTACTGATATTGTGTGAAATCCAATTGACTTGTCTAATTTCAAAAACACCTGTGCCTATGTTTATAAAAATCCATATTCTCCCATTTCGTACTCAAAATCAGACACACAGCACAGCTCAGTCACGACCAACCAAACTTTCTGATTTAAGCCTGAGAATGGACTCCATGGAGTACTTACTAAGACAACAGTTTTAATAGGGTTAGCGTGTATTTGATGATTATACAATTAGTAGCCTGATATATTTCAGTATTCTGCATCTTCGGACACTGTCTGGTGTACCCTGTGCTTGTATTTGTCAGGTTATTCATCCAATGGGATGGGACGCGTTTGGCTTGCCTGCAGAAAATGCTGCCATAGAGAGAAAAGAGCTGCCACAAAATTGGACATACAGGTTAGAACTAACCATCTTAAGTTACCACAAAATTGGACGTAAAGGTTAGAACTAACCGTCTGATGTTGCCACAAAATTGGACATACAGGTTAGAACAAACCATCTGAAGTGGCCACAAAATTGGACATACAGGTTAGAACTAACCGTTTTAGTTGCCAGATATTCTAACTGACCAATGAAATTAATATATTTTTTGTCAAGCATTGTTCTTCATTTAGAGACTCTTGTTATGCCACAAGTGTATCGCCCGACCGTCTAAAGTTTTGGATTTGGATGACATAGCAGGGCTCCTTGGCAAATACGCAATTGAATATGTTAAAGACCAAATTAAAATGGGTCTCAGGCACACTTCGGTGTGTTAAAAAAATGTTTAGTTTGTGTGTATACAGTCCAGCCTCTCTACAACAGAATAAAATTGGCCATTGTCGAGCCTTGGCCATTGTATAGAAGAGCAGATTTGTATAGAGGCGACATCAATGAACAGCCACCAACCACACGGTGGTCCACTTGACCCCAAGTCCTGCTGTAGTTTGTGAGAAACCTGTATATAAATATATTTCTATTACAGAATTAATACATACATTGTGTCACTGAAACTTGTGTTATTTTTATGGCACCATGTTGATTATTTTCCATTGCAGAAACATCAAGTCGATGAGGTCACAACTGGACGAGTTGTGTTGCAGCTTTGACTGGCACAGGGTACAGTATCATTCCATCAACCACAGCAGTTGTGCTGGGCACAAATACTGTTGTCTGATTTGTTTTATTAGCTCGACTATTCGAAGAATAAGTAGAGCTTATGTTGTCACCCCGGCGTCGGCGTCACACTCACGCCTTGGTTAAGGTTTTTAGTCAAGCTTGTATATGGAATACTACTGGCCCTACACCCACCATACTTGGACAACTTCATCTCCTAGTGATGTACATCAATAACCCCTGATCTATATTTGACCTTGACCTACATTTCCTCTTGAATTACTTGGTTAATTCCCCTTGGTTAAGGTTTTTAGTCAACCTTGGTTAAGGTTTTTAGTCAAGTTTGTATATGCAATACTACTGGCCCTACACCCACCATACTTGGACAACTTCATCTCCTAGTGATGCACATCAATAACCCTGATCTATATTTGACCTTGACCTACATTTCCTCTTGAATTACTTACTTAATTCCCCTTGGTTAAGCTTTTTAGTCAACCTTGGTTAAGGTTTTTTTTCAAGCTTGTACATTGAATACTATTGTGCATCCAGACACCATACTTCGACAACCTTTTCTCGTAGGTATGTACATCAATAAACCCTGATCTATATTTGACCTTCACCTACATTTCCCCTTCAATTACTTACTTAATTCCTTTTGGTTAAGGTTTTTAGTCAACCTTCTATATGGAATACTACTGGCCCTACACCCACCATACTTGGACAACTTCATCTCCTAGTGGTGTACATCAACAGCCCCTGATCTATATTTGACCTTGACCTACATTTCCTCTTTAATTGCTTAATTCCCCTTGGTTAACGTTTTTAGTCAAGCTTGTAGATGGAATACTCCTGGCCCTACACCAACCATACTTGGACAACTTCATCTCCTAGTGATGTACATCAACAACCCCTGACCTATATTTGACCTTGACCTACATTTAACCTTGAAGTACTTACTTAATTCCCCTTGGTTAAGGTTTTTACTCGACCTTGGTTAAGCTTTTTACTCAAGCTTGTACATGGAATACTATTGTGCATACAGACACCATAATTGGACAACCATTTCTCATCAACAACCCCTGACCTATATTTGACCTTGACCTACATTTAACCTTAAATTACTTACTTAATTCGCCTTGGTTAAGGTTTTTACTCAACCTTGGTTAAGGTTTTAGTCAAGCTTGTAGATGGAATACTATTGTGCATACAGACCATACTTGGATAACTTTTTCTCATATGGATGTGCATCAATAACCCCTGACCTTTATTTTACCTTCACCTACATTTAACCTTCAATTACTTGGTTAATGTTTATAGTCAAGCTTGTATATGGAATACTTCTGGGCCTACATCAACCATACTTGGACAACTTCATCTCCTAGTGATGTACATCAATAATCCCTGACCTATATTTCACCTTGACCTACTTTTATCCTTGGA
The DNA here is from genome assembly GCA_029237695.1 of Conchocele bisecta. Taxonomy (NCBI): domain Eukaryota; kingdom Metazoa; phylum Mollusca; class Bivalvia; order Lucinida; family Thyasiridae; genus Conchocele; species Conchocele bisecta. The sequence goes on along the minus strand of CM055265.1, from coordinate 49,174,896 downwards.
TTACTTAGTTATCTCCCCTTGGTTACGTTTTTGACTCAAGCTTGTATATGGAATACTCCTGGGCCTTCAGCAACCATACTTGGAAAACCACGCATCTACGTCCAAGGTCAAGGTCACTGTTGAAGGCCAAAGGTCAAACCTATTGAAATTCCCTTCCGCTCTATATCGTCTACACCGATGCATGGATTATCAAATGCCTTGGCACAAATGTTTCTCAGGATGAGAAGGTGTGTCGCGATCAATAACCACGCACCTACATCCAAGGTCAAGGTCACAGTTGAAGCTCAAAGGTAAAAAATATTGAAATTCCCAAATGGCTTGGCACAAATGTTTCTCACGATGAGAAGGTGTGTCACGATCAATAACCACGCACCTACGTCCAAGGTCAAGGTCATAGTTGAAGGTCAAAGGTCAAACCTATTGAAATTCCCTTCCGCTCTATATCTTCTACACCGATGCATGGATTATCACACTATGCCCAGGGTCAAGGTCACAGACTTGATGCGTTTGAAACCTTAACGCTCGGCTAAATGGCTTATGATCAAAAATGCCTCGTTTTCTTTGGCTGCCAGTGGGGGTATTCATGTGCCGACAGGCCACATTTCTAGTTTCCCTTGGTTAATGTTTTTAGTCAACCTTGGTTAAGGTTTTTATGTAGGCCGCAGCCACCTTCTTTGTCAAGCTATGTGTACATCGACACCCTCGTAGTCGAGCTATGCTGTTCTCCTACAGCTCTTGTATGCCCTGTTGTCATACCGCAGATAAGTTTCTCGGCTTGTGATTGGCTAGCTTGCCTGGTCATATATATTATATGACCTGCCAAGGCCGTCGAACATAGAGAAATTGTGATTCCCCTCCGGCGCCTCGCGTCCAATGAAGACACATTTTGCAAGCATCTCGCGATTGCTAATTGTATTCCTCACTAAGCACAATAAAACCCCGAATTGATCAATACAAGTAACAAATTGTACACTCAAAACCAGTCTTTATTGTTTATTTTTCCATAAATATTCTTCGTTCATCAAAATATGAGCGAAAAAATAGCCAAAATAACGAAAATTGCTTTTCAAATCTCAACACGCTTGTCTTCGTGACACGGCTATATTTAGGTCACAAACTATGGGTTCCACGCACGAAACCGCGGCGTAGCAATGACAGCGATTTTTTGGGAACCAGTCGCATTATTCTAGAGGCGCCAAAGGGAGAGCAGATCGATAGAGCAGTGGAATATACTGAATTAAATTACATGATATAAAAAAAGTCGTTTTCGATGGATTTCTTACTCCATATTTAGTTTGTTTTCGTTTAATAAAAAAACAAAATGTTCATTTACGCCTTTATATTAAGACTGACGGTAGAAAATCGAATCTTGGATTATTTTTCTTACTGAAAAAAAACGCAAAGATCAAAAGAAGAAATATGTTTATACGGCCAAATACAGGATCTGCGGTATGACAAATACGTTATTGTGATTCTACACAGGCTATATGGTGTAATATTGCCCGTCTGAAGGTATGTTCACCCTCGGCTATCGCCTCGAGTGAACATACCTCCAGACGGGCAAATAACTACACCATATAGCCTGTGTAGAATCACAATAACTTATAATGTTAGGGTGTATCAGGGATTCCACTGGGGAAAATAAAAAAATCGCCACTTCAAAAAAAAAAAAAGGAATAACTAATAGGATAAAAATGAACAATTGGCGATAAAATATTACAATTTTTTATCGCCAATTGTTCATTTTTATCGCCAATTGCGAAAGTTGCGATCGCCAGCGCAATCCCTGGTGTATAAAGATCAGCATGTAATAATGTTGCTTTGCTTTGCTCTTGATTTTCCTTATGTGTTTATGTCTGTTATCATTTCTATATTAGATATGTATGTTCCTGCCACCGAATGGTGAGGGGGTGGGGGCATAATTATAGTTCTGTACATCCCGTCCATCACAAACTTAACACTCGGGTAAATTCTTATAATTTCGGTTTCCTTTCACGTATTAGACTGCTTCATATTATTTGCCCGTTAGTCAGTGAAATGTCCATCATAGCTACATAAAAGCCCAAATGTATTATGTGACACTCCATTTGTAGGAGGTGACCACATGTTCACCATCGTACTACAAGTGGACACAGTATATATTCCTCAAGATGTATGAAGCTGGACTAGTCTATCAGAAAGAGGTATGATATGTAATTGTTGTGTCCCACAGGGCTGTACAAATTGATTTTTTAGCCACTTGTCCCCGACAAGTGACTTGACAAAAGAGACTTGCCTCGACTTGTCCTGGAAATTATAATCCATGTGTGCATAATACATGCACTTTAGTTGCTATAAAAATGTTGGCAATAACATATATTACTAGTAACGGGAACCCTGGCAATCAGGAAAGATCGATTGATTGGTGTTTAATGGTCTATCTATAATTTCGAGGTGTAAAAACATCAACGTTTTGTGAATTAAATTACGGAGTCTACTCATTTGACCGTCTCGAAAATGAAATCACGCCTATATTTACAATATTTAATGTCATCAGTATGTTCGCGGAACGGTAAATAATAAACTTTTTGAAATTTCAGTTTTTTTTTGTTGGCAACAGCTGTTAATTCGCTAATTACGCTGCAGCTCCATTATAACGCGATCGCGTATAGCGCGATCATATCTCCATTATAACGTGGGTCTCTCGTGGATCCCAAAAAAAATATTAAAAAAAATAGAGAAGAAAATGGAAAACAAACAAAAAAAAATAAAAAAAAATCGTCGGAAGTCGTAGTCATCGTGTAATTAGTTGATTCGTGATTTCTGTAAGTTTATTAAAACAACGACATTCAAAGTACATGAAATAATTATTATTAGTATGTTAGCAAATGTAATACCTTTAATCAGGTAATCATGTTAATATGCATACAGTGCGACCCCCCTATTGCACGGAAGTCCGGCGACATACGACATTCCGTGTTGCTTATCCGAACCGTGCAATATCCGTGCCAGGGAATATATGAATTCCAAATCCAGATGCGATTACACCCGACACATATTACACAGACGAGATTTGTGTGATGCTTTGTGCAAAAAACCAATACACCCAGCTGTGTGTACAGGTATTTATTGTATGACCTCATTCAGCACAAGGCTGTAAACTGTGTGACCTTTAGCCTATGTTTTGAAATGTTACTGATTGGTCAACACGCCTTTTGATGTGCCACAGACATCGCGAACGTGCGACTTCTTTCATCATCGCATCACGGGGAAATCATGCAGTAACCCATTTCATGCTGAGGATACGCTTATGTTTGCGGACAAATATTTTCCTTCTATGCGCTCAGAAGTATATGCTGCGACCACCATTTAATCCGTCTCGTCGAGACGGTTCAAATGAGTGGTCACATCGTATACTTTCATTGAGAAATAACAAAAATAAAAATATTTTTTTTAATAATTTCATACCCGTAAATGTGTATTCCGAAAGGAATGGATTAAAAAAAAGCTCTGAATCATACGCAGATCTGTCGCCATATATCGCCAATATTGATTTCGAAAATATTTTCCGTAAATTGTGTTGAAAAGTTGACACAAAATTCAGAGTTCATGCGGAATTGTCGGTGGGATTATGCTTTCAAATTCGAATAAATTAATCTAATCAGGGTCACAGCTAGTATATCACTTTTCTTGCTATATACACAGTATAGCAGCTTCTGTGTAAGTGTGTATCGCCACGGGGAAGCCGACACATGCCCGAGGCGTTATCGATCAATGAAATGTTACAATTTAGGATTAGTCTAGTGAAGAAAACAGGCTTGTGGCGGGACGTTTCAACGGAAAATAGTGACTTGCCCGGGACTAACTTTCAGCATAGAGCCACTTGCCCGAGACCAAAACCGACTTCTCCCGGGCGTCGGGCGTGCCGATTTGTACAGCCCTGCTGGGACGGAAGACTGTCAGGCATTTTAACCCTTTCACCCCTAAGTAACTGGAATGGAATTTGATATGTTAATTTTGCAACCAATCCTACCATCACAAAATGACTAGTCAATTTATGAAAAGGGGGTGTTTTTGTTCTAAAAAATGTGAAAATTACTTTCAAAAAGTGCAGATCCTGACGAGATGGCTCGTCACGAGCAGGCTCATCTGGATCTACACAATTTGCCAATACCACTATACAGGCCTGTGATGTTGAAAGTGTTAATTATCGATCACAAATTGCTTTATACCACTTGGTCATAGCCTATCAACATCATATTCTTGGCAACCATCAAATGCAGCAGTGCGTAATTGAATCTTTTTCCTGCCCCCAAGCCATCTGGTATTATGCCAAGTTTTCAATTCCAAAAAAAAAAGACAACTTTTCTTGGTCCAATAGCGTACTTCACTGTTCAGTGAAGGATCTACATTGTGGATATTTCCTGATTATGCAGAAAGCTTCTTGACTAATTCAGTAGTTAAATAATGATCTGGCATGGACCAGTCAATGTCTTATATTTAGGGGCGAACAGGTTAATTGCTCCCATTGTCATGATTTTATCTGGTATATAGCTGTGCATTAACCCTTAACATATGGGAAACTTAAATTGTCGTCTGCTGTTATTTTGCATTTGTCTTTTATTTCTCAATAAAAACATGTTTGACAGCACTGTATGAATCATTTCCAACGGAAATGATTCTAAAGTGATGTCAAATCATGTTTTTGATGATGAAACTTGAAAATAGAAAATAAACTGCAGACGACAATTTAATTCAGCATTGTAAAGGTCGGCTCTGAAACAGATTCTGAACACTGTTTCCTAGCCGAACCTGATACACGTTATGACAAGAGGCTGGCCTTGTATATACAGGCGTCAGTGAACTGGGACCCGGTGGACCAGACTGTGTTGGCAGACGAGCAGATTGACGAGGAGGGGCGGTCGTGGAGATCGGGTGCCGTCGTCGAGAAACGCTACCTCAGACAGTGGTACATCAAAACGTCCAATTACGCTAAGGTTGGTAAGGATGATTCCAGAATTGATTGTATCAGGTGGGGAGTAGAAGGCACTTGAATTATTTATTTATGGGTGGTGGGGTCGATTTAAAATTTATCGGAAAGTTGTTTTAATTTCTACAGTCACAGACCAGTGATGGGGTTTTCCAAAAAGTACATCGACTCCCCACATAGTATTAACTCTGGAATTGCCCTAAGGTGGTGTTACGTTTCATGGAAAATTTTAGTTGTAAAAGACAGAATTTACTGAATCTAAATTCATTGTATGTACCAACACGCAATTAAACTGTTGGCTGCACATGGCTTTCTGGGCTCTTAAAAGAATACATGGGCCCCTGTTGTATATAAACTAGGGATGGCAACGAATATTCGAATATTCGTTTATTGACCGAATATTCGAATATCAGTTTGGTATTCAAATCGAAAACTTATTTCAAGGTATTGTTTGGTTTACTTATTTATCACCGTCGCACATACAGCAATTGATCCCGGCACGTGTCGAAGTTTGTATTGTCCGTTATCGACGATTAATAACACGGTATTGTTTTGACAGCCTGAAGGCTTGTAGGTGTTTAATCCGTACCTTAATAAAGTTTAATTGCATTAAATAGCGTAATTGTTGATCCTTGGTAAAGAACTCACGCTGCTTTATCGGTACACGTTGTTTCGTGGTGGTAAAATTTAATCGTGATATGCGTCTGAAATTTCCTTAGAAATCTGTCATTCCTGATCAGACTGCGCAGAGGCGCATGCTGGTCTGGAGCTCCACTTTTCCCAAACTCAATACACCCATTATTCTCGTGTCGGTATACACATTTCATCATTCCGCTGTGTGATGTGTGACGTCATTTGAGATTTCCAATACACACAACACACAACTGAAGTTTGACACAGCGTATTATTGACAAATATTTTAATCGGGCATTACACGTGTACACGTGTACAAAGCGTTTTCGTGTTTTAAAGTATCATGTTGTTTGTTGGATTATTAAATTATAAAAGAACAGATTCGTTGTTAACATGTATCCCCAGGACATTAATTTTCCACTCGCTTGAAAAAATAGATAATTGATTATTATTTGAAGCACGTGGGAACTCAATTTACCCGAGACTTGTTACCGGTATCAATTCCGTAATAGTGAGGAGATTTAGAGGTTGGGTGGTTCCGAATATTCGAATATATATTCGAATAGCCAGTCGAATATTCAAATACCATTTTTACCATTCGTTGCCATCCCTAATATAAACCTGTCTTATAAATAGGTGGAAGAACTTGGAACATCGGTAATAACTCATGTTAGAATTACTTCCTGGGAAACATTGACATTAGAATTGGCGGAGTTTGTCAGTTTGACACCATGTTTGTTATTTAGACGATGAAAACATCAGATCAAACTGACAAATTCCATCAATACTAACGCCGATGATGCGGAATTTGTTGGTTTGATGTCACGTAGCTTAGTTTAAACTAAGCAACGTGACATCAAATCAACAAATTCTGCCAATTCTAACATCAAGGATGCCCCGGAACTAGTGGTAACAAGTTTCTCAAGATTTCCTAAGTTCGGTAACCTGTAGCCGATTTCACCAAGATTGCAAAGTATACTTACCTTGCTAAGTAAACTTTGAGGGAGAAATTTTCAATTTAACGATACATTTATTAATTTTTATTATACTGAATTTTATTACATTATCACAGCCATTTTGGCTATGATAATGTAATAAATTCAATATAATAATTCTGCATACTTTTAATCATCAAATATTTGCAGTCATTAGTTCTATATGAAATAATGCATTTCAGGAACAATAAATGATTACTCCCTCAAAGTATACTTTGCTAGATAAGTATACATGTACTTAGCAATTTTCGTGAAATACTGTTTATGCGACTGGTGTGTTGCAGTCACTGTGGGATGGACTGGGTGACGTGAGGTCGGACCTGTGGTTGGACGTGATGCAGATTCAAAAGAACTGGATCGGCGAGTGTACTGGCTGCCGACTCGACTTCCGCATCAAGGTATGTACGCTGATCAAACTACATACCGACGTTCTACAAATGACAACTTGGTACTAAAGTGATCCTGTGTTGGAAGGGTGCATGGCACTGGATCAGGACACTGTCCATCTGTGTAACTGTGTTGTAAGTTTTTATTGTAATTTTTGTGCTATGTGTGTTCAGTATTACCCCTGTCCAGGCGTATTCCCGTGTTTCTATGACCTGCTGTTGAATGGATGTAAAACTCCAATCAATCAACAATCCAGACAATTTTGGACAGCGTACTCGGCATGTTTTATAAGCACAGGTCCTAGTTTGTATACATACTTAAAACAATCTGATTTATGCCCGCAGTCTCAGTAGAGCCGGAAGCTTATATTGTTTGGACTGTATGTCTGTCTGTATGTCCGTCCATCTGAGGCTTAGATTAAGAAGTTTGCTTGGAGTTTCTCAATTCTATATCCCCTGAAGGATTACATTAATATTTCAGTACATCATATTTGTGCACAATGCCACACATCCATGTTGCCCTTAATATAACCTTCATCTTTGATCTTCACAACTTTGCTTAAACACTTAGAAGTTTTTGGTTAAGAAGTTTTCCGCAGTTCCTCAATTCTGTCATACGTTCTATATACCTTGAAGGATTCTTTAATATTTCAGTACATCACACATGTCCACATATGCCACACAACCATGCTGCCCGTAGTATTGCCATTACCTTTTGACCTTCACAAGTTTTGGACACATAGCAGTTTTGGTCACTGAAGTTACTCCAATCTGCCACTGGAGGCAAGGCTACGTCATGGCGTACTGTATAACTGATGCCCTGTAGCCGATTTCATCAAAATTGCAAAGTATACTTATCTAGCAAAGTATACTTTGAGGGAGTAATCATGTATTTTTCCCGAAATGCATTATATCATATAGAACTTGACGACTGCATATATTTGATGATTAATGCAGAATTATTATACTGAATTTATTACATTATCACAGCCAAAATGGCTGTGATAATGTAATAAATTCAGTATAATAAAAATTAATGAATTTATCCTTAAATTTAAAATTTATCCCTCAAAGTATAGTTTGCTAGCGAAGTATACTTTGCCATGTTGATGAAATAGGTTACTGGTCTGAGTGACTGTAATTGATTTAAGGTTGGTTTTGTAAGCCTGGTACACAAAAAGTACTACCTAACTTCTACTATTAAAAACTGTGTGTACATGTAACTCGGGTGAGTCTCATTCTGTTGAGTTAAGCACTGCTCTGAGTTTAGTTTGGAATTGGTTTAATACCCTCTGGGGCCCAGAACTAACCCATAATGTCAAGTATATGATAAATGTTGTCAAACTAACTCATAACCAGACATTTGTTTGTACAGAAAGGCGATGTGTACTTCGTGGACCCATTGTCAGTGTTCACTGAGGCACCAGAGGCCATGTTTGGTGTATCCCACGTGGCCCTGTCACATGACCATCGCTACAACAGCTCTGAGCACCACCTACAGGTATGTAGATAACACCTGCCATGACAAAAAGGGACATATTGATTGAGACGTTTGCCAGTGTAGCTCCTGTTCATTTTTGTAAAGATTCCACCTTGAGGCATCAATATGTCACCGACTTGCCACCAAACAGTCTGACTCAGATTCACAGGCTGATCTGGGACCAATACAATAATCTGGCTAGCCTCTTGTCATATGATGATTATTAGGTGAGGATAGGAAAAGTGGGAATTCCGAGGCTTGCCGAGCAATTCCTAGTTTCCTGGCTGGCTGTACTTGCCACATAGTATATCCCAGGTACTTGCCACCTAGTATATCCCAGGTACTTGCCACATAGTATATCCCAGGTACTTGCCACCTAGTATATCCCAGGTACTTGTCACATAGTATATCCCAGGTACTTGCCACATAGTATATCCCAGGTACTTGCCACATAGTATATCCCAGGTACTTGTCACATAGTATATCCCAGGCACTTGCCACATAGTATATCCCAGGTACTTGCCACATAGTATATCCCAGGTACTTGCCACATAGTATATCCCAGGCACTTGCCACATAGTATATCCCAGGTACTTGCCACATAGTATATCCCAGGTACTTGCCACATAGTATATCCCAGGCACTTGCCACATAGTATGTCCCAGGCACTTGCCACATAGTATATCCCAGGTACTTGCCACATAGAATATCCCAGGTACTTGCCACATAGTATATCCCAGGCACTTGCCACATAGTATATTGTCAGGTACTTTCCACATAGTATATCCCAGGTACTTGCCACATAGTATATCCCAGGTACTTGCCACATAGTATATCCCAGGTACTTGCCACATGGCATTGTATATCCCAGGTACTTGCCACATAGTATATCCCAGGTACTTGCCACATAGTATATCCCAGGTACTTGCCACATGGCATAGTATATCCCAGGTACTTGCCACATAGTATATCCCAGGTACTTGCCACATAGTATATCCCAGGTACTTGCCACATAGTATATCCCAGGTACTTGTCACATAGTATATCCCAGGTACTTGTCACATAGTATATCCCAGGTACTTGCCACATAGTATATCCCAGGTACTTGCCACATAGTATATCCCAGGTACTTGCCACATAGAATATCCCAGGTACTTGCCACATAGTATATCCCAGGTACTTGCCACATAGTATATCCCAGGTACTTGTCACATAGTATATCCCAGGTACTTGTCACATAGTATATCCCAGGCACTTGCCACATAGTATATCCCAGGTACTTGCCACATAGTATATCCCAGGTACTTGCCACATAGTATATCCCAGCACTTGCCACATAGTATATCCCAGGTACTTGCCACATAGTATATCCCAGGTACTTGCCACATAGATATATCCCAGGCACTTGCCACATAGTATGTCCCAGGCACTTGCCACATAGTATATCCCAGGTACTTGCCACATAGAATATCCCAGGTACTTGCCACATAGTATATCCCAGGCACTTGCCACATAGTATATTGTCAGGTACTTTCCACATAGTATATCCCAGGTACTTGCCACATAGTATATCCCAGGTACTTGCCACATAGTATATCCCAGGTACTTGCCACATGGCATTGTATATCCCAGGTACTTGCCACATAGTATATCCCAGGTACTTGCCACATAGTATATCCCAGGCACTTGCCACATAGTATATTGTCAGGTACTTTCCACATAGTATATCCCAGGTACTTGCCACATAGTATATCCCAGGTATTTGCCACATATTTTGCCGCATAGTATATCCCAGGTACTTGCCACATATTATATTGTCAGGTACTTGCCACATAGTATATTGTCAGGTACTTGCCACATAGTATATTATATTATATCCCAGGTACTTGCCACATAGTATATCCCAGGCACTTGCCACATAGTATATTGTCAGGTACTTTCCACATAGTATATCCCAGGTACTTGCCACATAGTATATCCCAGGTATTTGCCACATAGTATATCCCAGGTACTTGCCACATGGCATAGTATATTCCAGGTACTTGCCACATAGTATATCCCAGGTACTTGCCACATAGTATATCCCAGGCACTTGCCACATAGTATATTGTCAGGTACTTTCCACATAGTATATCCCAGGTACTTGCCACATAGTATATCCCAGGTATTTGCCACATATTTTGCCGCATAGTATATCCCAGGTACTTGCCACATATTATATTGTCAGGTACTTGCCACATAGTATATTGTCAGGTACTTGCCACATAGTATATTATATTATATCCCAGGTACTTGCCACATAGTATATCCCAGGTATTTGCCACATATTTTACCGCATAGTATATCCCAGGTACTTGCCACATATTATATTGCCAGGTACTTGCCACATAGTATATTGCCAGGTACTTGCTACATAGTATATATATATATCCCAGGTACTTGCCACATAGTATATTATATTATATCCCAGGTACTTGCCACATATTATATTGCCAGGTACTTGCCACATAGTATATCCCAGGTACTTGCCACATTATATTGTCAGGTACTTGCCACATAGTAGATCCCAGGTACTTGCCACATTATATTGCCTGGTACTTGCCACATAGTATATTGCCAGGTACTTGCCACATAATATATTGCCAGGTACTTGCCACGTTATATTGCCAGGTACTTGCCACATAGTAGATCCCAGGTACTTGCCACGTTATATTGCCAGGTACTTGCCACATAGTAGATCCCAGGTACTTGCCACATTATATTGCCAGGTACTTGCCACATAGTATATCCCAGGTGCTTGCCACATATTATATTGCCAGGTACTTGCCACATATTATATCCCAGATATTTGCCATATAGTATATCACAGGTACTTGCCACATATTATGTTCCAGGTACTTGCCACATAGTATATCCCAGGTATTTGCCACATATTATATTGCCATAGTATATCCCAGGTACTTGCCACATAGTATATTGCCAGGTACTTGCCACATATTAGATTTAGGAAACAGTAGGAATTCTGGCTTGCAGAGGAATTTCTGCCATTTCCGAGCTGACCTTTATAAATTTCATATCGTAAGGCACTTGCCACCTATTATATTTATTTTTGCATCTTCAACCCGAACTTGATATCATCAAACACTTGCTAGATATCACATCATCATATTTATGTCCCCAGGCCATATTAGATTATTTAGTCAATTCTATTGCATGTACCGTATTCATTCTAATAAACGCCCGGGCGCTTATTAGAATCATCGGTAAGTCACAGGTCGGGGGTGGGCGATTAATAGAGGCAATGGTTTTTGATCTGAGTAAAAAATGTCAAAAAGTGAAGAAAACGATTGGATTTGTAAACCTTACAGACGTTCTATTTACTCACGGTGTAGTCTTAGCAATTACTACCGTATCGGACGTTTGTATTTGGATAATCTGTATGTTTGGACTGGTCCGTTTCTCATTAGAATAATTACTTTAGGATCAGTAAGTATTCTGACATACCCCAAATCCGTAAATTTCTCAAAATATCTCAACAATAACAAAGGGACATCACTCTTCGCGTAACATATACTATCTGGTCAAATCGTCCCCAGACCAAAATCGTCCCCATACCAAATCGTATTTTTTTATTTTATATTTTTTTTGATAATAAAGCAAGCCCATCATCATATCTGGTTCCCGGTTTTGCTGTATAATATTGTGTGTTAAACCGTGACCGGGTACCGATGGCTGTCAACGACGAATAAGGAAAATGCTAGGCAGCGCTCCAGTTAAGGTGCGGAACTGGATTGTATATTAGAACCATATAACGACTATAGTGACTCAGCAATAATTGTTAAACAAGGCGAAACTGTTGTGGGGAGATATCACCCAGGTGATCGCAGTTACTTCTGGGGAACCGCGACCCTTCTCTATCGGGACATTTGCAAGGGGAGGTGGCCTTGAAATTCCATGTTCTTACAGAATATTTGGACGCAAAGAACGAAAGGCACATGTCCGCGCGTTACTAAAAAGGGAAATACGGAAAATTACAGTTTGACAGGTATATATATGTCCATTTTTCTTTCCAGAGGAGGCCATGGGCGTTTATTAGAGGTCTCAATTTTTGTAAAATCGGGCAGAAAATGTTCATTGTTTTGCCCAAAAATGGGGGGCGTTTATTAGAGTATGGGCGTTTATTAGAATGAATACGATATCTTGTTTCTAGACGAAAATCATTTGTGTACATGATCACATAGAGATAAAACGTGAGTAGTCGAGTCACAACAATGATTCGTCTGCTTTTATCACACCAGGACACCGAATGGTGACGCTGGCATATAGTGTTACCGGCGTCCGTACGTCCCGAAACCTTAACGCTCGGGTAAATGGCTTATAATTTCTGTTTCCTTGCTCGGATCTGCTTTACATTTCACACATGCATTGCTCTAATGGTACTCTACCGCCCTGTGACAAATCCACATTCGTCCCGCCCCCGCTAAGCCCAGGGTCAAGGTCACAGACTTGGTGCGTTCGAAACCTTAACGCTCGGGTAAATGGCTTATAATTTCTGTTTCCATGTTTTAAAATGTGTCTCGGTTTATTTGGCTTTAACAATGGAATGCTAAATTAAATTTGTCGTCTGCTGTTTTATTTCCTATCATGTAATTTCTCACTAGCGGAGAAATAGTTGTATCTCTCATTGGGAGATGATTCTAATGTGCTGAAAAAGCATGTATTTGTTGAGAAATAAAATTGTATTAAAAACATTAAGCAGACGACAATATTTATTTCCCCGCATTCCAACGTTAACAGTTACAACGTTCTGTTGCTTTCAGGGACACAGCATAGGAGATAAAGGTATGGATGGCACAGCCGTTATTGACCTACCAAAGGATTCTTGCTGGGGTGACTTGCACTAATCAGAGCTCCAGATAAGCTGCGTGTTTGCTTAAATACGCAATTAAAATTGCCAAAAACCCAATTGAAATCAGAAGTGGCGAGTATCAACAGACCACAAATATAGCATATTTTTCTTATTTTCCAAGAAAACACATCTTGGTATTTCATTAGAATTGTTTCCTTTAAGCCAGACAATTCTAATGAAATGCCAAGATATGTTTTCATTTCGAAGCAAACTATTCAATAATTGCTGTCTGTTGATGTGTAAACAGTAGTGCGATTTTTTTTTTTTACCCAATTAAAATTTTGAAATACCCAATTGCTTCAGAAATGATGGAGTGACAATACTCAATTACTAATTCCTTATCTGTAGCCCTGACTAATTATCGAGTGTTGTAGTCAAATTCAGATACATGTATTGTAAACATTTGGTCTGTTTACAATTGTTGGCATCCAAAGGTCTGGGGCCTGTTTCACTAAACTTCGTTGGACAAAAATGTTCGTAAGTGCAAATTTATAATCGTCTGGAAATTTCAATTGATGGATTTACATTTATTGAGCATATGCTGCATATGCAGTCTATGCTCAATAAATGTAAATCCATCAATTGTTTACATGAAAACAGTCATCATAATTTTGCACTTACAAACATTTTAGTCGTACAAAGTTTAGTGAAACGGCCCCCTGTTTCCTAACTTAACAGACGCATTGTTTTCCATAGCATAACTGATTCCAATTCCAAGTGATGTACACGATTCAGGGAAGTTTCATTACAGAAACTGCGATATTTTCTGTAAATGTTGTTGAACGATGACGAATTTCAAATGCGAAATACACAATAGTGCGAAGAAACACTTTCACGTGAGATATGCCATGTGCTTTTGTACCTAAGAACATGTGGTTAGTAATGTCATAAAAGGAATGCACATGAATATTGGTGTTTACTCTAGGAAATCTATGAACAATTTCAAATAATTTTCACATTGAAAAAGAATCGGTTGGAATTATGAGGAATAAATAAAATTTCTGTAGAATTTGTTTGGGATATAAACTAAAACTATATAAAGTATATCTTTACTGAAACTTAAAACTCAATTGATTGCAGAATTTGATTTGTCGAAAATGTGGTTTCAATAACTTTCATTTTACAATTTATCACACTACTGTCTGTTTCACGTTTTTCTGCCGACAAACTTTTGGCTATTAAACACATTAAATCTAAAAAATATTTAAATGTATAGAGGATATTCATATTTTTGCAACATATATGTCATATTCATTGCAAAAATATGAATATTCTATTTATTATATACCGCTCCATGGAAATTAGCAGTTTTTTAGACTGTATACGGTAATGAATGTGTATTTGCAGCCTATTTGCAGTCCGGCACTGCAGGTGCGCGTTATGAATATAGATAGCGGAAGTATACTCAACAAAACTAGAAACGTCCCTGTTTTATAGCCGGTGTAGCTCTGTCTATGTATGTACCACATGTTCAAAGTACATGTATTTTAAACCGTGGCGATGTTCAGAATACGATCGTGTAGAGTTTAGCCGATACACACGGTTTACATAGCGGCCAGTGACCGGAACGTTGATTTCCACTTTTTGCACGTGCACGCTATACTTGTCATCGATAAGGTGATTCAGTTCATGTCGTACCATTCATGCGATAGGGGCTATTCGGAAAATTAAAAAACTTTTTTAATTTTTCACTGTTTTCGATATGCCACGGCTTTCCGAAAACGAGCGAAATCAGGCAATTGGGATGCTTGCGGGTGGGATGGCCGCCAGGGCGGTCGCGCCTCGGTTTGGTTGCTAACGGAAGACGATTGATAGTCTTGCAGCCCGGTACCAGCAGACTGGGGCTGTTCACGACCGGCAGCGACCTGGTAGGCCTCGTGTAACGACGGCTAGAGCCGATCGTTACATTACGTTGACGCACTTACGTCAACGTCGATTGGCAGCCACAGTCACTGCTAGGCGATACGGTGTCTCAGGGCAGACCATTCGCAACCGGTAACGTCGTAACGCCCAACCAATCCGGGCACGCCGCCCGTCACTGGTCAGATAATGACCCAACGTCACCGTGCTGCCAGACTGTTATGGGCGTGACGTCATCTGAACTGGAGAGGGGCTGACTGGAACCGAGTTTTGTTCACCGATGAATCTCGGTTCACAGTTAGTCATGCTGACGGAAGATTACGGGTATACAGGCGTAAAAATGAAAGATTCACCGATTGTTGCATTGTTGAGAAGAACAGGTTTGGGGGAGGGAGCGTAATGGTCTGGGGTGGGATCATGGGAAACCGGAAGACAGATTTGGTTGTTGTACAGGGCAACATCAATGCACAACGTTATGTTGCAGATGTGCTAAATGCACATGCCTTACCATTTATCCGTCAGCATGGTCCTGGTGTGACATTGATGCACGACAATGCCCGCCCTCACGTAGCCAGGGTCACCACTCAATACTTACAGCAAAACAACGTCGACGTCATGCCATGGCCCGCGGTCTCCCGGATCTCAATCCCATTGAGCACATATGGGATGAGCTGGGCCGCAAAGCACGAGCTAACCATCAGATTGACAATGTTCGCGATCTTACACGGGCGTTACAACGGGAATGGAGGAATTTGCCCAACGCACTGGTATTGCGTTACGTCACGTCGATGTGGCGTAGGATCATTGCATGCATTCATGCAAATGGTGGCCACACTCGGTACTAACAAGATTTACTGAATTTGCCACATTACTTATTGAAATTCCATCTCTAAACATTAAGTAACACATTTCTGAGTTTTTGTGATTTTTGATTTTGACCCCTACCGCCCTTGGCCGGTTATCTCTCGAATATTTAACAAGATATCCAAATGCAATTTATTGGCTTTGATACAGAAATGAATGAACTTGTTTTTCCATTTTGATTTTTAAAAGTAACCCTTTTGGTTTTTGATGAATCTTTCCTTAAACATGGAGGGACGTTTCTAGTTTTGCTCAGTATAGTTGTATTTTCACCGGAAGATGTTTATTTCATCGATGAGAACATATGACTTTTATTTACATCGTATAACTATGAATTTCATGGGTAGGTATATAGTAAAAGTACTTTTTCTCCCATAATAAAAAAGTCACCCTCCCCAAATATTTTTGTTTTATGAAATTCCATAAAATATTGATTTTATAGCGAAAATATTTTTATGGGAATTTAACATGGGGGGGAAAAAGAGATGGAAGCAGTGGGGGAGGAGTAAAAACAACGGAAACATTTGGAAATTGACTCCAAAACCTCTCTAGATAGCTTGGAAATGACGTAAATAAGAAAACAAAAGTTAGAATTTGAAAATCGGTCCACAAATAAAACAATATTTTTAAAAAATCGATATTTAGCCCCTATGTTTAATTCCTATAAGAAAATCATTTTTCAATATTTGATAGAATTTCATGAAATAAAATTTTTGGTGAGGGAGATTTTTTTGTTATTGATGAAAAACTACTTACATTTAAATATCTTTTAAATTTTATGTGTTTAATAGCCAAAAGTTTATTGGCACAAAAACGTGAAACAGACAGTAGTATCATTGCATGTTTTCCCCATCACCCAATTATTAGATATTTTTAGAGTTTTGCCTGGATTTGGTGGCGGAGCATCCCGTTACCAAGGAGACGATCCCAGTTGTCGTATCCGACAGCACAGAGTTCCATCGCAGCAACGATTCCCATCTTGGTATGATCACTACATATTAAACAGTGATAATAAAACATTTAATAACCAAAATCAGGAAGTCTGATTGGTCGAAACTGAGCTGTTCTCAGTCTTGGCCAATCAAACTATCCGCTTTTACTATAAATCAGGATGTCTGATTGGTTGAGGCTGAGCTGTGCTCTTCTCAGCCCAACAAACTGATTTTGTGGACCTGTTCTGGAAATATGCCTAGAAAATTCTATAATCACTGGTTCAGGAGTCTCTGCAGCAAGGTGTCTAACTTGGCATTGATTGTTTGTGATAACAGAAATGTGGCTGTGACTGGAGAAATGGGGCTTATGGCAGTTGTGACCAATGTATGACCAGTGGAGACGATTCTCATGTGCTGTCAAAACTATTTTTTTGTTAAGAATTAAAGCAAAAATGAAAAACAGCAGACGTCAATTTCCGTCAACAGCGTAGGAAGGGTTAAAGAAGGACACTCCTGTTACCTGATAGCTCTATATTTCTTGCTTGTTGGAAGTACGACGGGTATTAATTGATGAAATGGCGAACAGTGCAGATCCTGATCAAGTTGATCTGGATCTACACCAGTCGCAAAACCCATAAGCCCCATTTCTCCAGTCACAGCCACAATTTACCTGATGTTAGTTGTGAACAGCATAGCCCAGATGAGCCTGTTCATGTCTTCTGAAAACAACAGAATTACAAGTATGTCGTTTCCAACCAGTGTATATCCTAATCAGCTGCCCATGTGCGATATTTCATGAAAAATATTTGCAAAATTTACTATTTAATTGAATCCGCATTGTCTATGAAAATTGTGTCTTCGTTCGAGGTACAATGTCACGTATGGGACGTTAACCTAATTATGGCCCATGCGTGTATACTGGCAGGTATTCCGTCGGTGTCGGCGGTGGACTGTGGTGTGGCTGAGGCTCTCGGTGTGAAGTGGACACACATTCTGTCTGTCGATGGTGACACTCTCACCAACTCCAGGCAGGTATAAAAGTAAAACGTTTATTATAGTGTCACCCCTGTTGAAAGCCAGTTTGGCCTTATGCATATATTCAATTTCATGGCCAAAGTTTTATTAACCCTTTCAACATTTGTACAGGTAATATATGGGATTTAGTACTAAACCCATTGACCCGGCCTTAAATGACCTTAGCTCTTGATAGGCCGTTATGCCCCAACATTCAAACAAACAAACCTTTCAACAACACAGGCCTGTTTTTTATACGCCCGTTTGAAAAAAACTACTTGACGGATTATAACCAAATTTGGTATACATGTTTATCACGGCAAGCTGAAGAAGCCTATTGATTTTCAAAAATTTGCCATGCCTTATCTCTGCTTTGCGGCCATTTTTATTTTTCGCACTCTGTATCCTTGAAACTACCACAAGAAGGTCCAGGCGGTGACCGAGGGTATCCGTCAGCCCCTGTTCACTTGCCCTTGTTGTAAGATGAGCTAGCTAAACGCTTTTCCAGGAACTTTTGGATCATCTTTTGTACAGCATTTCTTAAAATATTCTTACTGACAATGCATATATGCTTCTTGTGATGTCAAAGCAATGAAATTATCCAAAATAATATATCATGGACATATAGACAAGTCCGACAGATAGGCTAGCTTAGAGCTAAAGTTGACAATTTGCCAAAAACATTATGTTAATTTTGTTGCCCTATGTTTTCCAGCTGGATGGCTTATCTCGGAAGCAAGGCTTCAATGCAGCCACACAGTTGGCCCAGGTATGTAACCACAGCTGACCAGATTATGTAGAGATGTATTATACTAAAACTACTTTTGTTTTGCTCTCCTGCACATACAAGATGGCACTCGTCAATTACAAACTTTATTTTTCAAGGTGTCAATTTCAACACTCAGAATTGGCCGCTTTTGAGATTATTGTTGATATTGGTTTTTGTCTCTCCCACGTTTGTGAAAAATGAGACATAGCAGTCACAATTCTAGCATAGGCGACATTGTCATAGTCGGCATCAACAATTTTGATGTACGTGCAATTGTTGAATACCTCTGATCCGTTAGTCAGATAATTTCCAAACTTCGTTAACAGCTTCCTCACATTGATGGGTATCCACCCTGGGTGATCTAGTGATCTTGACTTTCGTTGGTGAGATATAGTTTATTACATTAATATCCAGGACAACCTTGTTCAGTCTGCGTATACAATCTGATCGGGGAATACACTGTTCATAGTCAAGTAAATATGCAGTCAACAATGAACATATGACACGAGCCATGTACGATTTTTCATGAAAAATATTTATGGAAACTGTGTTATTTTCTGTAAATGACTTCAAAAGTTCACGAAATGTTCATAGCAAATGCGGAATTCTATTCCACATTTCTCTCAACCGTTTGTCAACTTTCAACATCATTTACGGACAATATCATAAATATTTTTCATGAGAATTCACACATTTTCTTGGCTACAAAGTCGAATGGCTTGTCTCGTATGTGGCTATGACTAGATAAATGGGGTTATGGCGTCCGTGGCCTGTCTATCTCCTGATTAGCTAGCGCACTTGATGTCTTGCTACACCAGATCACTTGGGGCCCAGGCATGAATCCCAGTAGGATTCACCGTTAAAATATGAATCCTTAAGGATGAACTCGATGTCAAGATGTGCGTACCCTCCCATCCTCCTCAAACATGAAAACAAATGTATAACTATATCCTATCCTAGTCTACATTGATACACAATATCAACCACGTGTACTATCCGTTTATTGGCAGAATTGTGGGTTCGGTGGTCACCTAGTCAGCCCGTATCTGAGAGACTGGCTCATCTCGCGACAGCGTTACTGGGGCACGCCCATTGCCATTATACACTGATTATCACATGTACTATCCGTTTATTGACAGAGTTCTGGGTTCGGTGGTCACCTAGTCAGCTCGTACCTGAGAGACTGGCTCATCTCGCGACAGCGATACTGGGGCACGCCCATACCCATTATACACTGTGACAACTGTAAGGTAATGACAGCTACACTGTAAATATGTTGGTCTGTGTTCTATTTCTTTTTGGTGATGTTGGGACCTGTGACAACTGTATTTTGTTAATGACAAATTTATGTACCGGTAAATATATTGGACCATGTTTTATTTTGTTTTTGTGAATTTGATGTTGGCTGTGACAAATGTAATTACAGTGGAACCTCTCTAAACCGGACACTAAGAAAACACCTGTGATCTTATTTTTGATGAGTTTCTCGGTCATTTATATCGGGTGAAGATGTATGTTCGTGATCGCAGAGCACACACCTATGACTCAGAATGATCAAATGTCTGATTCACAGTGAAACAAACCTCTTTAAGCCGGACACGCTGGGGAGCTTCCAGGCTGTCTGGTTTAGAGAGGTTTCACTGTAATTAATGACAATTATGTTGAAAATACTCTGTTCTATTACCTTTTTGTGAATTTCAGACGGGTCGTTGGCGTAAAAATCACCCTGTAAGGCATTTGCAACAATTGTAGACCCTGGTCATCTTGAATATCCAATAATAAACTACTAAAAAATAACACAATAATAATTCCCATTGGAATATTTTCATGAAACTTCACACATGGATAGATCACAAAACAAATGTGTGTCCTGCACAAGAATTGTATGTCTCGCTTTATTGAATATTTAGTGATCTTCTTTTGTCTTGCAGACTGATGTTTTCTCAATAACTTGATAACTGTTTGGAATATGTTACCTTATTTCTGTGTCAGGTTGTGCCGGTGGCATTTGAGGACTTGCCTGTGCACCTACCGGACATCGCGGACATCGGTGACCAGGGCCTCTCATCACTGAAACAACAGCAGGACTGGCTCAATGTCACATGTCCACGGTAACGAGGGATTGGCGGAAAATAATGTTTTATTATGCTCCCACCATATAATGTAGGGGGCATTTATTGTTACCCCTGTCCATCCATCCCTTCCGTCTTTCTGTCCGTCCGTCACAAAACTTTAAAATTCGGGTAAATGTCTTCATATTTCATACACGCATTGTTCTAATGGTCCTCTACCGCCCTGTGACAAATCCACGTTCGTCACACCCCACTAAGCCCAAGGTGAAGGTCACATACTTGGTGCGTCAAAAACTTTAACGCTCTGGGCCCGGTTGCTCAAAACTTCTGTTAGCTTAACAGACTGTTAAATCCTTAACATTGTTAAGGATTTAACAGTCTGTTAAGCTAACAGAAGCTTTGAGCAACCGGGCCCTGGTAAATGTCTTATAAGTTATGTTTCATACATGTATTGCTTTAATGGTCCTCTACCACCCTGTGACAATCCACGTATGTTGCCTTAGAACATGCAAAAGTTTCTTAATAAAACATTATTTGGCAGCACTTTAGAATTCTTTCCAATGGAAATGATTCTAAAATGCTGTCAAACCATTTTTTTTTATGTTTACCCTATTGGATACTGTGTGGCCGTCCGACCATGTGCATTTCAGAGATTATTATTGCACATGATATTACTCAAACAAGGGGATCTTGCAGGATAAACTGCCAAAAATCAGCCAACTTCACCTCTTCTAGCATTTGACAAAGAACTGACAATGTGAAGTAGATCATATGACATAATGTGGCTAATCATACATAGAAACTCCAGGACAACAGACTCCTGTCAATTGTATTACAACTTGATGTACTTAAAGTCAGATAATGGTGTACTTTTGCCAACATTCTCAAAATGTACATAATCTATGGCTGACATGTACAGTTTTCCTTGACACTGTACTGTGCTATATGTAAATACACATGGGCCATATATACCCATATGACGCTTCACTGCACTATTGTATTAGTGTCTATTAATAGAGTACAGTAGTGGGTATATATGGTGTGTGTTGTGTGGTTAACCAGATAAAAGTGACACACTACGCTATTCTCTTGTGTATGATGTTATTTATGATGGTGATTTGTGTTGTTAAAAAAAACTACACAAATCTCTCCAGAAAGCTTGACACATTTTACAGTTTGTTTTAATATAATTGATACGAGTCTGTTGTCCTGCCTTTTCTATGAATGATTAGCTACATTATATCATAATTCCAGCACAAAAATATTTACACAATTCCCTAACATTTGATTGGTCTGTAGCAAGTCTCTGTCCAAAATTTATATC
The DNA here is from genome assembly GCA_029237695.1 of Conchocele bisecta. NCBI lineage: Eukaryota > Metazoa > Mollusca > Bivalvia > Lucinida > Thyasiridae > Conchocele > Conchocele bisecta. The sequence continues at coordinate 49,152,692 of CM055265.1, read as the reverse complement.
CCAGTAAATTCCCATGCCGAACTACTTTCAGTAACCGTGAGGCGCTGTTAAAATAATTCTTAAAAAACGGAAAATAAACACATTTCTTGATGAATTTATTTCAAATGTTGGAATTATAAGGAATGAATGGCATTTTTTGTCGCGCCCGCTTGCGGAAAGCGCGATATAGTCGGCACTACGTACGCGTGTCCGGTTAAAGTTTTTGGTTAAGTTGTTTGGTTAAGTTTTTTGGATAAAGTTTTTGGTTGAGTTCTTTGGTTAAAGTTTTTGGTTAAGTTTTTGTCGTGCCTGCTTGCGGAAAGCGCGATATAGTCGGCACTTTGGCGTACGTACGTACGTGTGTCCGGTTAAAGTTTTTGGTTAAGTTGTTTGGTTAAGTTTTTTGGTTAAAGTTTTTGGTTAAGTTCTTTGGTGTGTCCGGTTAAAGTTTTTGGTTAAGTTGTTTAGTTAAGTTTTTTGGTTAAAGTTTTTGGTTAAGTTCTTTGGTGTGTCCGGTTAAAGTTTTTGGTTAAGTTCTTTGGTGTGTCCCATTAAAGTTTTTGGTTAAGTTCTTTGGTGTGTCCGGTTAAAGTTTTTGGTTAAGTTGTTTGGTTAAGTTTTTTGGTCAAAGTTTTTGGTTAAGTTCTTTGGTTAAAGTTTTTGGTTAAGTTTTTTGGTTAAGTTTTTTGGTTAAAGTTTTCGTTAAAGTTTTTCATTCTACCCCCCTCCCGTGCGGTCAAGGTCAAATTACTTTGAAGTTTTTGGTTAAGGTTTTTGGTTAAAGTTTTTGGTTAAGTTTTTGTCGCGCCCGCATGCGGAAAGCGCGATATAGTCGGCACTTTGGCGTACGTATGTACGTACGTACTTACGTACGTGTGTCCGGTTAAAGTTTTTGGTTAAGTTTGGTTAAGTTTTTTGGTTAAAGTTTTTGGTTAAGTTCTTTGGTTAAAGTTTTTGGTTAAGTTTTTTGGTTAAGTTTTTTGGTTAAAATTTTTGGTTAAAGTTTTTTTGTTATTCTATATCTCTGCAACTACTTTGCCCATTACCTTGAAACTTCACATGGGTGTTTATCATCATCTATATTTTCATTCTACCCCCCTCCCGTGCGGCCCCTGTGCCCAATGTCAAGGTCAAATTACTTTGAAGTATTTGGTTAAGTTTTTTGGTTAAGTTTTCTCGTTAAAGTTTTTTGTTAAAGTTTTTTGTTAAAGTTTTTCGTTATACTATATCTCTGCAACTGCTTTGCCCATTGCCTTGAAACTTCACATGGGTGTTTATCATCATCTATATTTTCATTCTACCCCCTCCCCGTGCGGCCCCTGTGCCCCCCCCAATGTCAAGGTCAAATTACTTTGAAGTTTTTGGTTAAAGTTTTTGGTTAAGTTTTTTGGTTAAGTTTTTGTTAAAGTTTTTTCGTTATACTATATCTCTGCAACTGCTTTGCCCATTACCTTGAAACTTCACATGGGTGTTTATCATCATCTATATTTTCATTCTACCCCCCTCCCGTGCGGCCCCTGTGCCCAATGTCAAGGTCAAATTACTTTGAAGTTTTTGGTTAAAGTTTTTTTGGTAAATTAAAGTTTTTTGGTTAAGTTTTTTGGTTAAAGAAAGGTTGGTTAAGTTTTTTGGTTAAGTTTTTTGGTTAAAGTTTTTCGTTATACTATATCTCTGCAACTGCTTTGGCCATTACCTTGAAACTTCACATGGGTGTTTATCATCATCTATATTTTCATTCTACCCCCTCCCGTGCGGCCCCTGTGCCCAATGTCAAGGTCAAATTACTTTGAAGTTTTTGGTTAAAGTTATTTTTGGTTAAGTTTTTTTGGTTAAGTTTTTTGTTAAAGTTTTTCGTTATACTATATCTCTGCAACTGCTTTGCCCATTACCTTGAAACTTCACATGGGTGTTTATCATCATCTATATTTTCATTCTACCCCCTTCCGTGCGGCCCCTGTGCCCAATGTCAAGGTCAAATTACTTTGAAGTTTTTGGTTAAGTTTTTTGGTTAAAGTGTTTGGTTAAGTTTTTGGTTACGTTTTTTGGTTAAGTTTTTTGGTTAAAGTTTTTCGTTATACTATATCTCTGCAACTGCTTTGCCCATTACCTTGAAACTTCACATGGGTGTTTATCATCATCTATATTTTCATTCTACTCCCCTCCCGTGCGGCCCCTGTGCCCAATGTCAAGGTCAAATTACTTTGAAGTTTTTGGTTAAGTTTTTTGGTTACGTTTTTGGTTAAGTTTTTTGGTTAAAGTTTTTTGTTATACTATATCTCTGCAACTGCTTTGCCCATTACCTTGAAACTTCACATGGGTGTTTATCATCATCTATATTTTCATTCTACCCCCTCCCGTGCGGCCCCTGTGCCCAATGTCAAGGTCAAATTACTTTGAAGTTTTTTGTTAAGTTTTTTGGTTACGTTTTTTGGTTAAAGTTTTTCGTTATACTATATCTCTGCAACTGCTTTGCCCATTACCTTGAAACTTCACATGGGTGTTTATCATCATCTATATTTTCATTCTACCCCCCTCCCGTGCGGCCCCTGTGCCCAATGTCAAGGTCAAATTACTTTGAAGTTTTTGGTTTTAAAGTTTTTTTGGTTAAAGTTTTTGGTTAAAGTTTTTTGGTAAATTTTTTGGTTAAAGTTTTTGGTTAAGTTTTTGGTTAAGTTTTTTGGTTAAAGTTTTGTTTTTTCGTTATACTATATCTCTGCAACTGCTTTGGCCATTACCTTGAAACTTCACATGGGTGTTTATCATCATCTATATTTTCATTCTACCCCCCTCCCACCCCCCCCCCCCCCCCCGTGCGGCCCCTGTGCCCAATGTTAAGGTCAAATTACTTTGAAGTTTTTGGTTAAAGTTTTTTTGGTTAAGTTTTATGGTTAAAGTTTTTGGTTAAGTTTTTTGGTTTTTAGTGTCCATGCCTCGCCACAAGGCGCGACATGCAGGCCACGGCCATCTAGTTTGGTTAAGTTTTTTGATTAAGTTTTTGGTTAAGTTTTTTGGTTAAGTTTTATGGTTAAAGTTTTTGGTTAAGTTTTTTGGTTAAGTTTTTCGTTATACTATATCTTTTTTTTTAGTGTCCATGCCTCGCCACAAGGCGCGACATGCAGGCCGCGGCCATCTAGTGTTGAATTTATTGGGGATATAAACTTGGAAAAGTCGCGGGAATACTGGACGAGGCCACAAGGCGCGACATGCAGGCCGCGGCCTTTGAAGTTTTTGGTTAAGTTTTTTGGTTAAGTTTTTTGGTTAAGTTTTTTGGTTAAGTTTTATGGTTAAAGTTTTTGGTCAAGTTTTTTGGTTAAGTTTTTCGTTATACTATATCTTTTTTTTTAGTGTCCATGCCTCGCCACAAGGCGCGACATGCAGGCCGCGGCCATCTAGTGTTGAATTTATTGGGGATATAAACTTGGAAAAGTCGCGGGAATACTGGACGAGGCCTTCCGGCCTTCGTCCAGTATTCTCGCGACTTTTCCAAGTTTATACCTCGATAAATTCCACAAAAAGGCCATTCATTCCTATAATATGTTCTACTTCGCATTGTCAGTTCTATTCAAACGCAAGAAGAGGTGAAACTGGCTGATGACTGGAATACACAAAGATGGCTAAGTTGGCCACTCCATGTGCCGTACAGGATACAGTAACGAGGCAGTGTTCACATAATTATATGTTATACATGATTTTATTCCATCACATTTACAAATCAATTATCTTTGAATCAAAGGATGATCAGGTATATAACGGGTCCTTAACAGTTAGCTTAATGTACTATTAAATCCTTAACACAGTTACGGATTTAACAGTCTGTTAAGCTGACAGACGTTTTGAGTAACCGCTCCCTCATAAAGTGTACTACATGTATATGGCTGTAGGTGTGGAGGTGCGGCCCACCGCGAGACAGACACCATGGACACGTTTGTTGACTCATCCTGGTACTTTCTCCGCTACCTCGATGCTGCAAATGACGAACTACCGGTGTCGCGGGAGAAAACGGAGAACGCGATGCCAGTGGACTTGTATGTCGGGGGAATAGAACACGGTCAGTATTGCTAGGCAATGACTTGAAACTTATACCTTGTTACCATTATGTGATTAATATGTAGAAATATACGGGTGTCGTATATTAAAAAAATGGTATTTTACTGAAAATAGAGACTGTTAAAAATGAGCGGTCACAACATGTGGCTGTGACTGGAGAAATGGGGCTTATGGGATTTGTGACCACTGTAGCTCCTGATTATACAGCACACTCCTGTAGCAAGATAATGACCTATATTGCTTGTTAGAAGCATGATGGGTGTTTCATTGATGTAATGACGAACAACAGTGCAGATCCTGATCATACTTCCGATCCACAGGCTGAACTGGATCTACACTGGTTGCAAAACCCTTAAAACCCATTTCTCCAGTCACAGCCACATACACTTTTGAGGATAAATGAGAAAAATAGCAGCAATATTTTAATACCAATATAGTGATATTCCACACACAATTGTTTGTTACTAAATGGTTGCAGCTTTAGAATTTTGAGTTACATTGCTGTCACCAAGTCATTTTATTCCCTCAAGCTCGAATAGGTGCTGGCATTTAACTGTCCGTCCGCCTATCTCTCAAACTTGAGTCAAACCGTTTTTACCAGTTTCTTTATCCAGTCAGAACTTAATACACTTTTAAGGATTGCTTGATTTAATAATGGGACACTTGATATATGTGAACATATGTCACACATTCCTAATGCCATTAATATGACCTTCACAGGTCTTTGTAACTCTTAGTCTTTGTTCACACGTAGTACGAGTATCTTTTAACATACGACAACTTGAACATAATATACATTATGTCTGCCATAACTTTGTATTATACCCTTGCATTTTTGGCTGTCACCGTAGGCATTTGTTCACGAACAAGTCGTATTTGTGGCTGAGACTTGAGAAATGTGGCTTATGTGTTTTGCAACCAATGTAGATCCAGATCAGCCTGTGCATCCGCAGTCTGATCTGGATCTGCACTGGTCGCCATTCCATCAATGAAACACCCATCATGCTTCTAAAAAGCAATATAGATCATTATCTGGCTACAGGAGTTAGCTATTTGATCAGGAGCTGCATTGTCCACAAATCAAATTATATAAGCCCCATTTCTCCAGTTATATTTCTTGTTTTCAGCTGTGCTACATCTGTACTATGCAAGATTTTTCACCCATTTCCTGCATGATATTGGCTTGGTGAGTCATCGCGAGCCGTTCGTTAATCTGCTCACGCAGGGAATGGTCCGTGGCAAGTCGTACAAAGTCAAGGCCACATCCAAATATCTACGATCTGAAGAAATAGATTTTTCTGGTATGTGTGTTTGTTTTTAGCTCCGTATTCGATACATATTGTCTTCACCCTTGCACACGTTTCATTTCCATATTAAATGCTTTTTTGTTCACCTTCTATCTCCAGCATATGGCCTTGACCTACTTTTCACTCTGGCAGGTCAGATTTTGGCACTAAAGGCTATGCAGTTAAGTGTTATTAGTTGTTATTAAGTACAGGAATTTTTCACACTTTTTGTTGCATTTTCTGAAAGAAATGTTGTGGTAAATTATTCATCTATAACTTGAACAATGAAAGGTAACCCAGCACAAATACACAACCCTTGCTGTTCAGTGTTACTGTGTTCCTGTAGGGGAGAAGCCTGTGGAGCTGGGAACCGGAGCCAGCCTGGTCGTCGAGTTTGAGAAAATGTCCAAGTCCAAATACAACGGCGTTGATCCACAGGTAATACTGATAGTATATGTGGCTCTGACTGGAGAAATGGGACTTGCGGCATTTGCAGTCAGTCTCTCTCCTAGGCTGTTATTCCAACTTGATTAGCAGCTATACTCTTAGTTAGAAGAATGACATATGTTTTATTAACAGAATGGTGATCAGTGCAGACCCTGATCAGACTGCAAGACTGCGCAGTCTGATCTGGGGCTACACTGATCACAAATGCCAGAAGTCCCATTTCTCCAGTCACGGCCGCCCGTCTCTATATGACCTTAGCTGTTGGTGGAACGTTAAACCCTTTCACTTTTTTTCCAGTCACGGCCACATGTAAGCCTCCTACTCGTAAAGAGATTCATAGGGCTGTATATTGTGATCATCACTTTTTGTCAATGAAAAGATTTTGGCATACCTGCAGTTGCATCTGTGTTGAAGGTTACTGAAATTTGTTTGGTTTATTTTCTACTGTTTATTCATTTTACACACACATTTCACACATGATTTTTCATAAAAACAACATGAATCAAGTAAAATATGGCCAAGAGTTCTGCGAAATAATTTCTGGAGGCGGGCCGTAGTGACGGCAACTGTCTCGCATTCAGAGAGTGTGTCCGAGAACACGATTTGATTGGTCAAAGGAAACCCGTCATTTTCTCCATATATGGTAAACACGAGAGTGGTGTAAACCACTGCTGCCGAGTGGTGTAATTCACTGTCAACTTCTGGCTGAAATGTAAGAAATACCGTTTACTCGACCTGGCGAGCTGATTATCATGAAATAATGCACGAGTGATTGGGTCCTTCTGTAGCCTATTTCATCAAAATTGCAAAGTATACTTTGAGGGAGAAATTTTAAATTTTAGGATAAATTTATTAATTTTTATTATACTGAATTTATTACATTATCACAGCCATTTTGGCTGTGATAATGTAATAAATTCAGTATAATAATTCTGCATACTTTTAATCTGACATCAAATATATGCAGTTGTTTGTGTTATATGAAATAATGCATTTCAGGAAAAATAATTGATTACTCCCTCAAAGTATACTTTGTTAGAAAAGTATACTTTGCGATGTTGGTGAAATCGGCTACTGATAAACGAGTGAGCATAGCGAATCAAGTTCATTTCACGGTGGGACCAAGTCACAAGTGCATTATTTTATGATAATCAGCTCACCTGGTTAAATAAACATATTTTTGCATGTCACAAATGATTTTGCATATTATATTTTATAAAACGAAAGTCAATCAAGCGTAAAATATGGTCAAGAGTTGTGCAAATTCATTTCCCCGAGGCTGGCCATTGTGATGATGACTGTCTGGTGAGTCAGAGGGTGTGTCTTGAGAAAATGATTTGATTGGTCGAAGGAAACAGGTCTGTGTGACATTACTGACGTCATTTCTCCAAACATGGGATACAAGAGGGTGGTGTAAAATGCTGTCACTGTCCAGGACCGAGGGGTGTAATTCACCATTATATTTCAATAAACTACTGATTGAAATGTAATTTAGAGAGATGCCATGGTGTTGCTGTATTTTATTAGGTAACAAGCTTTGTGTTGGCCCAATACATACTGACTGATAATTCCAGCACAAAAATATTTACACAATTCCCTAACATTTGATTGGCCCGTAGCAAGTCTCTGTCCAAAATTTATATCCCAGTAAACTACCACGCCGAACTACTTTCCGTAACCGTGAGGCGCAGTTAAAATAATTCTTAAGAAAACAGAAAATAAACACATTTTCTTGATGAATTTATTTCAAATGCTGGAATTATAAGGAATGAATGGCCTTTTTGTAGAATTTATTGGGGATATAAACTTGGAAAAGTCGCGTGAATACTGGACGAGGCCTTCCGGCCTTCGTCCAGTATTCCCGCGACTTTTCCAAGTTTATACCCCGATAAATTCCATAAAAAGGCCATTTATTCCTATAATAACAATGTTGTATCCGGCATTGAATTGATACAAATATCCAGATTACAATGATTTGAAAACTAGCTTTTCATTGGTTGAACGTCTTCACATGACCTTACCAAATATGTTAGTGTAATGACGCAACATAAACAAGTTTGCGTTTTTTAGCAGAAAACCACATAATTGCGCATTATGTAGCGCAAAACGTTACCTGATAATAGAATACCATGCTTGTGTCTTTTGATATCAAGTTTATCGTTCTGGGCTCGAAAATGGTAGGAATTCCTCAGCGAGCATCGGAATTCCTATGCGTTTCCTAGCCTTGTCGGATAAACTTGATATCAAAAGACACTAACCTGGTATTCTATATATTTTACGATGTTTCCCCCTGCAGGAGGTGTTGGAGCAGTATGGAGTGGACACGACCAGGATCGGTATGCTGTCTAACGTCGCACCCAAGACTCCTCGCGACTGGTCCATCGAAGGTACCTTTGATCAGTGGACTGGTGTAGAGACATCTATAGAAAATTTCACTTTGACCAGTACAGTCTCTGACAGCTGTTTCTGCAAACAGTACACCCGGATCAGACTGACCGTTCTCAGTAACAGAATGAATGAATCCAGCAAATTTTTAAAAATAAGCTTTAGTATACCCCCGGCACGCGATGCATGTTGATGACTAATAGTGTTTGTTTGTCCGTCCATCCGTGATGATTTGTGTTAAAAGTTTTTGGGTACCCATTACCACTGCCAGTCAGGTTGACTTGAAACATCATATACTTCTTTAACATCATCCATAGCTTCATTCTATTGCCCATCCATGCGGCTGTCATGCCCAAGGTCAAAGTTAAATGGCTTAGAAAATATTTGTTGGTTGGACAAGGCAGCAGCCAGGGTATCCGTGAGCTCCTGCTCGCTTTCTCTCGTTTAAATTATATAAAAAAATTACTACTACTATCCTGATGTTTACTGAACCAACAAAAGCAAATGGCCATGAAAATGTTCACTTCATGTCATGTCTAGTAAACCGGTTCCATATGAGACAAGTCATAGGATTTTGTACCTAAGAAAATGTGTGATTCATGGAAATTATTTGCAGACACTGATATTTTCTGTTAATGACGTCAAACGTTGACAAAATAGTCTAGAGGTAGAACAATGGACTTCTATGATGGTTGATTTGCATTCAATCCCCACCATAGGCAGTAAAAAGTAAAAATTACTTTCATATTATTTCCGTCCTACTGGCGGCGATGGGCCGTGGCCTAGGGGATATGACATGCACTTCAATACTGGAGGCTGTGAGTTCAATCCTCACCCTAGGCGTGAAGAATACTTACATAGTATTTCCATCTCATTGATCTGTCCGGTGAGCCTTTAAACTGTGGTCCCGTGTCTATGACCTTTGCTGTTGCTGGGAAGTTAAACCCACTCACTTTCACTTTTTCAACCTTCTGATCTTTCGGGTTAAGACTTTAAACTTAATATACATCAGCTCTATATGAAACCTTTCGCTTGTTTTAGCATTTACTGGTGCGGTGAACTGGCAGCTTAGAGTGTGGAGCCTGGTGACCTCCATTGTGACCCACAGACAGATGGGGGAACAGACGGTGCCAGACCATCTACAGGCAGATGTACAGGAATGGGGGGCGAAAATCTACAGAATGAGAAACACCGCCGTGCGAGATGTAATAACACATTTCAGGCACGCCATGTGATATCTGTGTAATTTCATGAAATACGTTTACAATATTTACAATGTTCTCCGTAAATGGTGTCAAAAGTTGACGAAATGCGAAATTATATTCCGCATGTACTCTGGAAGTTTTGTCAACTTTTGACATTATTTTAGAAAGATATTGTAAATTTTGTAAACATATTTAATGAAATTATACAGATGTCCGAAGGTACAAAATCATATGGCATGTCTCGTATGTGGCTGTGACTGGAAAATGGGCTCATGGAATTTGTGACCAGTGTAACACCTGATCAAATAGCACACTCGTATACGTAGCATGATAGCAATCTATACAGCTTGTTAGAAGCATGACAGGCTTTTCATTGATGGAACAGCGAACAGTGCAGATCCTGATAAGACTGCGCGGATGCACAGGCTGATCTGTATCTACACTGGTCACAAAACCCATAAGCCCCATTTCTTCAGTCACAGCCACATTTTCATAACATCATATATAAAGAACTGACCTTTACAATACTGAAAAAAAATCTATTTTTGCTTGTATTTCGCAATGAAAACATGTTTTTGAAAGTGCATGAAAATCATCTCCAATGGATACAATTCTCATGTGTTGCTAAAACACGTTTTTCATAAGAAATATGACAAAAAAAAAAAAAAAACACCAGACGACAATATAAAGCCGTTTATGAGCTTTCAATAAAAAATGCCTCCGACGACAATATTTGTTTCCCGCTGTTGAATGGTTAATAACCAATTTCAGTCTAAAAATATGATAATTATTGCTGAAAATATCTTATTATTTTGTTTATTTTTCTATAAAGGTATATGTTGTTACCAATCATTTGAGTGGTAACAACATATCATTTCGAGATATAATACAGAAAATTAGGATTTATTTCTCGGAGGTTTCATATTACTATAATTGTATCGCGTCTATAATGACTTAATGGAAAGCATTAAATCAATTAGTCAGGCCTATATACAGGGGTATAAAACTTCAGGCAATTAATTAGAAACGGCGTGAAACAATTTCAATCATGTGATTCACATTTTCATTAGTATTAGGGCATTTCCCATGTTTTATGTACAGTGAAACCTCTCTAAACATGACACCCTGGGAGTTTCATTGTTCAAATTTGCACTTACGAACATTTTAGTCGTACAAAGTTTAGTGAAACGGCCCCTGATTTCTAGCATGAGAATCGAGTACTTACTCACACTGGTGCTGCACTCTGTGTCAGCGTAAAATGTTTCACATCAAAAAATGAACTGGTTTCCTGACAAGATACCAGTCGTCTCTACTTAGAAGTATCGCATAAACACATTTATTATCTAGTACATGTACCTTTACTAGACGAAAATGTGTTTATGCAGTATCAATCTTCTGCATGTCGCTGAATGTTAATCATGAGTCCAGCATGTATTTCGATGTGAAACAGTATACGCCAGCATGAGTGCAGCACCAGTCGCTGTAAATCAGGCATTTGGTCATTCTGAGCCATAGTTGTGTGGTATGCGATCACAAACAGACATTATCACCCGAGATAAATGACCAAGCAACTCATAAAAAATAACATTACATGTGTTTTCTTGGTGTCCGGCTTAGAGAGGTTCCTCTGTACATGTATTGATCATTGTGAATGTTTTATAATTTCAGAAAAGTTTCCATTTCAACAGGACGTTCCTAATAAACACAGCCATCTCTTGCCTCCATACCTACACAAGTCTGCTTAAGGTGAGTGAGACATGTACCGTAATAACCCTAAGTATTCGGACATCATTTGTTTTGGGAAACCCCCTTAAAATAAGGGTTTCCCAAAACAAATTATATCCAAATACAGACAGTATGGGTGCCTGGCACGGGATCAGAGGCTGGTTTCACTAAACTTTGTACGACTAAAATGTTCGTAAGTGCAAAATTATGATAGTCTGTAAATTTCACATTAACAATGAATTCTTGTAAACAATTATTGGATTTATATTTATTGAGCATAGGCTGCATATGCAGCCTATGCTCAATAAATGTAAATCCATCAATTGAAATTTCCAGATGGTTCTAAATTTTCACTTACGAATATTTTAGTCATACAAAGTTTAGTGAAACGGGTCCCAGGATACTGTCTTTCAGTGTTAAGAAGTTTTTATTGTAATATTTGTTCTGAATGTTCAGTGCTCCTCTATACAGTCGCATTCCCATCTGTATATGAACTTGATGTTGAACAGACGTAAAACCTCAATCAATCAATACAGGGGGGCGTTTCACTAAACTTCGTACGAATAAAGTGTTTGTCAGTGATTATGATAGTCTGTAAATTTCACATTAGCCATGTTTTCTTGAAAACAATTATTGGATTTACATTTACTGATCTCAATAAATGTAAATCAATCCGGCGTGTATTTCGACGTGAAACAGTTTACACCAGCATGAGTGCAACACCAGTGACTTTAACAGTTTGATACTGTAACCACAAGCCCTGATGTAGGTGATACATAGTTCGAGGTCTGTATAATGTTGAACGGACGTTAACCCCAATCAATTCGTCCGTCCGGCCAGCAATCAATCCATCCATTCATCCAATCAATGCATCAGTCCATCAATTCATCAGTAAATCAATCAGTCAATCCATCCATCAATTAATCCATCCATCCATCAATGAACCACCCAATCATCTGTTACAGAAAGTGCCCGCGTCTGTAATCCCGTACAGTGACGAGTACGAGCGAGCCGTGGCTGACCTCGTCATCATGGTGTCCCCAATTGCGCCGAGCTTCACGTCCGAGCTGTGGGCCGGGCTGCGGTCAGTCGCGTCCAGAAACACCAACCATAAGGGTAGGTTTCATGTCAAAATAGTCGCTGGATTCCTGATAAATTCCCATAACTGGGTAGGTTTCCTGTCAAAATAGGCGTACGAGTTGTGGGCCGTACTGCAGTGAGACGCGTCCAGAAATACCAACTATAACTGAGGGCTGTTCCAGTAAAACATACATGGGGGGGGGGGGGGGGGGGGGGGATAGATGCCACTTTTGAATTTGGGTAACCTACCATAGATGCAAATTAATGTATTTGACACCCACCCATAGATGCAATCTCCTTGGGAAACCACCCACCCATATATGCAATTTAAATTAAGACATTATTTTATCAATGTAATTCTCCGGGACATGTAATTTGCGTGTTTGTAACAAAAACTCACGCACAATGTGATGTATCAGGAGCCGTAGCTGCATTGAACACGTGAATCGCCGAATATTTTGCCTATTTGTATATCAAAATCGTGTTAAATTTGTAACACGACTATTGTCAGAAATCGTGTTAAATTGGCGATTCTTTCCCAAATTAGACCCAAAATGGACGTTTATTTTTTTTTTTTTGATTTTTTTTTTTATATGGACAGACGCATAGCCTCTTTTTATCTCACCGATGTGAATGTGCAGCTGATCACGTTTGCACATTTCGTAAATTAATCCGAGCAAACTGGGAATAACATCAATTATTGGTCCCAGTAACAAAGCAGTGCTAATTGTTATGTGCTCGATTTCATTTTTCCGGCATGCGTTCACGCTCACCATTGGTGGAATATTAATTAGGTGTAAAGGCTGACCAATGGGAGATCGCGTATCTGTGGCACAGATAACCCAGATTAACTAAATTGTTACAGCACTGCCCACGCCCCCGGCCATGTACACAAATGTGTACGTGACAACTGGCCTTGTTTCGCTACGTCATAATTGAGCCAGTGCATGAGATAATCAACTTTATTATAGAACTGAGATTTTCGCCGAGAATGGTTTGAATTTTTTCTGCAAATATATCGGAAAGTTGATAACATTTTCAGAGCAAATGCGTAATAATTACTAATTTAATATTCGTCAACATTCGATATCGTTTACAGAAAATGTACACTATTATCAGATTCATCTTCGTCGAAAATCTCACGTGATAAGCCTGATTACCTTCCACCTGTGCTCACCATATGAGTAAACACAGATTGCAACGCACGAGCTTGTCACGTGACGTTGCAGCTGATGAAACAGGATATCGGTCATTGGGTCATTGCGTCATCGAATGATGATGGCTACACGTGTGTCTACACGCGTTTACAATAATGGATTGCACGGACCTGCGTAGATCTACATTCTACATGAACAGTAGCAGATTCAGGGAGGGGGGGCCCGTCCACCCCCCTTGAGAAATCCAGATTATTTTTTTACGAAATATTGACCGTAGAATGCAGGAAATGGCTTCCTCAATTCAAAAAATTTCCGGACCCCCTACCCAACTCCCTCGCACCACTCAGTCGACGAACGAGCATATCCCGATTTTTTTATTTCTTTTCTTTTTTTTTATGAAATATTGAGCGTAAAATGCAGGAAATGGCTTCCTCAATTCAAAACTTTTCCAGGGGGGGGGGCATGCGCCCGGACCGCCCTAGCCGACTCCCTCGCACCGCTCAGTCGACGAACGAGGATACCTCGTTCAAGTTCCATGTGGCCCCCCCCCCCCCCTCATTGGTGAAATCCTGGATCCGCCACTGATGAACATGATGAATAAATAAAACATGACATTAACAATTCTTGGATTCAATATATTTATTACATGCGAAGATAACAGTGAAAACTTATGGCATATTATAGGCATTGGCGATGTCGTTCATTCGCAGTGACAGTGTACATGTATTTTTAGCCAGGTTTTTTGAAAAAAAATCCAGGCTATTGGATTGGCGGGCGGGCGGGCGGCGGGCGGCGTCCACAATCAATGTTAAGTTTTCGTGTTTGAGTCCATTTCTTTGTTACTGTACCACCTAGGACCACCAAACTTTCACAACTTCATAATCAAAGGGTGCCCACCACATATCACTATCCAACATGTTACTTTTTTTTTAACTTGACCCATTTTTTCCGCGTAGTCGACTTAGCCATTTTCAATGTTAAGTTTTCGTGTTTGAGTCCATTTCTTTGTTACTTTACCACCTAGGACCACCACACTTTCACAGCTTCATAATCAAAGGGTGCCCACCACATATCACTATCCAACATGTTTAATTAACTTTTTTTTTTAACTTGACCCATTTTTTCCGCGTAGTCGACTTAGCCATTTTCAATGTTAAGTTTTCGCGTTTACAATGTTAAGTTTTCGTGTTTAAGTCCATTTCTTTGGTACTGTACCACCTAGGACCACCAAACTTTCACAGCTTCATAATCGAGGGGTGCCCACCACATATCACTATCCAACATGTTGTACTCTTTTTTTAACTTCACCCATTTTTTCCGCGCAGTCGACTTAGCCATTTTCAATGTTAAGTTTTCGCGTTTACAATGTTAAGTTTTCGTGTTTAAGTCCATTTCTTTGGTACTGTACCACCTAGGACCACCAAACTTTCACAGCTTCATAATCAAGGGGTGCCCACCACATATCACTATCCAACATGTTACTTTTTTTTAACTTCACCCATTTTTTCCGCGCAGTCGACTTAGCCATTTTCAATGTTAAGTTTTCGCGTTTACAATGTTAAGTTTTCGTGTTTAAGTCATTTCTTTGGTACTGTACCACCTAGGACCACCAAACTTTCACAGCTTCATAACCAAGGGGTGCCTACCACATACAACTATCCAACATGTGACCATTTTTTTACCTTCACCTATTATTTCTACGTAATTGACTTACCCATTTTCAACGTTAACTTTTTAACGTACGTCTGGTTAAAGTTTTTTGGTTAAAACTTTTTTGTTGTACTATATCTCTGCAACTGCTTCGCCCATTACCTTGAAACTTCACATGGGTGTTTATCATCATCCATATTTTCATTCTAACCCCCAACCGTGCGGCCCCTGTGCCCAATGTCAAGGTCAAATTACTTTGAATTTTTTTGTTAAATTTTTTTCAGATTTGTTAAAATGGAGGTCATCGCTAATCCAAGATGGCCGCCGTCTAAAAATAGCATAAATTCTTAAAAAAAATTTAACGTACGTCTGGTTAAATTTTTTGGTTAAAAACTTTTTCGTTATACATCTCTGCAACTGCTTCACCCATTACCTTGAAACTTACATTGGTGTTTATCATCGTCCATATTTTCATTCTAACCCCCAACTGTGCGGCCCCTGTGATCACTGTCAAGGTCGAATTACTTTGAATTTATTTGTTAAAGTTTTTTCGTGTACTATATCTGCAACTGCTTCACCCATTACCTTGATACTTCACATGGGTGTTTATCATCATTGTCGCACCCGCTTGCGGAAAGCGCGATATCGTCGGCATTTTGGCATACGTCCGTCCGTCCGTCCGTCCGTACGTCCGAGTGTCCGGTTAAAGTTTTTTCGTTAAAGTTTTTCCATCTACTATATCTATTTTTTTAGTGTCCATGCCTCGCCCCAAGGCGCGACATGCAGGCCACGGCCATCTAGTCTACAAAAAGTGGGTATAATTACGTTATCCAAGTGTCCATGCTTGGAAAAAACCTGGCCTTCGTGGCTTTGCCTCGTTTCTTGTTTGTTGACATTATGATGCGTCTTTGGCGAGAACGGATATAGCACGGTTCGGATAAGCAACACGGAAGGTTGTATGTCGCCGGACTTCCGTGTACTAACGGGGTCGCACTGATTTTAATATGTCGCGGCGCGTCTCGTTTGCTGTCAAAACATGTTTTTATTTTTTCGTAAGAAAAATGTCATGTGCAGACAACAGTTTATGACATTGTGTGTACGTGACAATTAATCACCGATACCCTTATCTCGCATGGCGAAAGTGTTAATATGTCAATTGGCGGTTTCATTATGCGGGTGTAACGATACAGTCTGTATGTGCCCCAGGTGATGGCCAATAGACGCCAATACACGAGCGTCTACTCTATAATTGGCGAAGGTGCGATAATAATACAATATACCACCAGCGTGCATTTAATTACGTTGTCCATATTCTGGGACGTGATATTCCTGAGGAATGCCGCGTTATGAATACAAATCGTCGCATACCAGCACGCATTTAATTATGTTGTGCATATTCTGGGATGTTATATTCCTGAGGAACTCCGCACTACGAATACAATTCACCGCGAATGGCCGCGTTATATATGTTAGACATCAATTCTCTGTAATATACGCCGCCTATACATATATCCCGCTATACGAACCACTCCATTTGAACCTGAAAAACAGACACTCACCAGTCTGACAGCCAACCACGCATAGAAGTTATTTTCGGACAAGCACACCCACCCATGTATGCAATTTAAAGAAACAGACACCCTGGCATATATTTTCTTTAAACTGCCGTCTTGGGGGTGCGGGTATGTTTTAATGGAACAGCCCTGAGTAGGTTTCATGTCAAAATAGGCGTCTGAGTTGTGGCCGTACTGCAGTGAGTCGTGTCCAGAAATACCAACCATGACTGAGTAGGTCGGGGACCTACTTTATTGGTCATTAATTAAAAATCAGAATACAGTAGTGTAAATAGTTTAGTCATCCATTTTTATTGCATAATTTTGTCTTTGTAGTTTATTAACAGTGTGTATAATATTGAAAATCATTTTCGTGTATGGAGTGGGAGGGAGGGAGTGAGCAAGGCATTAGCGTGGCTTTGCCTCGTTTCTTGTTCTAATCGAAACCATGTTTTGACAACATTTAGTATCATTTCCCATGGAAATGATTCTAAAGTGCTGTCAAAACATGTTTTTATTGAGAAAGAAAACAAATATAAAACAACAGCAGATTTATGTTTACAGCAATCCCTTATGGACTTAGCCCCCTTCTTCTACTGACCACTTCGATTCCGTGTTATATTTGTAGGATGCTGATGTGCAGGCTCAACGATACCCAACAATAGACAGGGAATTCCCCATGAGGACAGTTGTGCGGGTGAGAACATTTGTACATTAGTCGCCGACCGATGAAAAAGACCTTACACTTGTGCTACCAGCGTAGTTCCAGATCAGACTGCGCAGATGCTATGCATTGGCTGAAATAGTACTACTGTTTTCCTTAAAACCGACCCTAATCCAACTTGACTGTGTAAATGTTCAAAACAACAAATGTAGCAGTGGCGTAGCCAGGTTTATGCGGATTCATAGTATGGGCAGAGTTATGGCCCTTGACTTAGTGAAAATTGCTGATTTTTAATTTGTGTCACTGGTAACTCAAAATATATTGTGCACATGGGGTTTTGTTTGCGGAATCATCCAATTTTGTCCATCACAAATATCATCACAAATTTGTGTCTGAGATATATTTTGAGAAATTTTACTGGAATGTTTATCACTGTGAAGTTGTGCACCTGGGGTTTTTGATGCGGATTCATCTAGTTTTGGCAGAGTTATGGCCCTTGACAAGTGAAAATTGCATATGTTGTCTCTTTTTATTTTAGTATCTCCCAATATACAGCTAACTTACACAGAAAAAACAAGGTAGCTGCATATATGCTGTTGTTGCCTTAAATTCTAATTTTCCTCAAGTGCCGATTATACATGCAGTGGGAAGGGGGTGGGGTCTGTTTTTGTCTGAAAAACAACCCTCTCATCCAAAGTATATATTGTGACCACTCATCATCACGTCCGCTTGCGGACAGCGTGATATAATCGGCACACATTGGCGTATGTACGTCTGGGTTAAAGTTTTTGGTTAATTTATTGTTATGCCACCGGTCTCGAAGAGCCGGGTGGCATATTATTTTTGGACCGTCCGTCTGTCCGTCCGTCTGTCCGTCTGTCACACTTTTCGGTAAACCACTTTGTCACAGTTTATCAAACTGGCCATAGCATCTACATAAGTTGCTTAATCGCTTCAATACTTCAACACTTCATTCATTGGTATGTATGCCACACCTGCCTTTTCATAATTTATATGACCTTCGCTTTTGACCTTCACCAGGTTACTTAAATGACTTAACAATTTTGGTTAACCAGTTTGTCACAGTTTCTCGAAATGCCCATATCATCTACATAAGTTGCTTACTCGCTTCAATACTTCAACACTTCATTCATTGATATGTGTGCCACACCTGCCTTTACATAATTGTATCCCCCGGACTCCGTCGGGGGATACTATGGATTTGACAGCGCGCCGCGTCCGCGTCCGCCGCAGACACTTCTTGTCCGGAGCATAACTCGAACACCCTTTGGAATATTTTCATGAAACTTCACACATGCATAGACCACGACCCGAAGGTGTGTCGCGCACAAGAATGACAACTCTTGCATAGCTCATTTTTGAGTTATCTCCCTTTTTTGTTTCTCGCACTGATTTCGTGTCCGGAGCATAACTCCACCACCCTTTGGAATATTTTCATGAAACTTCACACATGCATAGACCACGACCCGAAGGTGTGTCGCGCACAAGAATGACAACTCTTGCATAGCTAATTTTTTAGTTATCTCCCTTTTTTGTTTCGCGCACTGATTGACCATAACTCGACCACCCTTTGGAATATTTTTATGAAACTTAACACATTCAATTAGACCACGAACCGAAGGTGTGTCGTGCACAAGAATGACAACTCTTGCATAGCTAATTTTTGAGTTATCTCCCTTTTTTGTTTTCGCTCACTGATTTCCTGTCCGGAGCATACTCGACCACCCTTTGGATATTTCATGAAACTTCACATGCATAGACCACGACCCGGAGGTGTTTCGCGCACAAGAATGACAACTCTTGCGTAGCTAATTTTTCAGTTATCTCCCTTTTTGTTTTGCGCACTCTACAAACTGGACAATAATGCATGAAGACCTGTTTTCTCGTCTGCTCTGTATACCTTTTCTCGTGTGCTCTGTACACCTTACCTGTAGAGAGAACAATAGAAAACTGGGAGAGAACCATGTGCTAAGCAGGGCTAGCATGTGCAGATATCCAGTGCTTGACCACTGCTGACCAGGTAATTTATACAGGTAAATACACTACATTGGGTACTGTGTTGAAAATATTGTGGCATTATGTGGACCTCTGCAGATATATGTAGATAAATATAGGACTATTAACAAAAAATTGGTCTCCAATAGCAAGCATTATTATTTTTAAAACTTTTTTTTGAATATTTTTTTTTTTTTTTTTTTTTCATTATTTTTTTTCATTTTTTTTTTCAAATTATTTTTCAATTTGACTGGAAAAAAAAATCTGGGCTCCAGTAGCAGCATTGTTATTTTTAACTTTTTTTTTCCATTTTTTTTTTTTTCATTTTTTTTTTCATTTTTTTTTTCAAATTATTTTTCAATTTTTGTCCAGTAGCATAAGGTCGTAAGTGCTATATACAGACTATTCACCTGTGCATGTGCTAGCATGTGCAACTGACCACTGACCACTTACAGGTAATTTATACAGGTAAATGATTATATTACATTTCCGTAAACTGTGTTGAAAATATTGTGGCATTATGTGGACCTGTGCAGATATATGTAGATAAATATAGGACTATTCAAAAACATTCTGGGCTCCAGTAGCAAGCATTATTATTTTTAATTTTTAAACTTTTTTTACTTTTTTTCCATTTTTTTTTTCATTTTTTTTTTTCAAAATTCTTTTTCAATTTTTGTCTAGTAGCATAAGGTCGTAAGTGCTATATACAGACTATTATCATATAATAAAACAATTATTGACCTAGTGGGCCATAGAATATAATTGATATTCTATGGTTCACTAGTCAATAATTGTATAATATGTTCGGGCCAGTGAAAATTGCTTTCGGGCCCAGGCTCGAGGTCAAGGCGGGACAAGGCGAGGCATCTGATTCCGCGGAATTCTTGTTTACTTATCTCCCTTTGTTGTTGCGTGCTCTGATTTTGTATCCAGAGCATAACTCGAACACGCATATACGCATTGCTCTCTAATGGTCCTCTACCGCCCTGTGCCAAATCCACGTTTGTTCTGCCCCCGTCAAGCCCAGGGTCAAGGTCACATACTTAGTGCTTAAAAAACATTAACGCTTGGGTAAATATCTTATACTTTCTGTTTTCTTTCATGGATCATGGATCAACTTCATATTTCATATACGCGTTGCTCTAATGGTTGTCTACCGCCCTGTGCCAAATCCACGTTCGTCCTGCCCCATCAATCCCAGGGTCAAGGTCACATACTTAGTGCTTCAAAAACTTTAACGCTCAGGTAAATATCTTATAATTTTTATTTCCATTCACGGATCAACTTCATATTTCATATACGCGTTGCTCTAATGGTTGTCTACCGCCCTGTGCCAAATCCACGTTCGTCCTGCCCCCGCCAAGCCCAGGGTCAAGGTCACATACTTAGTGCTTCAAAAAACTTTAACGCTCGGGTAAATATCTTATAATTTCTGTTTTCTTTCATGGATCATCTTCATTTCATATACGCATTGCTCTAATGGTCCTCTACCGCCCTGTGCCAAATCCACGTTCGTCCTGCCCCCGCCAATCCCAGGGTCAAGGTCACATACTTGGTGCTTCAAAAACTTTAATGCTCAGGTAAATATCTTATAATTTTTCTTTCCATTCACGGATCAACTTCATATTTCTATATGCGTTGCTCTAATGGTCCTCTACCGCCCTGTGCCAAATCCACGTTCGTCCCGCCCCCGCCAAGCCCAGGGTTAACATCATATACTTAGTGCTTCAAAAACTTTAACGCTCAGGTAGATATCTTATAATTTCTGTTTTCTTTCACGGATCAGCTTCATATTTCATATATGCATTGCTCTAATGGTCCTCTACCGCCCTGTGCCAAATCCACGTTTGTCCTGCCCCCGCCAAGCCCAGGGTCAAGGTCACATACGTGGTGCTTCAAAAACTTTAACGCTCAGGTAAAAGAAAATTTTGACTTGCAATTTGGCCTCATTTATTATCAAAGCGATATGTGGGACATCCGTGTTCTTTATGAAACACATTTTCTAGTTTATTAAACTTCACAATGATAGAGACGACCCAAAGGAAAGTGTCACGAAGAATGACAACTCTTGCATCGTTTATTTCTTAGTTATCTCCTTTGTTGTTTCGTGCACTGATTTCGTGTCTAGAGCATAACGCGAACACCCTTTGGAATATTTTCATGAAACTTCACACATGCATAGACCACGACCCTAAAGGTGTGTCCCGCAAGAATGACAACTCTTGCATCACTAATTCTTTAGTTATCTCTTGTTTTTCCGTCACTGATTCGAACACCCTTTTTTCAAACTACTTGTGTATCTGGGGAGGGGGATACACATGCGCTTGTCGACAAGCGTCCATTTCTAGTTTATATGACCTTCGTCTTTTGACCTTCACCAGGTTACTTAAATGACATAACAATTTTGGTTAACCAGTTCGTCACAGTTTCTCAAAATGCCCATATCATCTACATAAGTTGCTTAATCGCTTCAATACTTCAACACTTCATTCATTGGTATGTGTACCACACCTGCCTTTTCTATATTTATAGACCTTCGCCTTTTGACCTTCACCAGGTTACTTAAATGACTTAACAATTTTGGTTAACCAGTTTCTCAAAATGGCCATATCATCTACATAAGTTGCTTACTCGCTTCAATACTTCAACACTTCATTCATTGGTATGTGTGCCACACCTGCCTTTTCAATAATTTATATGACCTTCACTTTTGACCTTCACCAGGTTACTTAAATGACTTAACAATTTTGGTTAACCAGTTCGTCACAGTTTCTCAAACTGGCCATATCATCTACATAAGTTGCTTAGTCGCTTCAATACTTCAACACTTCATTCATTACTATGTGTGCCACACCTGCCTTTTCATAATTTATATGACCCTCGCCTTTTGACCTTCACCAGGTTACTTAAATGACTTAACAATTTTGGTTAACCAGTTCGTCACAGTTTCTCAAACTGGCCATATCGTCTACATAAGTTGCTTAGTCGCTTCAATACTTCAACACTTCATTCATCGGTATGTGTACCACACCTGCCTTTTCATAATTTATATGACCTTCGCCTTTTCACCTTCACCAGGTTACTTAAATGACTTAACCACTTTGTCACAGTTTCTCAAATATGCTGCAGGTGGCATCCACGTTCGACAGACGCAGTTCTTGTTTGGTTAATGTTTTAGGTATACTAACACAGCCTCTGCAGGCACGACATTCAGGCGGCGGCCATCTAGTTTGACCGTTTCGACGAGACGGTTCAAATGGTGGTCACAACATATATCTGAGAAGAAATAAAGAAAATGTTTCGATTTTCATTACCCTCACCATAAATGGTGGAAATGTCATCATTTCAGTTTAACGGTACAGTGATCGAGAAGTTAATGAAACTGCTGGCAGAGTTGAATCTCTCACTGCGGAAGAGGCACATAACTCTGTCGTTTTCTAATTTCCGCATTCTATCATTTCAGTGTAACGGTACAATGATTGGGAAGTTAATGACGCCGCTGGCAGAGTTCAACTCTCTCACAGGGGAAGAGGCGCTCCATCGAGTCCAGCAAGAGGAATTCTATATCTCCGCCATTCAGGATGGGGTCGTCAGAAGGATAGAGTTTAATATACACCACGACTATGGAGCAGAACTCCAGATGTTTGCTCATGGTGTGAAGATTAGAGAGAAAACAATGACAAAGAAGGAGAAAAAAAATCAGAAAAAGCTGAATGAAATTCGACAAAAAGGACGAAGCTGATGATGACTGACAGTTACAGCTGCAAATTTATTGTATTCTGAGCATTTTCATTGGCCATATGCTGGCCATATGAACATATGACAAGAGACAAATACCATCACAAGCTTGTATTGATTCTGCGGGCAGCAGGTTGGGAGCATGTGAAGGGTAATAATAAGCTAGACTTGACTAGAAATGCCATAAGTCACATTTCTCTAGTCACGGACACTTAACGTGATCATGTTGTTGAATAGACGTCAATAAAATCCCATTCACCCATGCTTGATAAAGTGTATGTCTAGCCTACCAACCTGTCTGGATAATATTACAAGTTTAAACACAAGTTGTAATTTAAGTTGTCGGTTGGCAGAACCATATTTTGTGGCTGGATCTGTAGCCTATTTAACCAAAATTACAATATTATACTTATCTTCCTAAGTACACTTTGAGGGAGAAATTACATATATCATAGCCATTTTGGCTGTGATAATAAAATAAATTCAGTATAATAATTCTGCATAATTCAGGAAAAATAAATTTAAATAGTACTCCCTCAAAGTATACTTGGCTAGATAAGTATGCTTAGCAAATTTGCTACAGGTGCTAGCCCCATTTATCCAGTCATAGGCATATCTTGGGTCCTATACTGATCGCAAATGCCATAATACCAGGTTCTGCAGTCACAATCTCTATTTCTGCCAGCTGACCAGTTATATCATTACTGATGTGGTCATGTCTCTATACTACCTTAGCTATTGCTGGAACGTTAAACCCATTGACGTACACTTTTTTCTTGCGGTCGAGTATATCTCTTTATCCCATCAATACAGTGCGTATGTGCCGTGAAACACGGTGCCGTGAAACATTTTTGATATCCTGTCAATACGACCTAATCACTTATTTATTTTGTTTTTTGCATTTTAAAACCATTTGTAGGTGTTGAGGATAATAGAATAGTAGGTTAGTGCCGTGAATGGGAAAAATATCTGGCGCGGCCTTGCCAGATATGTGTTCCCATTCACGGCACTAACCTACTATTCTCTATATATCTGACAAGGATGATAAACAAGGCAAGAAAAACATAACTTAATCTGATTCTTTCCAGTGCCAACTCCTAATCAGCATGGTATGGATATAATTTTAAGGTTAGAGACATTGCAAATAGTAATTCAATGTAATAATAACAAATGGTGTGTTGGTCTGGTGAGATTACAGATGCGCATGCTGATTTGGGACTATGCTGATCTCACAAGTTGTAATGTCTCCTCAGTTGGACACAATTGTTCTTCTCTCCCTTGTGTAAGCCAGACAGGCTTAAAGCATGCACTGATGAATAAATAAATAAATATAAATAATCTTCAGCTGGTAGCACAGGGATGTGATTATATTCACTTCTGCAACCACTTTCACAAAAATGCATAACTACACAGTCAATGTTTCTTGTAATTAAGGTGTCGCATGTATACCCAGTAGACGGATATCTGTCTAGACACCAATATCCCCCAGTCAATGTGTCTGATAATTAAGGTATGGCTTGTATATCCAGTAGACCGATGTCTGTCTGTGTCTAGTAATTAAGGTATGGCATCAATGTGTCTGGTAATTAATGTATGGCGTGTATCCCCAGTAGACCGATGTCAGTCTAGACACCAATATTCTCCAGTCAATATGTCCGGTAATTAAGGTATGGCATGTATCCCAGTAGACCGATGTCAGTCTAGACACCAATATTCTCCAGTCAATATGTCCGGTAATTAAGGTATGGCATGTATCCCCAGTAGACCGATGTCAGTCTAGACACCAATATTCTCCAGTCAATATGTCCGGTAATTAAGGTATGGCGTGTATCCCCAGTAGACCGATGTCAGTCTAGACACCAATATTCTCCAGTCAATATGTCCGGTAATTAAGGTATGGCGTGTATCCCCAGTAGACCGATGTCCGTCTAGACACCATATTCTCCAGTCAATATGTCCGGTAATTAAGGTATGGCGTGTATCCCCAGTAGACCGATGTCCGTCTAGACACCAATATTCTCCAGTCAATATGTCCGGTAATTAAGGTATGGCATGTATCCCCAGTAGACCGATGTCAGTCTAGACACCAATATTCTCCAGCCAATGTGTCCGGTAATTAAGGTATGGCATGTATCCCCAGTAGACCGATGTCAGTCTAGACACCAATATCCTCCAGCCAATGTGTCCGGTAATTAAGGTATGGCATGTATCCCCAGTAGACCGATGTCTGTCTAGACACCAATATCCTCCAGCCAATGTGTCCGGTAATTAAGGTATGGCATGTATCCCCAGTAGACCGATGTCAGTCTAGACACCAATATCCTCCAGCCAATGTGTCCGGTAATTAAGGTATGGCATGTATCCCCAGTAGACCAATGTCTGTCTAGACACCAATATCCTCCAGCCAATGTGTCCGGTAATTAAGGTATGGCATGTATCCCCAGTAGACCGATGTCAGTCTAGACACCAATATCCTCCAGCCAATGTGTCCGGTAATTAAGGTATGGCATGTATCCCCAGTAGACCGATGTCAGTCTAGACACCAATATCCTCCAGTCAGTCTAGACACCAATATCCTCCAGCCAATGTGTCCGGTAATTAAGGTATGGCATGTATCCCCAGTAGACCGATGTCAGTCTAGACACCAATATCCTCCAGCCAATGTGTCGGTAATTAAGGTATGGCATGATCCCCAGTAGACCGATGTCAGTCTAGACACCAATATCCTCCAGCCAATATGTCCGGTAATTAAGGTATGGCATGTATCCCCAGTAGACCGATGTCAGTCTAGACACCAATATCCTCCAGCCAATATGTCCGGTAATAAGGTATGGCATGTATCCCCAGTAGACCGATGTCAGTAGACACCAATATCCTCCAGCCAATGTCTGGTAATTAAGGTATGGCATGTATCCCCAGTAGACCGATGTCAGTCTAGACACCAATATCCTCCAGCCAATGTGTCTGGTAATTAATGTATGGCATGTATCCCCAGTAGACCGATGTCTGTCTAGACTCCAATATCATCCAGCCAATGTGTCCGGTAATTGTGTCCCCCGGACTCCGTGGGGGGATACTGTGGATTTGACAGCGCGCCGCGTCCGCGTCCGCCGCAGACACTTCTTGTCCGAGCATAACTCGAACACCCTTTGGAATATTTTCATGAAACTTCACACATGCATAGACCACGACCCGAAGGTGTGTCGCGCACAAGAATGACAACTCTTGCATAGCTAATTTTTTAGTTATCTCCCTTTTTTGTTTCTCGCACTGATTTCGTGTCCGGAGCATAACTCTACCACCCTTTGGAATATTTTCATGAAACTTCACACATGCATAGACCACGACCCGAAGGTGTGTCGCGCACAAGAATGACAACTCTTGCATAGCTAATTTTTTAGTTATCTCCCTTTTTTGTTTCTCGCACTGATTTCGTGTCCGGAGCATAACTCCACCACCCTTTGGAATATTTTCATGAAACTTCACACATGCATAGACCACGACCCGCCCGAGGTGTGTCGCGCACAAGAATGACAACTCTTGCATAGCTAATTTTTTAGTTATCTCCCTTTTTTGTTTCGCGCACTGATTGACCATAACTACGACCACCTTTGGAATATTTTTATGAAGCTTAACACATTCAATTAGACCACGAACCGAAGGTGTGTCTTGCACAAGAATGACAACTCTTGCATAGCTAATTTTTTAGTTATCTCCCTTTTTTGTTTTTTGTTTTCAGGCACTGATTTCCTGTCCGGAGCATAACTCGACCACCATTTGGAATATTTTCATGAAACTTCACACATGCATAGACCACGACCCGGAGGTGTGTCGCGCACAAGAATGACAACTCTTGCGTAGCTAATTTTTGAGTTATCTCCCTTTTTTGTTTTGCGCACTCTACAAACTGGACAATAATGCATGAATACCTGTTTTCTCGTCTGCTCTGTACAGCTTTTCTCGTGTTCTCTGTACACCTTACCTGTAGAGAGAACAATCGAGACTGGGAGAACCATGTGCTAGCATGGGCTAGCATGTGCAAATGTCCAGTGCTTGACCACTGGTGACCACAGGTAATTTATACAGGTAAATTACTACATTGGATATTACATTTCCGTAAACTGTGTTGAAAATATTGTGGCATTATGTGGACCTGTGCAGATATATGTAGATAAATATAGGACTATTAAAAAAAATGCTGGGCTCCAGTAGCAAGCATTATTATTTTTAAACTTTTTTTTTTCCATTTATTTTTTTTTCATTTTTTTTTTTTCATTTTTTTTCTTCAAATTATTTTTCAATTTTTGTCTAGTAGCATAAGGTCGTAAGTGCTATACACAGACTATTCACATGTGCATGAGCTAGCATGTGCAACTGACCACTGACCACTTACAGGTAATTTATACAGGTAAATGATTATATTACATTTCCGTAAACTGTGTTGAAAATATGTGGCAATATGTGGACCTGTGTATATATATGTAGATAAATATAGGACTATTAAAAAACATTCTGGGCTCCAGTAGGGAGCATTATTTCTTTTATTCTTTTTAAATTTAATTTTTTTTTTTTTTCCATTTTTTTTTTTTCCATTCTTTTTCAATTTTTTTAACTGACCACTAACTTATTACAGGTAATATACAGGTACATTATTACATTTCCGTAAAACTGTGTTGACAATATTGTGGCAGTATGTGCACCTGTGCAGATATATGTAGATAAATATAGGACTATTAACAAAAATTCTGGGCTCCAGTAGCGAGCATTATTATTATATTTTTTTTTGTATATTATATTTCCGTAAACTGTGTTGAAAATATTGTGGCATTATGTGGACCTGTGCAGATATATGTAGATAAATATAGGACTACTAAAAAAAAATTCTGGGCTTCAGTAGCAAGCATTATTATTTTTAATTTTTAAAAAAAAAAATTCCATTTGTTTTTTTCATTTTTTTTTTCATATTCTTTTTCAATTTTTGTCTAGTAGCATAAGGTCGTAAGTGCTATATACAGACTATTATCATATAATAAAACAATTATTGACTAGTGAGCCATAGAATATAATCTGATATTCTATGGCTCACTAGTCAATAATTGTATAATATGTTCGGGCCAGTGAAAATTGCTTTCGGGCCCAGGCTCGAGGTCAAGGCGGGACAAGGTGAGGCATCTGATTCCGCGGAATTCTTGTTTACTTATCTCCCTTTGTTGTTTCGTGCTCTGATTTTGTATCCAGAGCATAACTCTAACACCCTTTGGAATATTTGTATGCCCCACCACGATAGTGGAGGGGGCATATAGTTTACCCTTGTCCGTCCGTCCGTCCGTCCGTCCGTCCGCACACGAATGGGTACTTGTTGTAAGCGTACGGGGATCTTATTGGGTAGGGTTAGGATAGTGTTGGGTACTCTTGTTGGGTATTTTTATACAGTAAAAACCCAACAAGTATTCATTCGTAGGAACGTGCGACCCGTCCTCCCGTCCGTCCGTCACAAAAACTTTAACACTCGGGTAAATGTCTCGTAATTTCTTCATCCTTCGACCGATCTGCTTCATATTTCATATACACATTGCTCTGATGGTTCACTACCGCCCTGTGCCAAATCCACGTTCGTCCTGCCCCCACCCACCAAGCCCAGGGTCAAGGTCACATACTTGGTGCTTCAAAAAACTTTAATTTTTTTGCTCGGGTTAATATCTTATAATTTCTGTTTTTCTTTTCACTGGATCAGCTTCATATTTCATATACACATTGCTTAGGATGCCTATTGTTCTCTACAAGACAAAAATTTAAGCTCTATGGTTCTTTCTACGGCTTGCCAAATTCTCGTTCGTCCTGCCCCCGCCAAGCCCAGGGGTCAAGGTTACATACTTGGTGCTTCAAAAAACTTTAACAAGCAGGTCAAGGGTACAAACCTTGGTGTTCAAAAAACTAACGCAGGGTGTAATCTTATACTTTCTGTTTTCTTTCATGGATCATCTTCATATTTCATATACGCATTGCTCTAATGTCCTCTACCGCCCTATGCCAAATGCACATTCGTCCTGCCCGCCCCCAATCCCAGGGTCAAGGTCACATACTTGTGCTTCAAAAACTAAAAACGCTCAGGTAAATATCTAATTTTGATTTCCAATTCACGGATCAACTTCCTATTTTCATATACGCGTTGCACTAATGGTCCTCTCTACCGCCCTGTGCCAAATCCACGTTCGTCCTGCCCCCGCCAAGCCCAGGGTCAAGGTCGCATACTTAGTGCTCTCAAAAACTTTAACGCTCGGGTAAATATCTTATATTTCAGTTTTCTTTCATGGATCATCTTCCATATTTCATATACGCATTGCTCTAATGGCCTCTACCGCCCTGTAATCACGGTCGTCTCCCCCGCCAAGCCCAGGTGCAATCGCTACTAGCCTGCCAAAAACTTTAACCTCCGGGAAATACTTATTTGTTCTGTTCTTCTATTTCATCCTACGCATTGCTCTAAGGCCTCTACCGCCCTGTGCCAAATCAAGTTGTCCTGGTCCATGGGTCAGGTCACACTTTGTGCTTCAAAAACTTTAATGCTCGGGTAAATATCTTATAATTTTTCTTTCCATTCACGGATCAACTTCATATTTCATATATGCGTTGCTCTAATGGTCCTCTACCGCCCTGTGCCAAATCACGTTCGTCCCGCCCCCGCCAAGCCCAGGGTTAACATCACATACTTAGTGCTTCAAAAACTTTAACTCTCAGGTAAATATCTTATAATTTCTGTTTTCTTTCACGGATCAGCTTCATATTTCATATATGCATTGCTCTAATGGTCCTCTACCGCCTGTGCCAAATCCACGTTTGTCCTGCCCCCGCCAAGCCCAGGGTCAAGGTCACATACTTGGTGCTTCAAAAACTTTTAACGCTCAGGTAAAAGAAAATTTTGACTTGGAATTTGGCCTCATTTATTATCAAAGCGATATGTGGGACATCCGTGTTCTATGAACACATTTTCTAGTTTATTAAACTTCACACATGCATAGAAGACGACCCAAAGGTGTGTCGCACGTAAGAATGACAACTCTTGCGTCGTTAATTTCTTAGTTATCTCCCTTTGTTGTTTCGTGCACTGATTTCATGTCTGGAGCATAACTCGAACACCCTTTGGAATATTTTCATGAAACTTCACACATGAATAGACCACAACCCTAAAGGTGTGTCACGCAAGAATGACAACTCTTGCATCACTAATTTTTTAGTTATCTCCTTTGTTTTTTCCGTCACTGATTTTGTCTCTGGAGCATAATGCACCTATCAATGTCTTCCCCGCCCGGGGGGGGCGGCGGGCACCCCCCGGGGAATTAGACAATTTGCAAAGCTGACTGTCTAATTCCCTACTGTAGGGAAAGAATTATGTGTCTAATTCCCCCAGAGTGGTAGCTACCAGAGTCGTCTAATATCCCCAGGGTGGGGCATACTTTTTCATGATTAGTTGGAATCTTTTGACTTATTTTGTAGTCACAATTGTTGGAATGCCAGTTTTTTAAACTACAGTAGAACTTCGATAACTAGAACAGGTCTGGCTCGAACACCATGGAAAACTCGAACTGGTTCGACAGTCCCGGCAAATTTCCTATATAATTCATGTAATAAAACACCTTAAACTCGAACTATGAATTACTCGAACAGTCGAACCTGTGGATTAGTTCCGTGGACGGTCAAACAGTGGTAATTACCGCTAATAACTCGAACAGGTAAGTCTGTGATCAGCTGTTTGTCTAACGAGGTGCGAATTCCACCATTGCGGGCGGTCGCGTTGAGTAGTTTCCCTTGACGCGGGATGACATTAAATCACGAATCGCAAACAATAGCGGCGTGAATTACGGGCGTTATGATGTCCACGCTAATTAAGTGATTTGAACAAAATTCATTTTATGTAATGTTTAATTGGCTGTTGAGCGACTATTGACACATTTCTATGTCTATTGAGTGAATAATGCGTGCTTAGTTTGTGAATAAAACGAGACGAATTCGAGCAATCGTCATTCTATGACAATTATGTCTGAGAGTACACTAGTATCTGTGTTAATTTATAGTGTTTATTATTGTATACTGACATTGTTTCGTTTATATTTTCCGTTTGTATATTTATTCCAACCACTGTGCTATGTGCTATTTTTAGACACTGGGAATACCAGTATTATGTATAGACGCAAAGCGGAACATAGCGGTTTATTTGACGTATAATTACATGTAAATATTGAATAAAACAACAACTTTACAATTGTATTTGTTATTTTTCATTTCTCCCTCCAAATGTAATGCATCTCATATATTCACATAAGTGATTTTATTGACTGAATGTGACAGTACATTTTTGAAATATATTTGTCATGTTCATTTCTACACATCTGCAGAATAAATATACAACAAACTCAATATAATGTTGTACATGTACATACATGTACCCATCAAGGCTATGACATGCAAATTTCATATTCAATAGGTGTCTTGCTGTCATTGAGATAAGTGCACATGCGAAGTTTGATGAAGATCGGAGGAAAGGAACTAAAGTTATCGTGCGGAAACCGCACGG
The DNA here is from genome assembly GCA_029237695.1 of Conchocele bisecta. Lineage (NCBI taxonomy): Eukaryota > Metazoa > Mollusca > Bivalvia > Lucinida > Thyasiridae > Conchocele > Conchocele bisecta. The sequence continues at coordinate 49,121,185 of CM055265.1, read as the reverse complement.
GGACATATGAGGGGCTTTAAGTGAAGCAAAATTAAAAGCCCGGCTATTCTCTGGGCCAGGAGGGGCGGGGATTCCCATTGACTGGCAGGGATGTGGCTATAGGGGGGTGTGGGGGGTGTCTCACCCCCCCCCCAGTTATCGGCTAAATTCAATTCAATAGTTGGAAATTTCAGACTCTAAATCTAGTATATAATTTAGTAGAAAATTGATGTTTCCAACTAGGATTTCCCTCAGAATTTTCCAACTGATGGCCCGGATAGTCCAAATTTCCAATCAAAACCCAAAATTTTCCCAAACTATAAAATTCAACAGTTGGAAATTTCAGACTCTAAATCTAGTATATAATTTAGTAGAAAATCTATGTTTCCAACTGGGATTTCCCTCTACGTGGTAGAACCTAGACAATGTGTATTATACAGGGCCGGATCCATGGGGGGGCCAGGGGGGGGGGGAGGGGCACACGCCCCCCGCCCCTGTATTTTTTACGGAGCAATGATTTTTTTTACTCAAATTAGAAAAGTTGTATTTTGACTTGGGTAAATGTTAGAGTATTTTGTTCTCAAATGCCAGGAAAATGCATCTGAGGCATCTGATTTTCAAAATTTTCTTTTTTTTCTGGGGAGGACCCCCACTCACCCCCCCCCCACGTACGCCCTTTATTCAAATCCTGGATCCGGCCCTGTTATACTCCTATATGTGGAAAGCGGGATTGAGATTAAGCTACATATGGTACATTACCCCAGTTGGAAATTTGGTGGGGATTCACCCCCCCCCCCCCCCCCCCCACCCACAGCAAAACCCCCCTAGCCACATCCCTGTTGACTGGTGCATATTAAACTCTGATTGGAAGTTGGAATTTGGCTGGTGACACCCCCCCCCACCCCCACCATCAAACATTGATACACCACTCTACAACGTACCAACTACCGTATCACTTCCAATTCAGTAGAATTCAAATTAATATGAAAAGTGCCGAATTTAGGTTCGTCCGATTATTACTCCCCAATATTATTTCATCGATGGTAACCATAAAAAATGTGCGCATTTTAAGTGACAGGCCGTATGGTTGTGCGGCCAGGTTGTGCTTTATAATATACCTCTACACACTTGAAACAGGTCGAGTAGGGATGTTTTGCCTCAACCAGGCGCAAACTTCTTCCACCGTAAAACTTTACATTACCACGATGTTGTTGTTGTTGTCGCCCTTAGATTACCTGCGCTAGTTTTTAGCGCATCAGAAATTTTGGTCAGAATATACCGGCGCATTTTATACCGACGCTGATCATTCGGCTATCGCGGTAAAAGAACGCACTAAAACTCTGTTCGCGACATTTTTCTGACGGTTGCGTACTGCTAACTTTGTTATGTTGAATTGTCTAATTCCCGACCCTTGGGTCACCACTGTGTGTCTATTTCCCGCATGTCGGGTAATTATGTCTTGTCTAATTCCCGTCTATCGGGAATATTTTGCTGTCTAATTCCCCGTGGGTGCCCGCCGCCCCCCGGGCGGGGATCACATTGATAGGTGCATAACTCGAACACCTTTTTTAGCTCACCTGAGCGAAGCTCGTGTGAGCTATTGTTACCGCAATGTGTCCGTCGTCCGTCTTCGTCCGTGAACATTTTCAAACGTCTTCTCCTCGGTAACCATTGGGTCCATAGTCACCAAACTTCATGGTCATGGTCCTTAGGTAGGGGGATTACAAAATTGTTAAAATGACGTCATTACGTTATCCAAGATGGCTGCCGTCTAAAAATGGCACAAATTCTTAAAAAATCTTCTTCTCAAGAACCGCCTACCGGATTTCGACAAAACTTGGTAGGAATGATCGATGTACATTGCTCTTTCAAAGTTGTTAAAATGGTGACCCCGGGGTCAAAAATGGGCGTGGCCCGTGGGGTCAAATTTTATTTTTGACTGAATATGGTCATGTCATATATCAAATTGAAGGTATCAATGAGGCGATCACTCTGGTGCATTTTTTGTCGAAATCGGATTATGTCATCCAAGATGGCCGCCGAAAGGTCAAAAGGTCGTTCTTTTATTAGAGATTTCAAAATTCTTCTTCACATGAACCGCTTGGCCCATGGTAGCCAAACTTAAAATTTATGGTCCATGTGTGAAGCCTTTTCAGATTTGTTAAAATGGAGGTCATCGCTAATCCAAGATGGCCGCTGGAAATAAGGACTTTGCGTGTTTTATGGGTGCATGCGAAACAACAATTGGACTGTGACGTCACTGACGTCAAGGGGATACAGAGTTATCGTTAGGTTAGCAACGTCGCCATTTTTACGGGGAAAGTTATAGTAACGTTATCAGCACGCTTCCACAAATAAATACTTATTTTAGCAACACATAATCGGTGTTGTGTTTTATCGAGTTTCCCCATCGACTATAGAACATCTCCACGCCATCATCTGGTAGCAGAGCGAGGTTATGGTTCGATAATCGGCAATCAACGTTCGTTCTATGGTGGAATGAAAGAAACCGAAAATAAACCTGTTTTCAATCGACAGTGCAAAGTCAGCGGATTGCAACATGCAATTTGGAAATGCCGGGAGTTCATTCAGGCGCCGCTGCAGGAAAAATGGAACATCGCCAAACGACACCAGTTGTGTTACCGTTATTTATGCGATGGTCATCAGGGAAGTAAATGTATGAGAAGCAGACCATGTGGCATAGACGGGTGCCGAGATCTGCACAACCGATTATTGCATAATATTGCCGGCACTCATTTGGATGGCAGGCGCGGCATCGCTAGTTCAGTAACTAGCCAAATTGTGAAGAATCACAAGGCGGGTTCATCGATCTCAGATGTATATAACGGATCTAATCAGGATACAGGCACCTCTATCATGGAGGGGAATCAAAGGAAAACCCAAACAACTATGATGTCACAGTCGCATCGCATCGTAGATTTCATTCGCACTTCGCACAGTTCCTGTGATATTGAGCTAACGGTCGTCATACAGTGAAGTGCAATGCACTATTGGACGATGCTATTACAAAGACGTATGTAAATGCAGATATTGCCGCTGAACTTGGTATACATGAAAACAGAAAAGGTAACTGTGAATGTGTTAAATGGTCAAGTAGAGACATTCGAGACCAGGCCAATAGAGGTCGGACTGCAAAGCATAGACGGCAGTGTAAATACAAAAGTATCTGCATACACAGCTAATAAGAGTGACTGGAAACATGAATGCCATATATTGGAATAGATACAAACAGAAATGGCAGCATTTACAAGATTATAGAGTTTTCCGAAAAATCGGACGACGGCCCATTGTTGACATATTGATCGCAGTGACTATGCAGACCTGCAGTGGTCACTGAAGGAAATAAGAGGCGCACCCGGGGAGCCAATTGCAAGACTAACGCCCCTGGGATGGACGTGTATGGTACTCCCGACTCCGGATACAGCCACAGTCTTCAAACAAATTTCGCATCCACGTATTTCGTACGGAATCAATCTGAAATCGAGCAGCTGAATGTTAATGAGAAGGATTCTGGGAAATAGAGGAAGTTTCGCGATCAAAAACTGTTCCTATCGTACGAATGGAGGAGAAGGTCGCGATGAAGACGGTCGCAGATCGTTGAAGTATGAAGATGGAATGTCATGTCAGTATACCATGGAAGGAAAGAGAACGAAATGTTGCCGGACAATTACAAAATGGCGGTACGGCGTCTAGAAAACACAGAAAGAAAAACTTCAAAAGTCAGATATCAAAGATGCATAACCAAAAATGTATTGACCAATATATTGAAAAGGGATATGTACGAAAAGTCCCGAAGTGTGAAATATACGAATCGAAGTGGTATCTGCCACACTTTCCAGTTGTAAAGGCCCGACAAGGATACCACGAAAATCAGGATAGTGTTTGATGCGTCTGCGAAGTATGATGGTGTATCACTGAATGATGCAATACACCAAGGACCTAAGCTACAGCGTGATCTGTTTGATGTGCTGCTGCGATTCCGACGATATCCAGTAGCAATCGTATGCGACATCGCGGAAATGTACCTACGAATCGGCATTGCTCCAAAGATAAGTATTATCATCGATTCCTATGGAGGGAATGGAACAAATACGGCAGCCAGACGTGTACGAGTTGAACCGTGTCGTGTTTGGTTTTAAACTCATCGCCATTCCAAGCAACAATACGTGTCACAGCATCATGCTAACCAGTACCAGAAAGAATTTCCATTGGCAGCAGAAACAGTATTAAAATCAACGTATATGGATGATTCAATGGACACTCCGTACAAAATGAAGAAGATTGTTTAGAACTGTACAGACAACTGTCGCGATTGTGGACAAAAGCTGGGATGCATGCGCGAAAATGGATTTCGAATTCTGCAAAAGTATTAAAGGAGATCCCAATTCGGATCGTAAATCTGAAGTTGATTAGATAGTGGGCAATTACCAGATACAAAGACACTAGGTGTGTGGTGGGTAGCTGAGCAAGACATATTCACATTCAAGGAGACTGCGCCAACCAATGACATGATCTACACAAGACGCAACTTTCTGAAGAAAATCGCCACACTGTTCGACCCAATCGGTTTATTAGCTCCATACACTGTTAGAGCAAAGATGCTTCTTCAAGAGATGTGGACAGCGGGATTGGACTGGGATGAGAAATTGGATGAACAACTAGAACATTCGGCCCGTGCATGGTTCAATGAGTTACGCGATTTGACAGAAATACGTGTATCGAGGAGTCTACCAGAGATATCGAAGACCGTGACCAGTGTAGCACTACACACGTTTGCTGATGCATCGGAACTTGCATACGGCGCAGCTGTATACGCGAGATACAGCTTACGACGACGGAACAACGTCATGTAGTCTAGTAGCGGCGAAGACACGAATTTGCCCCGAGTATAGCAACAAGCATTCCTCGCCTTGAACTCATGGGCGCAATAATAGGGGTTCGATTAGCAGCATCGGTCGCGAAGGCGCTTGAAATACCAATTATTAACACAACATTTTTAGGTCGGATAGTCTGAACACGCTATGGTGGATAAGAGGTTGGAGTCGAGAGTTCATGCCGTTTCGTCGCGAACAGGGTTGGTGAGATACAAAGCCACACAAATCCAGAACAGTGGAGATATGTACCGACCAAGAGTTAATCCGGCTGATTTGCTTTAGTAGAGGAATGAATGCTTTGGATCTCGTAGGATCGGATATGTGGTGGAAAGGACCTGCCTTTCTGCGACAGTCAGAAGAATTATGGCCTGTGAACAAATTACCTAATATAATCGACGGGTGCAATGAACTGAAGAATTCAGTAACGCAACAAAAAGTATCCACTGAAACTGCAAATAATACCAAGGGTAAAAGCTACAATTCATACGGAAGCAACATTCATTGCGGTCGATGTGATGCCACTGCTGACACCAGGAGCGATACTCAAGTTGGACTCGGTTGACAAGAATTCAGGCCTGTGTCAGTCGATTTGTACATAATTGTAAACTACAGTCAGATTCAATGATCAGTGGCGAGTTTAAGAGCAGATGAAATAAAGACAGCTGAAATACAAATAATAAAAATAACGCAGCGTTCAGAATTTATAGAAGAATGGACAGATTTATCGCGTGGTAAGCCGCTGAAAACAACCAGTAAAATATTGAGCTTACAGCCACAATTAGACGAAGATGGACTGATGCGATCAAATGGACGCCTAAAATACCCGCCCCAGTTTTTATCGTATGACGTGCGATATCCAGTTATACTGCCACGAAGAGGCTGGATTACAAAACTCATTGTGAAACATTTTCATGAATTAGGGAATCATGCATCAGGAACGAATCAGACGTTAGCTGCATTATCGGCACGCTATTGGATCATCTCGGGACGTGAGTGATTCGCGAATGGGAAAAAGAATGCGCAGACTGTCGTAGGAGAAAAGCGAAAGCATGTAAGCAAGTAATGGCACCACTACCTACATCGAGACTGCAAGTTACGCTACGAGCATTCGCGAAGACAGCCGTTGATTTTGGAGGACCGTTTATCACAATACAAGGCCGCGGCAAACGTCGAGAAAAACGATACCTATGCTTATTTACGTGTCTGTCTACTAGAGCTGTGCACTTAGAAGTAGCCCATGCCTCGACACAGATTCGTTCATGAATGCATTCTACAGAATGGCGAGTCGTAGAGGCCTTCCCGATGAGATGTTGTCGGACAATGGGACAAATTTTAGTGCCGACAAGGAACTCAAAACGTTGGTGTCACAGCTTGACACTGATCAAATCAATAATTCGACGGCAAACAAGGGTGTGCAGTGGAATTTCAACCCACCACTTACGCCACATTTCGGCGGTGTCCATGAAATTATGATAAAAGCAGCCAAAAAGGCAATGAAGGCAATCATGGGAAACGCAGATGTTACCGACGAAGAATTATGGACTTATGGACAGTAGTGATCGGAGCAGAATCGCTGCTCAACTCTCGACCACTAACGTATCAGTCAGCGGACCCACTGGACAATACGCCGCTGACTCCAAATCATTTCCTTCATGGACAAATGGGAGGTCAATTTGCCCCAGAGACTGTTGACTCAACCGAGTTCAGCCCAAGAAGACGATGGCGAAGAATCCAACAGCTTGTTCGTCATTTCTGGCATCGTTGGCTACGAGAATGGTTGCCAGGGCTCACCGCAAAAAAGAAGTGGCTCCAGTCACATCGTGATATCCAGGTCGGCGAGGTGGTACTGGTGATTTCCCCGGACACATCGAGAGGGAACTGGCCGCTGGGACGTGTCACGGAAGTGTATCCGGGGCGAGACGGACATGTTCGAGTCGCCAAAGTCCAGGTCGGGAAGAGCGCATGGGTGAGGCCAATATCGAAGCTGTGTCCACTGGAGTGCGACATTCCGGAGACGACCGGTCAGTCGAAGGCATTGAACAATTAGAAACGGAGTATATTGTGTTTTAATTAGTTGATTTGTTTTTAAATTGTTAATCGATTATTGCACATACATGTATTGATGGATTTTGGAATGTCCTCGATACATGCATGACAGATAGATGCAATATATATTTTAGTTTCAAATGCATGCACAGCAATGTCAAAATATTTCTCTATTTGAGGAGGGGAAAATGGAAATAAGGACTTGCGTGTTTTATGTGCATGCGAAACAACAATTGGACTGTGACGTCACTGACGTCAAGGGGATACAGAGTTATCGTTAGGTTAGCAACGTCGCCATTTTTACGGGGAAAGTTATAGTAACGTTATCAGCACGCTTCCACAAATAAATACTTATTTTAGCAACACATAATCGGTGTTGTGTTTTATCGAGTTTTCCCATCGACTATAGAACATCTCCACGCCAGCCGCCGTCTAAAAATAGCATACATTCTTAAAACATCTTCTTCTCATGAACCGCTAGCCGGATTTCGACGAAACTTGGTAGGAATGATTGATGTACATTGCTCTTTCAAAGTTGTTTAAATGGTGACCCCGGGGTCAAAAATGGGCGTGGCCCGTGGGGTCAAATTGGGGTCAAATTTTATTTTTGACCGAATATGATCATGTTATATATCAAATCGAAGGTATCAATGAGGCGATCACTCTGGTACATTTTTTTTCGAAATCGGATTATTATGTCATCCAAGATGGCCGCCGAAATGTCAAAAGGTTCTTTTATTAGAGATTTTAAAATTCTTCTTCACATGAACCGCTTGGCCCATGGTAGCCAAACTTTAAATAAAAGTTATGGTCCATGGTGAACCCTTTTCAGATTTGTTAAAATGGAGGTCATTGCTAATCCAAGATGGCCGCCGTCCAAAAATAGCATAAATTCTTAAAAAAAATCTTCTTCTCATGAACCGCTAGCCGGATTTCGACGAAACTTGGTAGGAATGATCGATTTACAATGCTATTTCAAAGTTGTTAAAATAGTGACCCCGGGGTCAAAAATGGGCATGGGCATGTGGGGTCAAAATTGGGGTCAAATTTTATTTTTGACCGAATATGCTCATGCCATATATCAAATTGAAGGTATCGATGAAGCGATTGCTCTGGTGGCAATATTTGTCGGAAATCGGATGATTAGTCATCCATGATGGCCACCAAAAGGTCCATTTATTCAAGATTTTGAACGTCTTTTTCTCAGGAACCACATGGCCGATGCTGGCCAAACTTCATAGGAAGTTAAGATCCTTGGGTGAAGCATTTTCAGGTTTTGTAAAATGAGAGTCATCGCTTAATCCAAGATGACCGCCATCTAAAAATAGCACAATTTTTTTAAAACACATGAACTCAATGTCACATTCTCCTCTGGTGTTCATGGAGTCAGGTGAGCGAATTAGGGCCATCATGGCCCTCTTGTTTCAAACTACTTGTGTATCTGGGGAGGGGGATACACATGCGCTTGTCGACAAGCGTTCATTTCTAGTTAAGGTATGGCGTTTATCCACAGTAGACTGTCTGTCTAGACACCAATATCCTCCAACCCTGGTGTTTGGTAATTAAGCTATGGCTTGTATACCCAGTAGACCGATGTCTATCTAGACGCCAATATCCTCCAGTCAATATGTCTAGTAATTGTATCCCCCGGACGAAAGTGGGGGGATACTATGGATTTAACACGTTCCGCGTCCGCCGCAGACACTTCTTGTCCGGAGCATAACTCGAACACCCTTTGGAATATTTTCATGACACATGCATAGACCACGACCGACCCGAAGGTGTGTCGCGCAAAAGAATGACAACTCTTGTATAGCTAATTTTTTAGTTATCTCCCTTTTTTGTTTCGCACACCAATTTCGTGTCCGGAGCATAACTCGACCACCAACCCTTTGGAATATGTTCATGAAACTTCACACATGCATAGACCACGACACGAATGTGTGTCGCGCACAAGAATGACAACTCTTGCATACCTAATTATTTAGTTATCTCCCTTTTTTGTTTTGCGCACTGATTGAGCATAACTCGACCACCCTTTGGTATTTATTTTCATGAAACTTCCCACATTGCATAGACATGACCCGAGGTGTGTCGTGCACAAGAATGACAACTCTTGCATAGCTAATGTTTTAGTTATCTCAATTTTATTTTTTCGTGCACTGATTTCCTGTCCGGAGCATAACTCGACCACCCTTTGAATATTTTCATGAAACTTCACACATACATAGACCACGAGCCGAATGTGTGTCGCGCACAAGAATGGCAACTCTTGCGTAGCTAATTTTTGAGTTATCTCCCTTTTTCTTTTTTACGCACTCTTCAAACTGGACAATAATGCATGAAGACCCGTTGTCTCGTGTGCTCTGTACACCTTACCTGTAGAGAGAACAATAGCCTTCTCCGGTTGAACAATAGTGACTGGAAGAACCATTCACCTGTGCATGTGCAAATGTCCAGACTGACCACTAACTGACCACTAACTTATTACAGGTAATTTATACAGGTAAATTATTTCCGTAAACTGAGTTGAAAATATTGTGGCAATATGTGGACCTGTGCAGATATGATATGTAGATAATATAGGACTATTAAAAAGAATTCTGGGGCGGGTCCAGTAGCGAGCATTATTATTTTTAATTTTTAAACTTTTTCTTTTCCATTTTTTTTTTAAATTTCTTTTTCAATGTTCGTCTAGTAGCATAAGGTCGTAAGTGCTATACACAGACTATTATCATATAATAAAACAAATTATTGACTAGTGAGCCTTAGAATATAATCCGATATTCTATAGCTCACTAGTCAATAATTGTATAATATGTTCGGGCCAGTGAAAATTGCTTTCGGGCCCAGGCTCGAGGTCAAGGCAGCAAATGTCGAGACTGACCACTAACTGACCACTAACTTATTACAGGTAATTTATACGGGTGAATTATATATTACATTTCCGTAAACTGTGTTGACAATATTGTGGCAATATGTGGACCTGTGTAGATATATGTAGATAAATATAGGACTAATACAAAAAATTCTGGGCTCCAGTAGCGAGCATTATTATTTTTAATTTTTAAACTTTTTTCCCTTTTTTTTTCTCCATTTTTGTCGCGCCTGCTTTAGCAGAGGCGCGACTATAGTCGGCGCTTTTTCCGTCATCGTCGTTCGCGTCGTCCGGTTTTTTTGTAAGGCAAATGCGTTAAAGTTATTGTTTTTCCCAATATCTCTTTAACCCCTTGCCAGACATTGATAATATTTCACATCAATGTTTGTCTAGGGATGATGCTTCATTACGCACACCCCCACATCCAAATTATCAAGGTCAAGGTCATTTATTTACTTGTAATGTTCACCGATTTTGTAACAGAAATACGTTAAAGTTATTGTTTTTTCACAATATCTCTTTAACCCCTTGCCAGACTTTGATAATATTTCACATCAATGTTTGTCTAGGGATGATGCTTCATTACGCACACCCCCACATTCAAATTCTCAAGGTCAAGGTCATTTATTTACTTTTAATGTTCACCGGTTTTGTAACAGAAATGCGTTAAAGTTATTGTTTTTTCACAACATCTCTTTAACCCCTTGCCAGACATTGATAATATTTCACATCAATATTTGTCTAGGGATGATGCTTCATTACGCACGCCCCCACATCCAAATTATCAAGGTCAAGGTCATTTATTTACTTGTATTATTATATGACTACGTATTTCAGTCATTCTCATTGGCCGAAACACCACCACGTGATTATAAACAAATTTAATGTAGACCTCTGAACTGTTTGTTTACACGAATAAGCACTCTCGGACCGCGAGACCGGACCGAGATGTGTTTATTCATGTAATCAAACCTATTGTTCACCTCCTTAGAGCGCATGCGTAAATCTAACACATTTTGAAAAAAATATTTTAAAATTTTAAAAACATTTTTTTGAAAATTGTGTGAAACCAAAAAGAAAGTGAACCATTTTTTTTCGGCCGAATATTTTGAAAAAAATATTTTAAAATTTAAAATATTTTTTTTTTTAAATAATTTTTGAAAATTGTGTGAAGCCAAAAAGAAAGTGAATCATTTTTTTTCGTCCGGATATTTTAAAAAAAAATATTTTAAAATTTAAATTTTTTTTTTTTTTTAAATAATTGTTGAAAATTGTGTGAAACCAAAAAGAAAGTGAACAATTTTTTTTTCGGCCGGTTATTTTGAAAAAATATTTAAAAATTTCAAAAAAAATAGTTTTTTTTAAATAATTATTGAAAATTGTGTGAAACCCAAAGAAAGTGAACAATTTTTTTTTCGGCCGGATATTTTGAAAAAAATATTGGCCAGAAATATTTTAATATGGGGCCATATAATAGTGTCATATAATAAAACAATTATTGTCTTTTGAGTCGGTGTACATGAGATTTACGGACCTTCCAAAAGTGATGTTCACCGACATCACTTTTCTCAGGTCCGTAAATCTCATGTACACCTCAAAAGACAATAATTATATAATGTTCACCGGTTTTGTAACAGAAATGCGTTAAAGTTATTGTTTTTTCACAATATCTCTTTAACCCCTTACCAGACTTTGATAATATTTCACATCAATGTTTGTCTAGGGATGATGCTTCATTACGCACACCCCCACATCCAAATTCTGAAGGTCAAGGTCATTAATTTAATTGTAATGTTCACCGGTTTTGTAACAGAAATGTGTTAAAGTTATTGTTTTTTCACAATATCTCTTTAACCCCTTGCCAGACTTTGATAATATTTCACATCAATGTTTGTCTAGGGATGATGCTTCACTACGCACACCCCCACATCCAAATTCTCAAGGTCAAGGTCATTTATTTACTTGTAATGTTCACCGGTTTTGTAACAGAAATGCGTTAAAAGTTGTTTTTTCACAATATCTCTTTAACCCCTTTCCAGACATTGATACTATTTCACACCAATGTCTGTCTATGGATGATGCTTCATTACACACACACCCCCACATCCAAATTCTGAAGGTCAAGGTAATTTATTTACTTGTAATGTTCACGGTCAAATGCCTCGGTAGGCGCGACACCGCTTCCGTGGCGGAATTCTTGTTTTTTTTTTCAAATTCTTTTTTCAATTTTTATCTAGCAGCATAATGTCGTAAGTGCTATATACAGACTATTATCATATAATAAAACAATTATTGACTAGTGAGCCATAGAATATAATCTGATATTCTATGACTCACTAGTCAATACTTGTATAACGTGTTCGGGCCAGTGAAAATTGCTTTCGGGCCCAGGCTCGAGGTCAAGGCAGCAAATGTCTAGACTGACCACTAACTGACCACTAACTTATTACAGGTAATTTATACAGGTAAATTATTATATTTAATTTCCGTAAACTGTGTTGACAATATTGTGGCAATATGTGGGCCTGTGCAGGTATGATATGTAGATAAATATAGGACTATTACAAACAATTCTGGGCTCCAGTAGCGAGCATTATTATTTTTAATTTTTAAACTTTTTTTTTCCATTTTTTTTTCAAATTCTTTTGCAATTTTTGTCTAGTAGCATAAGGTCGTAAGTGCTATATACAGACTATTATCATATAATAAAACAATTATTGGCTAGTGAGCCATAGAATGTAATCTGATATTCTATGGCTCACTAGTTGATAATTGTATAATATGTTCGGGCCAGTGAAAATTGCTTTCGGGCCCAGGCTCGAGGTCAAGGCGGGACAAGGCGAGGCATTTGATTCCGCGGAATTCTTGTTTACTTATCTCCCTTTGTTGTTTCATGCACTGATTTCGTGTCCGGAGCATAACTCGAACATACCCTGGATAACTCATTGGGAAACCTCACACATGCATAGACCACGACCCAAAGGTGTGTCGCGTGCAAGAATGAGAACTCTTGCATCGTTAATTTTTTTTTACTTATCTCCCTTTGTTGTTTCATGTACTGATTTCGTGTCCAAGCATAACTGGAACACCCTTTGGAATATGTTTTATTAAACTTCACACATGCATGGAAGACGACCAAAAGGTGTGTCGCGCGCAAGAATGACAACTCTTGCGTCGTTAATTTCATAGTTATCCCCCTTTGTTGTTTCGTGCAATGAGTTCGTGTCCGGAGCATAACTCGAACACCGTTTGGAATCTTTTCATGAAACTTCATACATGCATAGACCACGACCCTAAAGGTGTGTCACGCAAGAATGCCAACTCTTGCATCGCTAATGTTTTAGTTATCTCCCTTTGTTTTTCCGCGCACTGATTTTGTCTCCGGAGCATAACTCGGAACACCCTTTTTTCAAACTACTTGTGTATCTGGGGAGGGGGATACACATGCGCTTGTCGACAAGCGTCCATTTCTAGTTAAGGTATGGCGTTTATCCACAGTAGATGGATGTCTGTCTAGACACCAATATTCTCCAACCATGGTGTTTGGTAATTAAGGTATGGCATGTATGCCCAGTAGACCGATGTCTGTCTAGACACCAATATCCTCCAGTCAATATGTCTGGTAATTAAGGTATGGCATGTATACCCAGTAGACGGATGTATGACTAGACACCAATATCCCCCAGCCAATGTGTCTGGTAATTAAGGTATGGCGTTTATCCACAGTAGACATGGTAGACGGATATCTGTATAGACACCAATATCCTCCAGCCATTGTATTTGGTAATGAATAAACCTTGAGTCAGCAATAATCCCCCCCCCCCGGCCATGTGGGATCTTTGGTGAGTATGAATTTCGGATTCAGTAGCCTATTGTCTATCAATCCTGGTTGTCTGCGCTCAAAAATGGCCGCCGAACAGTATTATATTGCTTTATTAAGGACTGTTAACGTTCAGTCTGTTCAATATTAACTTGCTATAATTAAGTCACAATTTGAATGTAAAATGATTTAGAATACATCTTACATTTAATTACATCCGTAAATGGCAATATATTTTAAAATGGCTGCCGAATTAGTCTATTTTACAATATTTTTTCTGCGAGTCACATACAGACATTAATAAAGTTGAAACACATATACACTGCTTTCCCTCAGAACTAAATGGAAAATACAGGATATAGTGATGCAATATCCTTCCACAATTGTCAGAACTGTCAAAATGGCCGCCAAAATGTTCTTGTTTTATTCTATTATTTACTGTATGGAGTTGTTATAAACAGCATTTCATGCACCTATTACATGTATACATACCTGTTTGAGGTATACAAATCAAATCATTTTGATAGCATATATATATATCCAGGTATACAATGCAATACAATGCTATAATTATATATTCAAAATGGCCGCCAAAAATGATCAGATGTTCAATAATATTGATGAAGCTGCATTTTATACGACCGTAAAATTTTTAAATAACGGTACGTATTATGTTTTTTTTTTTCCGCATGGCGGGCGGGCGGCTGAAAAAAAAAAAAGTGCATAGTTCGTTTACACAACTCCTCCGAAACCGTTCAGTCGATCGATCTGTTTTAGACGCGCTTTATCTGTTAATATGCCTTGCTGCATAGTGAGAACGTGTAAACTTGAGACTGGCGAGAAGGAGGAAAGGGTTTTGTGACATTCCATGTTATTCCGAGGGACGAGGAATTACGCGCGAAATGGTTGAGGAACGTTCAGAGAAGTGATCTTTTTTTTTTTGGGAGGGCGCATCGCGGTGTCGTTTGCTTGGAACATTTCTCGCGCAGTTGTTTTAAGTTTGACAGTGGCGAAGCTTATGCTGGGTACAGAGAAATATCGTCTTATTCGAGGATCTGTGCCCGAAGTGATTGAGACAACCAGTAAGAACGACGATCCACAGATTGAGTAATTTTCCTAGCGACATTTTATGAAATTTTACGTGTAAACAACCCCAAACAAACCTACCAGTAGCCGACAATTACCACAATTCGGACAATTGTGACCGTTTTTGCTGTTGTTGTAATAGGCTGTTATTGAACAAATGGAGCTTATGGGACTTGTGACCAGTGTATGTCATGATCAGACTTGTGCGCGTGCACAGGCTGATCTGGATCTACACTGGTCGCATAACCCATAAGCCCATGCCAGTCTTAGCCATATGCAATGTGGTTGTACAAGAAAACAAGATTTTAACACATATTTGATATCATTGAGATGGGGTGCAAATGTCAGTTTAGATGCGGAAACGTAACATTTATTTAATTTATAGATCTGCTCCTGTATTGTACCATCCCTAACATTTTTACAATTGCATTTTATTTATGCTGTCCACGGTGATAGTGTTTGTTTAAGGTACCTATAAACCATTGGGATACACGAGGTGTCGGTAAATGACCAGTTCGGTAAATTGATATTATAGTGTGAATGGTTTGGAGGTTTCGGTAAAATGATACAATAATAGAGTAACTAAAGTATGTGCAAACAGGTAAATGGATTGGGTTAGAGCATATTTAAATTCAAACAGGTAAGCACAGGTGCTATCTTTAATGTTACATGTGCTGGATAAACCATTGGCATTGACGTCTTGGGTTTTGATGGGTTTATTCCTTCCTTCAGAGAGGCGCCAAGGGGGTACATGTAGGTTCCGTCTAGACTAACCTGCCATGTCTATATCATGTTTCACTTCTATTTTTCATTGTCCGATTGTTATAATTTACTTTGCTATATATCGATAGTAAAGCCATAGACGGCATAGTTCTGTCTATGTCCAGTCAACTTCATTTCCGGGTACCGACGATACGGGAGTTACTTCCCGCAACTAGACAAGATAGTAATGTATTTTTCCCCAACTTTTTCTATGAACACAAATGTGTTTGTCACTGGAGAGATAGGGGTTGCAGCTTTTGTGTGACCAGTGTAGCTCCTGATCAAATAGCACACTCATGTAGCCTGATAACGATACATATAGTTGCGAACGGTAACTCTTGCAATCTACTTCCGTACCGTCCATAGGCAGATTTACGATTCCACTCGGAGTTGTTGCAATCTACTTCCGTACCGTCCATAGGCAGATTTACGATTCCACTCGGAGTTGTAGGATTTCTCAGCAGAATAGCGAATCAGATCTGATTCACACTTTAGCAGTTCTATATTTTTTAACTGAAGTGAGTGTCAATATTATGAAAATAACATATTCAAGCAATTATGACATACATTTACTTAATGTAGATTACCTGATAAATTAAATTTAAGCTAGAATCAACAAGTGACCCAGTCAGTGGCAGCCAAATTCAACATGTAAAAGTTAAGATCAGGGTTGGCCGGGAAATACCGGGGGCGGGAATTCCCGGCGGGAAATACCGGGAAATACTCCCCAAAGTGGGAAATACCGGGAAATATGAATTTTGATGTTATTATTTGATAATTAAAGTTATTTAAATTAAGTTTTAAGCTCAGTAATAGTTAATTAAACAATCAACAACTTAATAATTAGATATAGGGGTTAATTACAATGTATAGATCTGTTTCATTCCCAACTAGGGGTACTCATCAGGTGGAATATTTGGCAATTATGACATTTATATTTTGGTTGTATTATTTGTTTGTAAATTACTTCTTCATTTTTTAGGAAGCATCCGAGTGTCTGCTAGATACAATTCACAAGGATAACGTTATCATGATCAGACTATGTTTAGACAACAGGCTGTTAATTGTCAACGTTCTCCCACACTAATATTCGGTATCAAGAAATGAGAATAAATGATCTTAGCATGCATGATGTACATACACAGTCTCTTACAAGTCTTATATTACTGACAATTAATGTACTGTTGTTTTATGTTTTGCATTTGTATTACTTATTTGCATTATTATTATGACATTTATTTAACGTGAAGACGATGGTACGTATGAGATGCAGTACCTAAAATCGTTAAAATTAGCCAAACGCCTACTAATGTCTACTTATTTGCATGTACATTGATGAGACTTTAATATACTTTAATAAACCATCAGACTTTGACAACAGGCTGTTAATTGTCAGCCTTCTCTCACATCTTTTGTGTCATACTGTATAATAAGAACCCAGGTGGTCTGTATATGGTCATGTCAAGTTGTAAAACAATCACACTTACACTGTACATTTTTTTAATATTTTGTTTTGCTTATATTTAACGGCGGCACTGGCTCTAGGACCTTGCATGCCGTCTCCCAAGAATGGGAGAAAGAACGGAAGTAGAGATTTTTTGAGAGAAGCCGGTAATTCGTATTTACAGAGCAACTACGAATTATCGGTACCCATTCACAGTGGGTGAACTGGAGCAGTGTGGATAAGTGTCTTGCTCAAGGACACAACGCAGCGCCTCCGGTGAGGCTCGAACCCACGACCTTTAGATCAGCAGTCTGACGCTCTAACCACTAGGCCACTGCGCTCCACCAATGTATATGGATTATCCCTGTTATCAACAGGGATTTTCTCAAAATTCCAAAAGCAGCTTTTATTAGTGGCAGGTTACTATAGTAATGAGGGGTGTTCTCATATACAATACAACAGACAGTTGGCAAATACTACATATACTTGTATATAGGGAAGAAAATTGTCTAGAAAATAATGATGTTTGTTTTCTCTAAATAAACTTATTATTTCTTTCTTTTTTTATTGCAGATGGTTTTACCTGTAGGCTTATCAGTCTACACAGATATAAACCATAGTAGATATAGGTGAATATAGAGACTCATCTTGACATTTTGGAATGAAAAAGACCACCAAGATTCATATTTCCAGGTATTTCCCAGTATTTCCCGGCATTTCCCGCCGTCCTGGGAAATACTCTTATTTCCCGGGAAATTGCCAACCCTGGTTAAGATGGGGCCATTTTCTGTAAAGGTAACAAATAATTTTCTAAATCTTCTACAATGGTAAAAATTGTTTCAGAATAATTGGTTTGTATTACTTTTACAATACTAATATTTTTTTCAGATGGAAAATATCTTACATACGTCACAATTAACTGCTAAAGTGCGAATCGCATCTGATTCGCTATTCTGCAGAGGAAGTAATAGGAGTGGAATCGTAACTCTGCCTACAGAGGGTAGGGGAGTAGATTGCAAGAGTTACCGTTCGCAAACTACGATACATAAAGTAATATATTGCTTAGATTAGACCATAGTGTTACTATTATGAAAATAACAAATTCAAGCAATTATGACATACATTTACATAATGTAGATGACCTGATAAAGTAAAATTTAAGCATAATCAACAAGTGACCCAGTCAGTGGCAGCCAAATTCAACATGTAAAAGTTAAGATGGAGGCCATTTTCGTGTAAAGGCAACAAATAATTTTCTAAATCTGGTACAATGGTAAAAATTGTTTCAGAATAATTGGTTTGTATTACTTTTACAATATTAATATTTGTTCAGATTGAAAATATCTTAAATACGTCACAATTAACTGCTAAAGTGCGAATCGCATCTGATTCGCTATTCTGCAAAGGAAATAATAAGAGTAGAATCGTAACTCCGCCTACATAGGGTAGGGGAGTAGATTGCAAGTTACCGTTCGCAACTACGATACATAAAGTAATATATTGCTTGTTAGACGCATAATACATGTTTCATTGATGGAATGGCGATGAGTGAAGATCCTGATCTGGATCTACACTGGTTGCAAAACCCAATAATTTGTGCACACACTTGATAACAATACCCTACGGGTAGACATAACACTATGGCCTCACATTCGATAACACATGATATGTCAGATAATGAAAAATAAAAGTTAGAAATGATAAGACGTGGCATGTTAGTCTACCCTACAGGCTGATGATACATTACGTATCAAACAGTTTGGTGAATTTTTAATGCACACTGATGATTGCTCCAGTCCTAATATTGTTTTATTTTCTTCCTTTTTTAATTTACGCAGATGTGCGGAGTATCTGGACCTCTGTTATGTTATTTATTGTGGTGTTACTGTATTGCGTATTGGTGTTGTATTTACTTCTATACCATCACAGCCTGTGATAATCAGTAGATAATTATTGGGTAATGTGTTTCTGCTATAACTAATAATAATGACAATAAGGACATATATGTTCATGACATTAATTATTAGCCGATCTATTTATAGATCGGCTAATATATTGGTAATCCATCGAATTCTGAAAAAAGTTTGTAGCAACCCTTTTCTCCGCTATTCGGTAATCTACGAACGCGAATTTTGCTGTATCACTTTCAAATTGCATCAACCGATAAAGTTTGCATTGTTGGCAATTATCTCCGTTTAAAACTTTTAAATATAGCCAAATAAACACAATTTTGAATTACGTAATGAGCTGAACGCCGGAAGAGATTGAACCCGGAAGTTGTTGTTGTTGAAGTCCATAGTTGGCTCTAATGGCCATAAACGCCAACATACGCCGATTATTGGGCTAATTTAAAGCTTTTATTTATTAAACAGAACAAGTTTCAGCCACGTATAATCGCGTAAAATGTGTTTATTCGGCTAATTTATAACCGACCTCTGCTCAAAATCTCCTCCGACTAGCAACCCCAGCATCTCGGGTTTATCCCATTGGATCGCGTATGCGCGTCATTTGACGGTCATTTGACGCTAGTTAAATTCACAAAATTTTCCACCAATCAAAACGAAGAATTGCCCTTCATAGCGAACTTTGATTTGTTTACGTATCATGGCAGGGATGGCAGGGATGCATCCAGCACGCGCGATTGCGGCAATCGCCCTTAATTATTGTCAATGCCGCAAATTATTGATTGTCTTGCGCCCGACATCGCGCAAAAAATCACGGATGGGCCCCTTTTTAAATGACCAGTGCGCACATTAAAAAACCGTAATTGACTATTTAAACGCGCTGCGTATTTAAATCATTGGAAGGCGTACAGTTCAATAGAGTTTGTGCGGCCGTTGAACGTAAGCTTCGAGTCGATTTAAACCATTTAAATCGATAAACAAGGGATAAACAAGTGACAACGTTAACCTTTTATGCTCCATTAAGAAGTAATAAGCTTATGGCAAATCATATTACTTTGGGGCCGAGCTACTAAAGTGACTGGTGTGGCATGGAAATATTGAGTTCTGATTTTGGGAATTTTCCTCATCGTGGACCCGTTTAATGCGGGATAATACAACCCGTTGGCCTGGCCTTAAATGACCTTAGCTGTTGATAGGCCGTTAAACACCAATACTCACTCGCTCATTCATTCCCCCCCCCTCCCCCCCCGAGACTCAGTAACTACTAAAATGCGGACATATATTGAACCCTGATTTGATCGGCTAATAACATCATGCTCTGCATGACTTTACATTTATTCTTCATTTAAGTATCCCCTCGCCGATAGGCAAGAGGGGATATGGCGTTAGTCCATGTACGTTCATTAGTAACGTCTTTCATTTTTCAATAACTTTCGAACATCTTCGTCGAATTTGACCACAATGTGTGTCTAGGGGTGGTGCTTTGTTTCGCAGACGACCCACATCCGATCGCCCAATGTCACTGAGGACTTGAATTTTTTTTATCAAGGCTGCCAGCGAATATATCGTAATAACGATGCCCTTATGTAGCAGGTTAAATGCGGGATCAAACTCGTAAGGCGTTGACCCAACCATAAATGACCTTAGCAGTTGATAGGTCTTTCAACACCAACAAACAAACATACTCTCCGTGGCGGGCAAACCACTGGAATTACTATTAGACTCGCTATAAATATGGAGATTTTATGGAGTCTAACTGAATTTCCCACATGTAGGAACTTGATACGTGTCCAATTATCGAGGGTGGTGAAGGTTTTTTCTTATTCTTTTTCCTTCTTCCTTTTAGTACTAAACCCATTGACCCGGCCTTAAATTACCTTACCTGTTGATAGGCCGTTAAACCCCAACAAACAAATAATTGACTTCCTTGGTTGCTCTTAATTATAAAATGGTTAATTTTAATTGTGTTGTGCTACACCGCACTTGTTTTTTATTAAGTATCAAGTACATGTGTTTGTGTATGTCTGTTAATCAGTTGACAAGTTTATGAATAATTTTAGTTTTCACTACTACAATTTACTTTCTTCTGAGGCAAGATAGAAATTTCAACCTTCCTGCACTATGATAGCAATCTCCTTATCTGGTACCAGGTGTTAAATTCAATGACTGGCACCAGAAAAACTTTCGGCAAAGAAACTTAAATTAAACAATTCTGAAACGGCCCGATGACCTTGTAAAACATTTTGAAATGTTAAATTATGAAGAAAAAAGTGTCCTGACATAAACACTAGATTTCTGCCTAAAATCTGTGTTGGTAGTTGTATATCGGACAATATATTTATTTTAAAGTTTTTGTAAGATTTTCTCAAATCGCCTACAATTTCTGTTTGCCTTCAGCAAATATCTTCCGATCGCAATCATGCTGCTGCATTACTTATTAACGATACATCCTCCACATCAATACAATTACCTTGCTACTGATGGTACTTATTAACGATACATCCTTCCACATCAATACAATTACCTTGCTACTGATGGTACTTATTAACGATACATCCTCCACATCAATACAATTACCTTGCTACTGATGGTACTTATTAACGATACATCCTCCACATCAATACATTACCTTGCTACTGATGGTACTTATTAACGATACATCCTTCCACATCAATACAATTACCTTGCTACTGATGGTACTTATTAACGATACATCCTCCACATCAATACATTACCTTGCTACTGATGGTACTTATTAACGATACATCCTCCACATCAATACAATTACCTTGCTACTGATGGTACTTATTAACGATACATCCTTCCACATCAATACAATTACCTTGCTACTGATGGTACTTATTAACGATACATCCTCCACATCAATACAATTACCTTGCTACTGATGGTACTTATTAACGATACATCCTTCCACATCAATACAATTACCTTGCTACTGATGGTACTTATTAACGATACATCCTCCACATCAATACAATTACCTTGCTACTGATGGTACTTATTAACGATACATCCTTCCACATCAATACAATTACCTTGCTACTGATGGTACTTATTAACGATACATCCTCCACATAAATACAATTACCTTGCTACTGATGGTACTTATTAACGATACATCCTTCCACATCAATACAATTACCTTGCTACTGATGGTACTTATAACGATACATCCTCCACATCAATACAATTACCTTGCTACTGATGGTACTTATTAACGATACATCCTTCCACATCAATACAATTACCTTGCTACTGATGGTACTTATTAACGATACATCCTTCCACATCAATACAATTACCTTGCTACTAGGGATGTTATCGAATGCCAAAAACGGTATTCGAATATTCGGTCGAGGTATTCGAATAGTATTCGAATATTCGGAAAACGCTATATTCGGTAGGCAGACGTAGTTACTCGCTGGTAATCACACTACACTACACGGTGTGTGCTCTAAATAGCCATTGTTTGCTAGACGGGATCTGGTTCAGATAGCCGCGATTGATGCGTCACAGGTTACAGGTTACATTTCTGTACCTGCGTAGTTTACCGGTAGTTAGAAAATGAAAAAATAAACGGGAAAAAATCGATCTCGATATGAAGGATATATTAAATATAATCCAGTTAACCTGGCCTTACACGACCTTAGCTGTTGATAGGCCGTTAAGCACCAATATTCAATCAATCACTGGTGTGTGTGTGGGGGGGGGTGTACATCAGACCACTTTTAATGACTGGAGAAAACGAACAAACAAACGCTAATCATCCAAACAGTTTATCAATATTCAACAGAGCATATATGTATGTGAAGAAATGACAAAATTAATCTGACCAGCTTACAGCGTATCGGTGTAGATGTAACGCTCAGTTACGCTGTGTAATTTGATAGTAAAATTATAATTTCTCCCCAAAATGGCAAGTTATAAGTGCTTTAGAATCGTCTCAATGATAATTAGTCTAAATAAAGTGACTCCCTACGTACTTGTAATTTTTCGAAGACATATTAAAAACATCACGCCTAATTGATCAAATTACACACCGTATCTGGAGCGCTGTTAATTATAAATCCCGTGCCAGCTAGGTCACGTGTCGGATTGTTTGGAATTGTCGCCGTAAACGCCTGCGGTGTAAGTTGGCTGGCAGCCAGTGACACGTGAAATTTACACAAACTTGTTGAAAGATAACTTTATTGAGTTTATTCTTAGAACACAAAACAAAACAGGGGCAATATACGGCGTTGCGTTAAGGGTGGTTTTCTCAGATCCAGTTTCATTACTGAATGTATCACGCACAGTTTATCCAACAAATTGTAACTTAATAACTTAATCACTGTTGTCTAAGTCAGAAATGTGTGAAACCTTGTTCTTATTCAAGAAGATAATTTTGTCCACTATGTCACTGGATAGCCGGTTACGTAGTTTATTCAGTAATAGTCCGGCGGTGGAGAAAATGCGCTCAGAGGGTACAGAAGTGGCGGGTACAGCGAGAACTTGTCTGGCGATCACGGCGACCCTGGGGAACTTGGTCTCGTTGTGCTTCCACCACGACAAGGGGTCAACTTCCGGGTCCGGAGATTCACGTAGGTAGGAACGAAGTTCGTCATTGTCCTCATTCACTGGCGAGTCAAATGTGAGAAAGTTCGGTTTCCGGCGTTTTGAGGGCGTGGGTTCACACTCGTCGCTGTCACGGGTGGGTAGACGGAGGGGTATCTCGTCCATGCGGGATTCGAGTGTTTCCTCGGCGGTCTGGCGCTGCAGGCGGTTCAGGAAAGGCAGCCGCTTGTATCGTGGATCCAACAGGGAAGCGATCACCGGTACAGAGGTGGCGGTGTCCACGGACGTCGGCTTGAAACGGCGATCTAACTCTACACGCATAGTGTCCTTCACTTTCAGAACGAGGCTGCTGTCGTCGTCGATGGGTCTTAGACTGTTGCGTAGGAGGCCGCACACAACGGGGTAGATCTGCGAGCTGGAGACGGATTTCTCGGCGCACATGTAGGTAGTCACTTCCGTCAGATCGCCGAACACGGTGAACGACAAACTATCGATAGATCTTACACCAATCAACAACAAACTTCTTCAATCAATACTACAAATGCGTGCCGCTAATACGGAGACCGACGTCATACCTGTTTAAGCCTGTGTGCCCATCGGCGCTGTACACAAACACGTTAGTTAACGAGTTCGCGGGTTATTGTTTACCGACGATGGCCGACGATGGCTGTCGCAAACTTTCACACATCTCAAGATATCAAAGTGTTGACTTTAAATAACGATTAATCCCTTCGGTACACAGAAAATTGATAGAAAAAAAAAATATTTTTTTTTTTTACTATTCGAATAGCAAAACGGTATTCGAATATTCGGACAACAACCGAATATTCGAATATTCGAATATTCGATAACAACCCTACTTGCTACTGATGGTATATCCGTCCGTCTGTTTAATTTCTTTTTGTAAATTTTTGTAAGAGTTTCTCAAATAGGGGCCCTAAGTGCGTCGACAGACCACATTTTCTAGCTTCATTTCTTATTAATCCTGGTCAGCCATGTCATTCACAGTACCGTATATACAATACGGGTATAGTTTTCGTAATTCTGTTCGTCCGTCCACTTTAAAGTTTTTGGATACCCATTATCTCTGTAACGGTAAGTCGGATTGACTTCATTTACAATTACAATTACAATTGTTTATTTAGTGATGTAGGCCACCGGCCCATTACACACAACATGTATATGTAAATGATATAACAGTGCCACTGCATGTATATGATGTGAGCCATTGCCCGACGAGTTGTGATTAAGTTCCCATAAATGCATAGTATATGTCATTCTACGTCAGGCAACGGGTCACATAGACAATGTTTAGGTAAACGATTTTCTTAGTTTCAATAGATGGTAGACAAATGTAGCAATTTTCTTAATAGCTGTAGGATTCTGTATTGCGATTAGTCGATAGTATTCTGTCGCAGACTTGCTTGAGTATATGGTTGGGTCTCAATATTTAATACGCAAGTCAGCATATAGCTTATAAAAAAAAGGCATGCACTTCATCTTCCACTACTTCTAAACCCTCGTGTAAAAGACAATATTGACAAAATCGTAGATGTCGTTCAATACCCAAATGTCTTCCGACTTCAATACAAAGGTTATGGTTAAAACATCTAAAGTTCGACATTGCTTTCCTAAGGTAATATGGCAAGTCGCATGAGATATAGCGTTCAACATTAATCAAGGTTTTAAAGTTTTGATACTGATAACACCTTCCGGAGGAATCAATATCTCGACTCCAATCTTGCTTAAGGCAGTCAGCCAATCGTTGCTGAAATTTTGAAATAAATGAGTCGGTATCGCCAATATCCTGCGCTACCCATACATAACCAAAGCCATAACGATGTAGCAGCAGTCTAACATGGCTGGCCCAGTTTGTCCGTCCCATATCATCGTGCTGCCTCAGCATTATGTATGCATTTCTGGGATACCTGTGGGATTCCATGTGTATTAGTCTACACCAGTATTTAATACAGCGAACATAGTAAGTTGAGCAAAGTTGGAGTCTTCCGCATTCACCCAGTGCCATACTGTTATTGATTGACGGGATAAACCTAGAAATGTCTTACAGAAATTAGCGTGCACAGTTTCAATTTGTTGACAGTACTCGTACCCCCAAACTTCTCCCCCATAGCAGAGGATAGGTTTGACCATCATATCAAATAATTTGAAAATGTCGTCAGAGTCATAAAAGCCGAATTTCCGTTGATAAGAATAGATCGACATGATCGCTTTACGGGCCTGCGATGCTAGTGTAGTTTTAGCGCGGGTCCAAAATTAGCTTCGGTGTGAAAAGTATGCCCATATATCTATAAAATGATACAACTTCTATCGGCTGCCCTTGATAAAACCAACTTTCGTAGCCACGCAGCGGACCTCCATTTCGGAAGACAATACTTTTGGTTTTGGCGATATTCACCTGCATACCGGTTTCCCGACAAAATAAATCGACAGTATCAATTTGCTGTTTCAGCTTGATAGCGGTTTCCGCACAGTTAGCGATGTCATCTGCGAACATTAGACATAATATATCTGGGATGTCATTCGTCACGAATATTCCGGTTCCACATTGATTGCGTAGAAGTATTGCCAGGTCATTAAAGGAGAATAACACCCCCAGCAAAACCGATATATTTGCATTATATAGCTATTTTAATGACAAATCGTTCTTTTAAATGATTTGTATTTATTATAATGCCACAGAAATTTGGTTTTAAAGTTCCCATATTTATGCGCTTTCCACTCCATGGAGATTTTAGGCTGCCTCCATTAAATCACGTGATACGCATTACAACTACCTCAGAGCGCGGTTGCGCGCGCAACTTGCTATACTTCCTTGGTAACCGGGAAGCATTCTGATCAGCTGCTTCCAGTTTCCTTTTGTTTCTCTTCGACATCACATCGCGACCAATAATTATCTATTGTTACCTTTAAAACGCGCATTTATCTGTTAATATGCCTTGCTGCATAGTGAGAACGTGTAAACATGAGACTGGCAGAGAAGGACAGGGGTTTGTGACATTCCATGTTATTCCAAGGGACGAGGAATTACGGTCGAAATGGTTGAGGAACGTTCAGAGAAGTGATCTTTTTGGGAGGGCGCATCGCGGTGTCGTTTGCTCGGAACATTTCTCGCGGAGTTGTTTTAAGTTTGACAGTGTGGCGAAGCTTATGCTGGGTACAGAGAAATATCGTCTTATTCGAGGATCTGTGCCCGAAGTGATCGAGACAACCAGCAAGAACGACGATCCACAGATTGAGGTAATTTTCCTAGCGAAATTGTATTAGGCGTAAAAAAAAGGGTTTGTTTCCTGTTACCCGACCGACCGTCTAGTTTTACCCCCGACTGTAATTGTCAATTTTACATCGGTCCCGGAAAATGTTGTGACCACGTTTTTTACCTGTCCCGTATCGAACATGGCTGGCGAGAGCAACAGTTTGATTGCTCTGCGATGTTTTTGGTGCAAGGTCAACGAGATTCGGGTGGTAGACCATGGCTCGTCGATAAATGGCATTTACAACATGGTCCATACCAGATCAACGCCATTTAAGGCCACTTGCTCTAAGTATTGGCGATTTACAGCGTTAGAATTGTGTGTCATGTGTTTTCGCGGCATGAAATTTTTGACATGAAATTAAAAAATAATAGCCGTGTGTAATTGTTTACTTTAGTGTGTCTATCAATTGATTCTAGATACACTATGACTTTTGACTATTTTTCCTGTCAAATATTAATGCTTCAATATTGGACTATTCCAGTAAATATACATACTCCCCTGTGGAAGAGATATTCATGTGACACAGTCCATCCCCTGCATTTCTTTTGTTCGTCACCCTCCCTACATTGTGACTTTGGTGTGGTATGGACCTGCCACCAGGTCAGGTTATTCTAATTTCAGGGCTGAATATATTTTTCTCGATGTAAATATTCAGTTCTGATTTTGGAATTTCCGTTAAAACGGGATCGAACCTGTTTGCCCGGCCTTACATGACCTTAGCTGTTGATAGGCCGTTAAACACCAATAAACAAAAACACGCCCCCACCCACCCCCCTACATTTTGTTCTCTTCCACAGGGCAGTAGGTATATTAACAGCGGTGTCAAAATTTGATTCACCCGACCCGGTCTGACTAAATTACAATGATACATACTGTAAAAAGTAAAAAAAAAAATCCTTACCTACCGACCTATCTTTTTAGGGTACCCGTAACAGGAAACAAACCTTCTTTTTTTTTTTAGGCCTTATCAAACCTACACTGGTCACAAGTCCCATAATGCTCCATTTTTCCAATCACAGCCTCTAATTACAACAACAACAGAAAAAACGGTCTCAATTGTCCGAATTATGGTAATTGTCGGCTACTGGTAGGTTTGTTTGGGGTTGTTTACATGTAAAATATCACAATTACCATAATTCGGACAATTGTGACCGTTTTTGCTGTTGTTGTAATTAGAGGCTGTGATTGGAAAAATGGAGCTTATGGGACTTGTGACCAGTGTAGGTCCTGATCAGACTTGTGCGCATGCACAGGCTGATCTGGATCTACATCGGTCGCATATCCCCCATGCCTGTCTTAGCCACATTCAATGTGGTTGTACAAGAAAACAAGATTTTAACACATATTTGATATCCTTGAGATGGGGTGCAGATGTCAAATGCGGAAATGCAACACTTATTTAATTTATAGATCTGCTCCTGTATTGTACCATCCTAACATTTTTACAATTACATTTTATTTCTGCTGTCCACCGTGATAGTGTTTTTTTAAGGTACCTAAAAACCATTGGCGTCCTGGGTTTTGATGGGTTTATTCCTTCCTTCAGAGGGGCGCCAAGGGGGTACATGTAGGTCCAGTCTAGACTAACCTGCCATGTCTATATCATGTTTCACTTCTATTTTTCATTGTCCGATTGTTATCATTTACTTTGCTATATATTGATAGTAAAGCCATAGGCGGCATTGTTCTATGTCTGTGTCCAGTCAACTTCATTTCCGGGTACGTACGATACGGGAGTTACTTCCCGCAACTAGACAAAATAGTAATGTATTTTTCCCCAACTTTTTCTATGAACACAAATGTGTTTGTCACTGGAGAAATAGGGCTTGCGGGTTTTGTGTGACCAGTGTAGCTCCTGATCAAATAGCACACTCATGTAGCCTGATAACGATACATATAGTTGCGAACGGTAACTCTTGCAATCTACTTCCGTACGGTCCATAGGCAGATTTACGATTCCACTCATGAGTTGTAGGATTTCTCAGCAGAATAGCGAATCAGATCTGATTCACACTTTAGCAGTTAATTGTGAAAAAGTTCTATATTTTTAACTGAAATGAGTGTTAATATTATGAAAATAACATATTCAAGCAATTATGACATACATTTACATAATGTAGATGACCTGATAAAGTAAATTTTAAATTTAAGCTAGAATCAACAAGTGACACAGTCAGTGGCAGCCAAATTCAACATGTAAAAGTTAAGATGGGGGCCATTTTCTGTAAAGGCAACAAATAATTTTCTAAATCTTCTACAATGGTAAAAATTGTTTCAGAATAATTGGTTTGTATTACTTTTACAATACTAACATTTTTTCAGATGGAAAACGTCACAATTAACTGCTAAAGTGCAATCGCATCTGATTCGCTATTCTGCAGAGGAAATAATAGGAGTGGAATCCGCCTACAGAGGGTAGGGGAGTAGATTGCAAGAGTTACCGTTCGCAACTACGATACATAAAGTAACATATTGCTTGTTAGACGCATGACACATGTTTCATTGATGGAATGGCGATCAGTGCAGATCCTGATCTGGATCTACACTGGTTGCAAAACACAATAATTTGTGCACACACTTGATAACAATACCGTACGGGTAGACATAGCACTATGGCCTCACTATCGATAACAAATGATAAGTCAGATAATGAAAAATAAATGTTAGAAATGATATAGAGACATGGCATGTTAGTCTACCCTACAGGCTGATGATACATTACGTATCAAACAGTTTGGTGAATTTTTAATGCACACTGATGATTGCTCCAGTCCTAATATTGTTTTTTTTTTTCATTTTTTAATTTACGCAGATGTGCGGAGTATCTGGACCTCTGTTGCATTACTTATTAACGATACATCCTTCTACTTGATGGTACATCCGTCCGTCCGTTTTATTTGTTTGTGTAAATTTTGTAAGAGTTTCTCAAATAGGGGCCCTAAGTGCGTCGACAGACCACATTTTCTAGTTTCATGTAAAAAGGCGGTAAATTTAAACTTTTTAAATATTTGCTTTAACGTTTTTATTTGTCGGTTCAGGCGGCGACCGGGGGTATACATGAGCCCCTGCTCACTTTCTCTAGTTCACAATGTTTGCTGCTTGCATACTACATTTCAAACTTCTTACATGGCAAATGGTGTAGACCATTATCAGACTGCTGCTTTTGCAAGCTGATCCAGCTATATACTGGTCAGTGGTGGCAGAGACAACATGCCAGATTTTGTAAGATAGTGAACCATATTTCACATCTAAGAGTGTCACATACTGCCATCTGAATTTCAAAGTCCCCCAATTAGCCCTAGGGACTAACTAGGTCGTAAAACTAGACTCCTACACACCTGCTTGTCGTAAAACATATTTACTTGCAATGTAATACTTATCATGCTTATTCAGCAAATATATAAAATAAATTCTGATCAGGGACTACATCATTCAATTGACATTGTATGGTATTGTAGACTTTGAACTAACTATTTGGTATACTGACATGATCACCATGGGGGACAAAAGAAAGCAGTGTTTTTTTATCACAAGTGGACAAAACACCACCATTCCCAATGGCCATGCGGACAAAAGCCCTTTTTCCCATTTTTCCCCGAATTTGCTGCCTGCACACCGCCACCCCCCCACCCCCCCGGGACCATTTTCGATGAAACATCGACAAAGCTACATATTATCTAATGCAATTATTACCGAGAATCGGCGGTGCCCTATAGGTTTCGCCCTGTCTGTCCGTCCGTTTAGTATGTTGTAAATCGTCCGTCTGTCTGTTTATATTTTTGTAAGTATTTCTCAAATAGGGGTCCTAAGTGTGTCGACAGACCACATTTTCTAGTTTCTGTTTGCCTTCAGCTACCGTAATATCTTCATATTGATTGCACACATGCATTACTTAGTAACGATACATCCATTACCCTCACTACTGTTTGTCCGTCTGTCTGTTTATTTATTTAAAAGGTTTTGTAAGTGTTTCTCAAATAGCTAGGGGCCCCAAGTGCACCGACAGACCACATTTTCTAGTTTCATTTCTTCTTTATCCTGGTCAGCCATGTCACTCACAGTACCGTAAAAAAAAGTATAATAATAATTTCACAATGTTTGCTGGTTGCATACTATATTTCAAACTTCTTACATCATACATGGCAAATGGTGTAGACCATTATCAGACTGCTGCTTTTGCAAGCTGGTCCAGCTCTAGACTGGTCAGTGGTAGCAGAGACAACATGCCAGATTTTGTAGGATAGTGAACCATATTTCACATCTAAAGAGTGTCACATACTGCCATCTGAATTTCAAATGTCCCCCAACTTAGCCCCAGGGACGAACTAGGTCGTAAAACTGGACCCATACACGTGCACCTGCTGGTCGTAAAACATATTTACATGTAGCTCATGAGAAAACGTCACTTGTTGCTGGTTTGGTTTTACTTGCAATTTAATACTTATTCAGCAAATAAATAAAATAAATTCTGATCAAGGACTACATCATTAAATTGACATTGTACGGTATTTGGTATACTGACATGATCACCCTGGGACAAAGCAACCCCCTGCCTGGACAACCCCGCTCCCCGCCCCTCGGAACATTGACAAAGCTACATATTATCTAATGAAATTTTTACCGAGAATCGGCGGTTCCCTATAGGTTTCGCCCTGTCTGTCCGTCCGTTTAGTACGTCATAAATCGTACGTCCGTCCGTCTGTCTATATTTTTGAAAGTTTTTGTAAGTATTTCTCAAATAAGTGTGTCGGACCACATTTTCTAGTTTATGTTTGCCTTCAGCTAATATCTTTATATTGATTGCACACATGCATTACTTAGTAACTATACATCCATTACCCTTGTTACTGTTTGTCTGTCTGTCTGTTTATTTATTTAAAAGGTTTTTGTAAGTGTTTCTCAAATAGGGGCTCCAAGTGCATCGACAGACCACATTCTTTATCCTGGTCAGCCATGTCACCCACAGTACCGTATAATAATAATTCACAATGTTTGCTGGTTGCATACCATATATTTAAAACTTCTTACATGGCAAATGGTATAGACCATTATCAGACTGCTGCTTTTGCAAGCTGGTCCATCTCTATACTGGTCAATGGTGGCAGAGACAGCATGCCAGATTTTGTAAGATAGTGAACCATATTTCACATCTAAGAGTGTCACATCCCCAATTAGCCCTAGGGACTAACTAGGTCGTAAAACTGGACTCCTACACACCCCCTTCATGAGTTTGACAGGGTGGACATAACCCCCTTCATGTTTTTTACAGGGTGGACAGTTTATTTTGATTCCACCCCGGGTCATGGGTTATCTCCCCCTTTTTTACTTAGATTTTCCAATTTTGGCTTGTAACTAATTGTTACATACCTGTAACTTGATAGGTAGCTTCCTTAGTTTTGATTCGACCCTGTGGTCATGGATTTTATCCCCCTTTTCAACTGAATTTGGCAATTTTGCCTTGTATCTCTTAAAACTTTGAAATCGTAATAGCTGCAGACCTGTAAATTGGTTTGTAGCTTCCTTATGATGAGTAGATGTGCAAAGCTTCTTTCAATTTTATATTTGACTCCCGGGTCATGGATAATCTCCCCCTTTTGTCTTGTTTACTATCAAAGCGATATGTGGGGGCATCCGTGTTCTATAAACACATTTTTGACCCCTGGTCATGGATTATCTCCCCCTTTTTGACTTAGCATTTGGGAAAGTGGGTATATAGAGAATACTTGTGTCTTTTGATATCAGGTTTATTAGGAAACACGTAGGAATTCCGAGGCTACTGTTTCCGAGCCGAGCCTGATAAACTTCATATCAAAAGACACTAGCCTGGTATTCTATTTATCAGGTAGCGTTTAGATTTAGTAATGTTTATTTTACTGATAGTGACTCACGGTGGTATCGGCTATTTTCGTATGCAACTGATATTTTTTAATTTTTTAATTATTTATACTAATTAAATGTGTCGCCTGAAAAAATTTATATTTTCGACAGATTATAAAGTTTCTTATTGCACATCAAAAAATAAATACAGAGAATAAATAGTAATGTCAGTTAACATTTTAAGGAAACATGGTTATCGCCCGTGATATCAGTGTGGAATATTTACATCTGATATAAAATGTACAATAATGCCAATCAATACGTGGGGTAATGGTGAATGAAATCAATGGTCATGTAAGGCCGGGCAAACCGGTTCAATCCCATTTTAACCTGCTGCATTGGGGGTGGGGGGGGGGGGGGCTTCCTCATATTGAATGGTTGATGGCTAACAACCTGTATCATTCAGGTGACAGTGACACTGTAATGGGTGAGATACTCATCTGCTATCACTTTGTTCATCCACTGATCATGACTCTATATTTATTATACATACATGTATACTGACAATAGGCAAGCGATCTTGTATGTTCTAAAGTACCAATTGTGTATTTGCTATTTATTTCAGTACACAGCAACTCATTTAGGACCCCAGCATGCTGCCACAACCAGTCATCAAATGAGCTCCCCTCTGGCAGAGGTCTCACACAGCACAGGACTTTCCCACAACTTGTCCAAAGAAGAACAGTTGCCTGTAAGTTATAATTTCATGTCATGAACCCGTACTAAAGACCACCTTGCAATAAAAATGCCTGTCTATAGTAGCCATACTTATTATCGTACCCGCTTGCGGTGAGCATGATATATCCGGCGCTATTGACATGCATCTGTATGTCCGACAATTGCGTTAGACCATTAAAAAAGTACTTTCGTTCTCAGATACCGGCGCGTCAGAAACATCCTGCGCGACAAGCATTTTATTGTCATGAAGAACAAAATTGTTGTACTTTAAATTCGCCATATGATCAATAAGAAACACTACCATGAGAAAATATGTTTAATCCAATCATGCCTGACGAATATCTGGTGATTTTCACATTTAAAGAGGTTATATATAGTAAATTTAATAAAAAATAATAATAGTCTTTATTTTCAGAGGGTGACACATTTAGTTAGAAACTAATCTTCCATGTGGCCCTCTATTATATACATACATGTACAAAGTTAAAATAATCATACATAGTAACAACAGACATTATACTACAACTACATTTTTGAAAAATTAACCCTTTACAGAAGGGATACAATACAGTAGTAGTAGTACACACATTGTACTAGTACAACAATTTCACATGTTTTCTTCATTTTTCCTTGAATGCACATGGTGTCACCATTCATCCTAACTGTCTCACTGAGATAGTTCATTTGAGTGGTATATCCTTCATTTAATAAATATAAAGCAAATGAAATGTAAATAAAACAAAGCAATTATTGTATCATTATTGAATAAACATTTTCACTGATCACATGTGCAATCAGCAGCGAACATTGAAATTGTTATACGTAATCAACTCATATCCACACCTACTAGTATACGAAACAGTTTTAAAAGAGCATGGTTTGAACATCTTTATAGAACACATATGCATCTGGGTGACTTAACAAAATAATAATCAAACATCTCAAACAAAAAATATATTTAAAAAATCCACCCTCCCGCGTCATATTCAGCAAACCCCGTGTCTCAGTACCAAAGTACTTATTTATCCCCTCACTGATAGGCAAGGGGATTATCTCCCCCATATTGAAGTGTCTTGGTACCATCATGATTGCACACGTATGTAACATGTCAGTTCGGACATGGGGCTGGTCCACTTCTTTTTCCCCTTGAAACTTCAATGTTTTCTGATATTGTTGTTTTGTCAGTTGCTAAATATTACTGAATATTTCTTGCTACCGGTATATAATATTTGATCGAGAGATGGCCAGCATTTGATCAAGCTACAGCCATGTTCCATAAATTTTAAATACAAATTCTGCTTTGTATAGACTTGCATGCTAAACATGTGTTTGTTTTCAGTCAAATTATACAACTCGACACAACCAAATAAGTTTAGTTGCAGATTATGTTTGTTTGTTGTTGGTGTTTAACAGCCTATCAACAGCTACGGTCATTTAAGGCCGGGGCAGATTATGTAGAAATGATTTCTACTAATGGTAAAACTACTAATGCTTTGGAAATGCCATTCTACTACATATACAAGATCATACTCGTTAACTACGAATTAGTGCCAACCTATATAGAAAAAGAGATACACACAGTTTCATACGTTTTAAATCTTATTTCAGCACCGTTCTCCAGTAAATATTCAATGGCCTTTGAGTACCGATGAAGAAGTATATTCGCAGAGTCGTATCGCAACCCCAGAACCCACCTACAATGCAGCAGAAAAGGAAAATAATGGTGTAAGTACATGCATTGTAGGTCATTGTACACACTTGTACAGGCATGCACATCATGTCCACACTATCATGGGTGGCATGTGGGAGCATGCGATGGGTAATTTAACGATCAGGATTCATTTTTACCGTAATCCCGACCGGAGACCTGGTTTGGCCCTCATGTACGACTTTTGCTGTCTTGTATGTGAGAGTTGAATCTGGTTATACCCCTTATGAGACTTGTGATTATTCACAATCCTATTACTTTTAGGGGGAGTGGCTTTGGTGTGGTATGGACCTGGCACCATGCCAGGTTGTCCAAATTTCAGGGCTGAATATATTTTGTTTAACTTTTCAATGTAATTATTCTGTTCTAATTTTGGGATTTTCCCCCAATGCAGCAGGTTGAATGCGGGATCGAACCCGTTGGCCCGGCCTTAAATGTCCTTAGCTGTTGATAGGCTGTTAAACACCAATAAACAAACTGTCCACACTATCAATGTAAATATTCCGTTCTGATTTTAGGATCTCCCCAATGCAGCAGGTTAAATATGGGATTTAACCCGTTGGCCCGGCATTAAAGGACCGTAGCTGTTGATAAGCCGTCAAACACCAATAAATCAATCAAATACAATTTATATAATTACAGCCGTCTCCAACTAAGAGAATGAGGGTTTCGAGGTCCAGGTGTGTGACAGCATCTACGCAGAACAGTGAAAATAATAATGGACTGCTTACACAGCCTTGACGCGTACCGATAGAGCAAGGGAAATAACTCATAATTCCGTTATGCGTTCTGACACATGCAGAGTCTCCCATACATTGATTGAAAAATATTCAGAAATCTACCGTGTACACCTTTGAGAAGTAGGCTTTTCCAAAGTTTGTCATGTCTGATCCTTTGGAAAAATCAACAAATAAACAGTAGAACCTCCCTGCTGGTTTCATGAGATATTTCTGTGCCATGGCATGTAGTGTAAAAATATTGTCAACTGTTGAGTAACCTGTACGGAATCCAGCCTGTGATTCATCGATGACGTTATGATCTTGTGACCATTTTGTGAGTCTTGCGGTCAAAATAGAGGTAAATATTTTACTGATTATGTTGATTAATGAGATCGCTCGGAAATAGTTAGGGTCGTCTAGTGGGCCTTTTTTGTGTATTGGGCATATGAGGCTCTGACTCCAATTAGATGGGAATTCGCCAGCATCATAAATGGAGTTGTAAATGTCAGTGAGGATTGGAGCGATGTCATTGCACGTGTTTTTAAAAAATTCTGAGCCTATTCCATCATTAACTTTCTTATGATGATCAATATTTTAATTCCATACCACACCCATGCGGCCTTCATGTCCAATGTCAAGGTCAAATTACTTAGAAATGTACATCAGTAAGATTTCGGGTACCCATTATCTCTGCAACGGTAAGTCAGATTGACTTCAAACTTCATATACTTTCTTATCATCATCCGTATTTCCATACCATACCCATGCGGCGTTCATGTCCAAGTTCAAGGTCAAAATACTTGTAAAAAGGCGGTAAATTTACTTTTAAATATTTGCTTTAGCGTTTGTATGTGTCGGTTCAGGCGGCGACCGGGGGTATACATGAGCGCCTGCTCACTTTCTCTAGTTCACAATGTTTGTTGATTGCATACTATATTTCAAACTTCTTACATGGCAAATGGTGTAGACGATTATCAGACTGCTGCTTTTGCAAGCTGGTCCAGCTATATACTAGTCAGTGGTGGCAGAGACAACATGCCAGATTTTGTAAGATAGTGAACCATATTTCACATCTAAGATTCATATTGATTGCACACATGCATTACTTAGTAACTATACATCTATTACCCTCGTTACTGTTTGTCCGTCCGTCCGTCCGTCCGTCCGTCTGTTTATTTATTTAAAAGAAAAGGTTTTATAAGTGTTTCTCAAATAGGGCTCCAAGTTCATCGACATACCACATTTTCTAGTTTAATTTGTTTTTTATCCCGGTCAGCCATGTCACTCACAGTACCGTATAATAATAATTCACAATGTTTGCTGGTTGCATAGTATATTTCAAACTTCTCACATGGCAAATGGTGTAGACCATTATCAGACTGTTGCTTTTGCAAGCTGGTCCAGCTCTATACTGGTCAGTGGTGGCAGAGACAACATGCCAGATTTTGTAAGATAGTGAACCATATTTCACATCTAAGAGTGGCACATCCCCCAATTAGCCATAGGTACTAACTAGGTCGTAAAACTGGACTCATACACACCTGCTTGTCGTAAAACATATTTACATTGAGCACATGAGAAAACGTCACTTGCTGCTGGTTCATAAGATTTTGATATGTGCTGCTTTGTTGGTTTGGCAACATTTATTTTTTACTTTCAATTTATTAAATACTTATTCAGGGCTATTCCAGAAAAAAAGAAATGGTGGGGTTTGACGGAGGACGATATACTTTTCTGTAGGTGGCGGGGTCAAGCAAAAATGTGTTTACATGGGCCATGGGGTTTGAACGAAATATTTTTCTGTTGGTCATTGGGTACCCGGAATATATTTTTACACAGGTAGTGGGTGTTACCGATTTTTTTAATATGCTGTGGGTGTGGGTATATGCCTATCTTTTTCTGTGGGTGATGGGTGCAAAAAGATAATTGTTTCTATGTAGAACAGAACAGGGCCTATTTCCATGTGACGTCACACACCCGCCATTTTGTGAATAACTAATGAGGACGTGTCTCAATCGCGGTTGGTTGTAAGTATTGTAAGGGAAGTAACTCCGAATTACGGACAAGTCGGACCCCGGCCATGTCGGACCAAGGTCATGTCGGACCAGACCTTTGGCATGAGTTATGTCGGACATTTTTACGGAAATCATGAAATGTGGTCGGGATGCCGATACACAGTGACATTGACGGAACGGTCTATGGCGGATCAATTTATTTCGGATAGTAAGGGCTATTCACTTTTTAATTGAACCCCCCACCCACAGAATTGAATTATGTCTCATCCCCACAACCAACAGCACTGATATGTAGCTGTTCCCCACTACCAACAAAACTTAATTTATGTAAAAAAAAACCTACCACCAGTACTCGTTATGCACCGGCGCATCCAGAAATGCGCGGTTTACAGACAACACGATTATTATTTAGATATGATAACTATCGTATTCCCAATCTAAATTTACTGTAACTGTACATGTAAATACGGTCATAAGCATCCATTGCCAACAGATCAGTAAATGGAAAGTGTCATTATTACCTTAATAGAAGTAATTAGAAATCGTATCGGTCCCGTTAGTATTCGTTAATTTAAATGACCGGCCTCCGTTTCGCCCTTCGACCAACTCGTCCCATCAGCCACTCAAAATAATATGACAGCCGACACAGGTTACGACAGACCCGGGTGCAGCATATTCGAAAACACATTTATCAACAATAACAAAAATAAGAATCGTTTTCTAAAATAATGAGAATCGTCTCGCGTTTTCGCGATCTCGCCTTCCGCTTTTGAAAATAAGTTTTGCTCTAACCCAAATTGTCTGTCTGTAACTTGGGGCGACTATCACTGCGTTACAGACAGAACATTCGGATTAGTTTTGCTCATGCATGTAGCACGCAATTCCAACACGCATGAAAGATCGCGAAGCAAAAACACGAGATAGCGCGGCAAGGTTGCAAAACGGGATATTGAATATGATAGAATTTCGCGTTTTCGTCCCCAAAGCTCGAAAACGCGAGATATAGGACACGTAAACATTGTCTTAGGAAACGATTCTCATGTGCTGCAAAAACATGTTTTTATTAATAAATATAACAAATATGGACACACACATCTATATTTCTTGACAACAAAAACATAATTGGACAAAACATGATAATCGTCTTAGGAGACGATTCTAATGTGCTGCCCAATACACGTTTATTGAGCAAAACAACAACATATTTTGATACATGTGGTTACTGCACCGCATCGTCGACATATATATGCACAAGATCGCGAAGAGCGAGACCAAATCGCAAGGCGAAAAAAAAAAGTGAGATTCTATTTTATTAATTCTCGCGTTTTCGCCTGGCTATCTCGCGTTTTCGCCTCGGCCTTTTCATGATGTCGCCTTCCGCTTTTGGAAATACGTTTGTTCATGTCATTATGTGTGTGTAGAGTTGATATTGAGTTTTGCGCATGCATTACATGCACGTACGAACGTGGAATGCACTTCGAACTAACATGCTTTATATGCATGTACGTACGTAGAACGCAAGTCCAACACGCATGCTGTCTACACATACATGGGCAAATCGTATTTACAAAAGCGGAAGGCGAGATCGAGATCGCAAAAACGCGAGATAAAAAAAAATATAC
This sequence comes from Conchocele bisecta, assembly GCA_029237695.1. NCBI lineage: Eukaryota > Metazoa > Mollusca > Bivalvia > Lucinida > Thyasiridae > Conchocele > Conchocele bisecta. Next base: position 49,081,902 of record CM055265.1, on the reverse strand, counting down.
CGCCGTACCTACCCGTCCCAATAATTAGCACATTTGCGACATATCATTTTCGGTCTAGCTGCACACCTGATGGTGTTTACAATCGTCAGTCGGTAATCCAGTTTCACGTGCAAAGTGTGAATGACCTTTAGAATGCAGCGGAAACAAACATACCAAAACCGCACTATGTAGTTGCTCACGTCATCGCATCGTCGATGAATTGATAATTACGCATTAGCTTGTGCATTTTCACATTTGATTTCTTGATAAAAGCAAGATTTGGCAGCACATGAGAATCGTCTCCGAAGACGATTCTCATAGTTTGCCAAAATGTTTTTGTAAAGAAATACCAATGTATTCTTTCACATTTGTCCGATGTTTTAATAAAACATGATTTGGCAACATATAAGAATCGTCTCCGACCGAGTTAACCCTAAGTTAACTTTTTTTGTGTGTAATAGTTGAGGGTCACTTATAGACACGTTTAATAAACATTGATGAGTTATTCATATCCCTGTATTCATTTCCCTTCTACGTTGACCACGTGACCTTGAGTTTGGTAAAAAAATCTGTTAGCGTTTTTTCGGGGCGTTTTTTCCCCGATATAGTCTCTCAAAAGCTAACAGTGTTTGTGTTCCACTCGCAATATCTGACGAGTTTAACTTCCGATTGGGCTGCAAATTGTAGACAATGTAGAGATTACTGAGCCGCAGGGTTCCTCAAATAAATATTTTTTTTCGCTTGACAGGGGGGTCTTTCAAAATTCGGCACAGCCTCAATAACGGTGCTAGCGTTGTGTTCTTTAGCGCAACGTGTAGGGGAAAGAAATCCCTGCAATATGTCCAAATTACTTTCTCTAATTTCGTGTTAGAAAACATAAAAAAATGATGCCGTAAATGTGGTAAAATTGGGTAAAATTTCTATAGACCATAAAAAGGGGGCTTTTTCAAAACGTCTATCTTATAGCAGGGTTCCCTTGGAGATACAGCGCTGATCTTTGCACACACCCTGCCTCGTTACTAGGGCTACTAATAGGCGAAATGGCGAGGTCCTAGGCGAGTTCCAATGGGAAATAGATAGAGAAAAACCGGGAGACTATATCGGAATCGGCTAACCCACTGTCCTTTTTTTTTGCGTTTTTATGCTCATTTTCATTCTCTACCATCTCATTGAATCCTACTCCAATTTTACGAAATTTGCAACTATATACAGGGGAGATGTTTTTCTTAAAGGAACTTTAATTGGCTTTTGCGATTTGTACGTTTTTCAACATTTTTGAGGACTTTGAAAATGGCGAAATATCACTTTTTCAACAAATATCGCAACACTTAAGTTTCGGTCCTGATAACTTTGTTATGCCTAAACTGGCACTATAAACGACATGCGTAACGAAAGCACTCGTTATTGGCAACTACTATGGAAATATGGAGGTCTATATCTCTATACTTGACAAAGTTATTAAGGTCGGTTTGGGAAATTGTTGACATCTAGATCGTCATAGACGCGATTTCCCGGCACTTAGACCACCGGATACAGCATTAAATATATATATAAAAAACAAATATCGGCAAAATCTGAGACGAGGCGGCTGCCTACGGGCCTGGTATGACCTGTAAGCTGGCAGTGTGACGCGCCGTGGGTTGGGTACGGGGTGGGGGGGGGGGGGGGGGGGGGGGTGCAAATCGACAGTAATTCGGCCATAAATGCTCTCCTCGCTGCCTGTGTGCGGCAGATTCGGTCTTAGAAATGTTCCCACGGTGGAGATTTTGCCTCTACACCGGGACGAGTGGGATTTCCACCCGACACGGTGGGACAATGTTTTACGTCCAATCTCCATCTGATCACTGGGTCGGGTGGACGAAGCCAAAAATCGCGCTGAGCGTACTGTAGGTACATGTGATGCTGCCGTGTTCTGCCGAAGACACGTCCTTGCGTATGTAACAATTTGTCAAAATCGTGAACGACGCATGAAAATGCGGGCGCGCCGAAAGTGTTTGTCTTATTCGTCCTCGCATGAAAATACGGGCGCGCCGAAAGTGTTTGTCTTATTCGTCGGTGGCGAAATGGAAGCGAACGAACAACACTTGGTATTCTCTGTCCCAGGTTCGCACCAGGAGCTAGGCTAGTCACATTCATAGCCACATATATGATACATATGTATAAATATTATAAAACAAAAAGAAATTTAAATCTATAGGTGGTGGGATAAAATGGAAATCGAAATATGTAGGTGGTGGGTCGGTAAAGGAAAATCCATATATGTAGGCAGTGGGGCACAAAATAAATACAAAATGTACTGGCGGTGGGGTACGAAGGAAATCAAAATACATAGGCAGTGGGGTAAGAACCAATTACAAATATGTAGGTGGTGGGGGTGAAAAAAAAGTGGAGTCAAACCCCCCCATGTCTTTTTTTATGGAATAGCCCTCAGCAAATATATAAAAAAATTTTTTTTTAATTCTGATCAGGGACTACATCATTCAATTGACATTACCGTTATATGGTATTTTAGACATTGAACTAATTATTGTGTATACCGACACTAATCCAAGTACAGTGTAATCTCTCTAAAACGGACATCCTGAGACTATATACCGCGTTCGTGTTATTTCAATATAAACTATTGATTTAATATGAATCCAGCGAACCCGTTCATATCTATTAAAGGTACATGCCCACGCAGTAGGCACAAAATGTTTCTTTATAGGAATTAAATAAGTGTATAATTGTGTCACTATTCCACCAGTTCTAAAAGTTACGAGTGCCCGCTATGCAGATATAATCATTTAGTAATATTTATTTTACTGATAGTGACGCGCGGTGGTATCAGGCTATTTTCATATTTTAAATTATTACACAATTAAAATTGAATCACCTGAACAAATAATATTTTCGACAGATTAATAAGTATGATCATTGCACATCAAATAATAATTACAGAGAAGAAATAGTAATGTTAGTTAATATGTTAAGGAAACACGGTTATCGCCCCTGATATCAGTGTGAAAATGCCAATTATATCGTCCGAAAACAGGCGCGGATCTAGCCACTGAGGAACGGTGGGGTTGTAATATTGTCGAGCTCCATAAAGTGGAGCGAGTGCTAGGGGGGTCCGGGGGCATGCCCCCCTGGAATTTTTTTGAAACCTAGATGACCTGAAATGCACTCTCCTGTGTTTTAATGGTTTTAAATTTAGATTCCAAATGGTGGTAAACGGCGACATATTAATGCAAATTACTGGTACTGCACCTGTATTTTGTAAATGTACAGCCGAAATCACACTGGACAAAATAAACCAATAAGCACATGTGCCTGTAAACACTCGATAGCCGCGGTCAGTTACATGTACATGCACTTTATACTGGAGCAAGCGATCAGGTGGGGCTCACGTATTCCCCCATGCATCAACACGCAAAAGTGTTACCACAGTGGGGAATACCAATTCAGCGTTATTGACCTCCGAACAAGACGGGTACGCTATATTTATACATCAGTGAATCGTCGACCGGGACAGGTAAGTAATTACACACGGTTTGCTAACAATGACATATCGGATTAAAGGTTTTATTGCGTGTATACCTAATTGATATTGCGTCCTGGGACCGGGATTATAAAACTTTATTGCAAACATCAAATCAGAAGCATCGCATTGATTGGCTGACACTGAGTACAGTATACATGTATGCCAATCAAAATGCTTGGGTCAGAGGCTTCACACTGGCTTGATAATCACGGAGCCTGGTCAAGGTCCATACCAAACTCAGTCAGAAACATATTAACAAACACACTTTAGATCCCGATGAGACGGCTCTCTACAAACGGGAGCATCTATTATAATACTGTTTTCAAAATGTTAGTCAAATATGATCGACTTGCAGAACAGTCGCCGTGGGTGGTTCTTTACAAATCGTTGCACAACTTTGGCTGCATCAAGTTCGAGAGTTGCCTGATAGTGAACTGCCATTAATGTCAGTCCGGCGAGCCGTTCCTCGCCTATGGTGGACCTCAAATGTGTTATGACCTTCCGCACAGCCGAAAATGAACGCTCAGCCTCACAGCTGGTGACTGGAGACGTACATCCCACTATAAGGAGCACCCTTAGATTAGGGAAAAAGTCGACATCAGCATGTGGGAGGCAGTCAACTAAGTCCTCAGGGTGATTGGCCTTGTCCACTCGTTCCCAATATCTCTTCCAGCTTCCGATCTCCGCCTAATAGAAAGAGAATTAGACACACTACCTGTACTACATATAGAAAATCGACCGTCAATACCTGTACTTAGAAAAAAAATCCCATTCAAAATAATATGACATGGATATGCGGTATTATGGGACGGTTATTAGCATGCTAAAGTTGATTGTTAGTACTTCTGTAGTTATTGTGCATTGAGAAGACCCTGTGCTATTTGTTTGTGTGTAATCATTATCAAGCCTGACAGACGTAAACCAGCGTAAACAAGCGGCAATTCGTCCACAGGCAATGCGTAAGCTATATTTTTCATATTACCTGTGCTCAATCATGAATCACATAGCTAAAAGTACTCGTGGACTTACTTACCGAACGGGGCTATACCAGCGGACATACTTATGTATACACTCAATGACGGTAACTAGTACCTTTAGATTTCCTGGTGATGGAAGATCAGTTTCCCAGAACATCAGCTGCTGCACCTGCTCTTCGACATTGTGTGTGTTGGTCAGGAGGATGCTGGCCGGTTCTCTGGCGAAAACCTCTCTGTAAGGCCTTGGCTGAAACTGTCCAAGAAAGGGACAGCTACCACTCTCTTGTAGTATGTGCTGCAAAGGGAACATCATTCGCGTTGAATGTATAACTTAGAATGGAAATATATCGCCACTACTTAGAGATGGACAGTACTTTTTGGAAGTTGAATGCATTTTTGTCACGGGATTTAACTCGTTACATAATATGACGCACATGATGAAAATTGTCCAACTGCGTTTGCAACCATCAGAGCCTATATACTATTCGCTATGCGTCAATGGGACACTCATGTTGTTTCTATTAAACAATTTCGATCGTTATCAAGAATATGCCTGCAGAAGGTATACGTAAATTTCAGGCAACTATACTTAGAAACAGCAATGAAACGGTAATGTAAATATCAATGGTTTGATTCGTGGAGTGGCCTGCCCTGTGGCATTTTGCCACATACTATTCACGGGCCATAGCTGATATGGAAGAACTGCAAACTTGTGTACGGGGATGCCCTCTCAGTAATATAAAGAAGGAATTCGAGCGTAACAGTATGCAACTCTGCACATGCAGACTGTTGCATATCCGTGGTCCAGTTAGCTCACTCGGCATAGCTATTTAGATTATTAACGTGTGATTGTTACTCACCTGGTTGTGTCGGTTAGCTCACTCGGCATAGCTATTTAGATTATTAACGTGTGATTGTTACTAACCTGGGTGTGTCGGCTGGAACATTTGCTCGATTCTTTTGGACCGCTGTCGTCCTGGGAGTGTCAATGGTTACCCCTACGTCTCCTGCAATGGCACATGCATCAGTGTACCATTCATCCCACACCACATCGATGTCTGCTCGCATAGCTTTAACCTCACTGAGTACAAAGTCAATGTGCCCATATGCCCGGTATATGTCATTGTCTCGCTTCTGTAGTTTGATACTGAGTGCCTTTACAGGATGGAGTCCGTTTTTTTAGAGTCACCAGTGCAGTGATGTGTGTTGAACTGGTAAGGGAATGTTTCAGACCCTCTGCTTTCACCAGTGTCTCCCTGTCCCAGTTTCCATGGCTCATATTCATTCATCTCACCATCATCCCGGTCACCTTCGCCAACATCATCTGGTGTTTCCGTGAGTAGTGGATAGAGGCTTGGCATTACCATGGAATGCAAACAGGTAACTACATACTTGTACAGTGAAACCAGCGTTTCCAGACAGTCATGGCGTTCGACCCACCTGGTCTTGCAAAGACCCTTCAGCTTCTTCACATTGTTTTCAGGTGCATACACCCGCAGGACAAACTCCAGGTATCTCTGTCTTTTCGGGGAGAGGTGGAAGAATAGGTAGAGCTCATGTAGAGCTTGGATTTTGCAGGAGCCAGCCACAGCCAGATTCAGAACATGTGATCGACAGTGAGTATAAAGTGCAAGTGGATTGTTGGATTTGATTTGTGCTTGGGTACCTACGTTGCAACTTGACATGGCACTGGCGCCATCATATGCTTGTCCCCTGATGTTTTGAACATCCAACCCATTCCTGTTCAGCACTGCTATGATAGCCTGTGCAACAAATTTTCCAGTTGCTCGTTTGAGGTGGATGAAGTCGAGGAAGACCTCCTTTATTTGTGGCAGTTTAGCTATCGACAGATCAAGAAATCGGACACAGACGGAAAGCACCTCTTGGTTGGCATGGTGGTCGGTTACTTCATCTGCTATGATGCTGTAGAATGTGGTGTCGTGAAGTGGTTGCAGTAGTCTTTCCTTCAGACATTCTGCTGCCGTTAGAATGATGTCATTTTGAATGGTTTTAGAGATGTATTTCTGGTTATGCTTTCCGTTTTGCAAATGTTCTTCTAGTATCGGATCCCGGGCAGCTGTGTGCTCTAGCAACGCTAGGAAATTTGCCTGAAATTTGTGAATGGGCTTTTCACTAGCACTCCTAAAGTGCCATGTTTCGTGTTGCCATATAATACACAGAACTTACAGAATCCACCCTTCTGTGATGGTGAATATACCAACCAACTGTATTCCGTAAGCCACGACAACTGGAAGCTGATTTTCCATACCTTTCCCGATTTCTTCACTTCCTGATAGGGGAGTGGGACCTTACCATCCGGCTTAACGTGGTTTGTTAGGAGTTCAAACTTGTCTGTGTCCGACAGAGTAGTCTTGTTACTTGTCTTACGAAGTTGAACAATTGAACCAATATCGAATGCCTCAACGTGCATGGTAGCATCCTCATACGCCTGGGCTACAGGCGTTTTTTCAAGACAGTCCCCAATAGAAACATCACCAGTCCCTTCACTGTTGTTAACCGCAACTCGATCCCCATCGAACTGTTAACACCATCGACCGGGCCGGATCCAGTTAGCAGCATGATCTTCCGCTTGCGATCTGTGGAATATCATACCTAGGTACACTAACAGTCACGTGCCAAATTAAGGCATATAAATGTATTTGTTGTGTTTTTCAGAAAACCTTACTCCGTTATGCACCTATCAATGTCTTCTCCGCCCGGGTCACACCCGGGAAATAGACCATTGTTTAAATCGGATAGTCTAATTCCAGAGGTTGTCTGGATTTAATACGTGTCTAATTCCCTTCAATACTGTATCGGCAATTGTGTTTACACGTCTAATTACCCCACCCGATGGCATAATACGGTGTCTAATTCCCGGGTGGGGCTTGGGAATATTTTGCTGTATAATCACACGAGGGAGTCCGCCACCCCCAGGGCGGGGAAGACATTGATAGGTGCATTAATGTTAGGAGTGGTAGGATGGCGGTAGTTAGTGAACAACCCATTTGATTTTGGGCAAACGAAAAACATGGCCATAGTGACCCCTAGCCCGAAGCCTTTTTTCTTTTGGGTTGTGATTTGGATGTGGATCTATATAGGGACCTGTATGTGGGATAGGGATTGGATGCGGAGGTGGGTGGGGGGTGGGGTGGTAGCTAGGAAAATGCCACAACCACAAAGTTTGATTTGGGCAAGAGAAAATTTGGCCATAGTGACCCCTTAGCCCGAAGCATTTTTCAATTTTGGTTGTGCTTTTGGTGTGGAAAGGGGCATATTTGTGCGGTAGGGTGGGAGGGGGTTGTGGGGCTAGCTAGTAAAATGCCACAACCACAAAGTTTGATTTGGGCAAGAGAAAATTTGGCGACCCCTTAGCCCGAAGCATTTTTTCATTTTTGGTTGTACTTTGTGTATGTATGTATGTGTGGGGGGGGGGGTGTGGTGGGATTTTTGTTGTGCTTTGGGACGAGCAGAAAGACGAAGTACGGACGGACTTACAGACGGACGTTCACTCGAGACAAAACACAATATACCAATTGTTTTTGTCAAAAAGTGGTTATAATAATAAGTATTATCATCAGCCTTTGCAACGCTGTAATTTGTGCTGTGTGCCTTTGTCGCCAGCCTTACTAGCCATTGTGGTGTTTAGCAATGTCAATGGGACGTGGAAACATTCACTCAAAAGTTAATTCTGAGTGGACGGTGGTTTGAGAGAATCATTACTTTGAAACTTTCAGTCAATCATTAACGAGTAGACCTATACCTGCCGGTGAAGAACGACGTCAGACTTGACTGTCGCATCTTTTTCGCCGCCCCAGGCTCCATCATACAGACGCCAAATAAAAAGTTGTTGTTGTTGTTCCTGCAGCTGATTCATTTTTTCCCGCGTTTATTTTTTTACAGTACGCCGTGGTAAATGAAGGCTCGGTGTGGATTTACCGTTATTCTAATCGTAAATAACTACGGTCGAATACCGTTGTTCATATTTGTATGCTTTAATATCGTTTCTGACTGTAGATGTACTCTGCCGAACATATCTGCCAGTTACCCAGCCTGGCCATTTTTTTATTTTTTTTTAGATCTACGTAAACTCCGTGGCTGAACGGGGGGATTGCGACCCCCACAACCCAGTGTTAGATCCGCCCCTGGAAAATGGTTCACGACTGTTCATTTAGCTCGAACAATGTTATATTTAATGTATGGACGGAAAAAATATGCCTCCCTAATTATAACCTGGCGCGTGGGCATGTACCTTTAAGATAATTATCGGCCAACACGTGATGGTCACTGAATACACAGGGTGTTAATCGGATTTATTTAATCCCATCATGTTAGCTTGTCAGAACTGACCACCGTCTAGTTTGCGCTATGGGGTGCCGGGCATTGATTAATTAATTCCATAATTTCATCAGTAGCTAACTGGCACTAATTGCCGATTGGCCAAGACTGAGCTGAGCAATCAACCATCCGAGCGCGAGACCTATAGATAGCACGGTTCTAGGATTAATGTTATCTCTGGTATGGACGGTCTTGGAGCCAATTCCCATCCTTAAATATAGACTGACTGACTGAGTAATGCTATATAGCTGTGTGCTGACGAGGTAAGCCCTGGCAGCCTCACAAATCAGATCTAAAGTAGATCCTGATAGATACATGTAAGCATAGCGAAACGCTTGTTGTTTGTTTGTACAAGACGACGATATGTGGATTTTTATTATAGTTGCAGCAGTGCGGGCAATCACAAGTTCGTACCCACACTAGGTAAACTGGTACCAAGGCCCGCCTTGTCGGGACACAGCATTGTACTTAATCCGCTGATACACACGTGACGTGCTGTGAGAAAATTATCCAAGTGAATCTGCGACCAGTGTAGCCCAGAGCAAGTAATAAATCGACACAGTCCACCAGCGGCAACATTGTTCGTTATGTCATTCATTCATTAGTATACAGACGGGCCATTTATATAAATACATTAACTGTGGTAACTAGAGTAATCCGGAAGCATTATTACTTTATATGTACACTGGTCCAGTTTATCACGCAGCTGGCAGGTTTGTCCATGCTTAGTGTGTCAAGTTGGTATCATTAACATTTACATATACTAATGAGAGAATCAGTAACATGTACCACTAATTGATACATAATGATAAAGACATCGGGCCGTTCAGTCCCAGTGTAGATCCTGGTCAGCTGTTGTCGTTTAACTTCAGTAACTTTGCTTCAAATAAAAAGGCGAAAATAAATGAATTAACTATTACTGAGATTAAAACTTAATTTAAATAACTTTAATTATCAAATAATAACATCAAAATTCATATTTCCCGGTATTTCCAACTTTGGGGAGTATTTACTGGGACGGGAAATACCGGTATTATCCGCCGGGAATTACCGCCCCCGGTATTTCCCGGCCAACCCTGATACACAAATACTTGCAATTATTTTCCTAACTTTAGGCGCAGACACAGTTTTCCAAAACAAAATCAGCGGCTGCTTCGCCAGTCAAAGACAATAATACAACAACAACAAAAATCAAATTCACGTCACATATCCCCTGAATTAACGGAACATTTGCAAACTTCCCAAAAATATAAACGACACAATAGCAGTAGCAAACATTCATAGTGATAAATATCAAATATTTGTTAACTGTTGTCCATTGTTTAATTTTAAATACCACAAGTTTACTGACAACAAAATTGCCCTCGTGTGTTCCACGCTGGTGTGTTATTGAAAAGAAAGAACGACTCGAAAATCCGTGACAATAAAATAGTTGGCCCGCATGAAAAAACCGAACGACTAAAAATACTTACAATATAATGACCCCATTGTAACAGACTTTAACCTGAAAAGCTTAAATTGTTATTATTTGCAAACTGTGTAGTCCCTGACTTACAAGTTCATATACCGATATGCTAATGCTATGATAAAATGACATACGGTAAGTTTTGTCAACCAGCTGATTATTCAATTTATTTTGCATGAACGGTCAACTAATGAATTCCCAATGACTGTTTGTGAATAAGTGCATTGCATGCAAAGTAACACCCATATTTTGCATTCACATTGCACAGCATACAATGTCCTCGAGCCAATGCGATGGTTAATCATAAGCACCAGCCAAGTAGAGTTGTTTCGTAAATAAACCGGGTATGGAAGGTGTTCGAACTAATTACTACCATCAA